>WBNO01011997.1:0-96298 GCA_013400575.1 Peucedramus taeniatus
GCATTAGCAAAATGATGGACAGGCAGAAATTTGCCTCCTTGGGTAGAATGACTTTTCCCTTCCCATCTCCCCTCCCTGGCTATTCAGCTACATTAAAAAAAAAACACAGATCTGAGCTTTGCAGCTTGACTTTCATGTTTGCTCACAACCAAGGAGCTGAAAGGCCTTGGTTTAGAGAAAGTGAATATGAAAAAGTACCTCCTTGGGCAAGAGGAGATTTGCAGTCTTTGTCGTCTCGCGAACCACGTTCATTTGTTACTGATGGGAAAACGCATCCGCTGGATGAGGGAAAGAGATGATCCCCAGCCAGCTTCCGTTTGATTGCTCCTGCCAGGCATCTGCAGGAGATGTTTTTTTGCTGGAAGCCAAATGGGTGCCATAGATAAGCTTTCTCAAAGGCACGTCCCTCTCAGATCGTGCTCTTCCACTGGTGGCGCGCTATAAAATAAACCCGGCTGTGCCGGGCCATGTGCGCGGAGCCCGGCTCCCGGACATGGAATTCCTGGTCCTTGCCAACTTTCCCCTAAAGCTTCGTTATTCCAATAAATCATGGAGCTGAGTTATGGGGCTCTGTTTGGTGGGGGCTGCTTTTAATTGCAGTTTTAGGAACTGTGGGAAAGCAGAATTAATGCCATATGTTTTTTAGGCTTTCGGACCAGTCGCGAGGTCTCGCTTTCAGTTTTGGCTGGGATTCAAACATCACAGTGAACTTTCAGGTTCCTCTGTGTCAAGCCACAGCGAGAGGGGGGGAAGGGCAGGAGGGGAGATGGTGGCAGGGTGAGGGAGGGTGCTGCTGTGTGGTGCTGTGTTGCTGGCCTGGAGAGGCAGAGAGGAAGGAGAGAGCACTTCCAAAGACAAGGAGAGGCACTCCAGGTAAAATCCATCTGCTCCTGACCCTCAGCAGGCTGAAACTTGTGACAAAGGGGAACCTGCTGGGAAGGCATATGAAAGACAGAGTGCTGTGCCCTTTTCTCTGGACACTGTCTTCCTTCATGCTCCTTCTTTCACTGATTTTCCTCCCCTCAAAGCCCCCAGTGCTGAGGCACATGGTGCCTTCACTCCTCTCCCTGCTGAAGTCAGGTTGTGCTGTGGACCTGCATTTATAAACTATGAACTTGGAGGTAGTTCAGGGTAGGGCTTCCATACCACAGGGCTGATTTTGTGAACACAGGTAAACCCCTGGGATGATGGGACAAATGAGCCAGGCCCTCTTCAGCTGTGTGAATCCTTCTGATCCTTCTGTTCCACTGTCTCTGGTACTGGCTCTTGGTAGTTCTTGTGTGAGTCCAGTTGCTCTCTGTTCAGGGAGGATGTGACCATGCCCAGCACTCCAGGTCAGCACTGGCCACCTGGCAACTCATCACAGTCTCTATCTGATAAGATTTTGTAGAATCTTATCAAAATCTTATCTATCTGATAAGATTTTGTACACATTTAACCACAGGCATTTGAAGATCCTCCCAACACACTGACACACTCGCTGAGGATGAAAAGGGGTTATTTTGCCTTTTCTTATGCAAATCAGCTGACCCCATTGCAGGTGATAGAAGTGATGAAGCCCTTACCCTCTGAAAGCCTGGTCCAGGAGTGTGTTGGAACATCCTTCCCCTCCAAATCTCACCAGTGGTGCCCAGACACAGAAATAAGAGCACTTCTGAGAAAACAAAAAATACAGCATTTTGTAAGCTCTGGGCATGTGGGAACTGAGGCAGGTGAGAGGCTGAATGGTGAACAAGGTCCCAGCTGAGCACAAAAGACACAGAGGCACCCCTATTTTCCCTGCTGCTGCTGGGACCTTTGATGTTGGAACACAATAATGAGCACACTTTTATCTTTGCTCTTCTATTCTGACTTGATTTTCTTTCAGGTTTAAAATATCCTGAAAGCAACATAGACTATCCTCCTAGGCCAGCACGTGTTACCTTGCAACCAGCTGTCAGGAGCACAACTAATTAGTCATCAATGGTAAATAACCAAAGGATGACTCTGGCCAAGACAGAGGTCAATAATTAGTTAGCTCATTTGTTAAATGGTATGAGGAAGGAGGGATCTGTCAGATGATTCAGCTCTGATGAGAAGGAAGAAACGTGTAATGTCACAGTGAATATATGGATTTTCCAGGTCTGAGAATGGTGTTGCCCAATGTAGATGTTGTCGGCAGTGTTACCAAAACAGCTCACTATGAAATTTATCCAGGAAACAAAAAGCATCTGCCTGTAATAACAGAAGAGTTGTGATGTGCAACTTCACAATTACTTCACAGATTAAAAAGGGTCTGAGGGATCATTTTTATCAGTTCTGAGTAGGTGTAAATACCTGATTGCTTCTAGGTCTTGCCAATTATTTGAAGTGATGTAATTTTTGTAGAAAAATAAAGACCTCACATCAAAGAGATGCTTAACATTGTTTTTGACAAAATCACTGTCTTAAAATGCATACACACAAGGACAAAAATGTTCATGAAAAGCTTTCAGTGAAACATTTCAGCAGATTCCATTTTCTCAGTTTCACTTCAGCAATGTTAAAATGTTTTGATGACATAGATAGATCTTCTTTCGACTTGTTTTGAATAATTTTGCATTGCATTGCAATATTTATTGAAATATTTTCAATGTGTGTTATATTTTATTGTGCTGGGATTTATGCTGCACCTCCCTTTGTTATGTTTAGTTTTGACATTATCAAAGTGAACTGTTTCAGTTGTATCAAACCAAATGGCTTTTACATTATTTCTCCATCAAACATTTTTAAATTTTATGGGTTTTTGTTCAGATTTGCAATGACAAATTTGAAGGAAATTTGTGTGTTTCATGAAGGACAAAAATTCTAATATCCAGCCAAGTCTGTCTGTGTGTTTAAATGGAAGTTGTGTTTTCTGGGCATTAAATCAGCAACCTGGGGGAGCTGGTCTGTCTCCCAGCTCCACCAACACCCTGGACATGTCACATAGGGCTTGACTACATGAGAAAAATTACTGTAACAGGTATCCATGATCACCCAGAGCACATTCACTCCATATGAAGGATGAATTCTTCTCTGCAGCAGTTCTCCAATCTATATCACTCACCCTAAACTCGAGGTTTCACCCTGTGTGAAATGTCAGTTGAGGTCAGATGAATCTTCCTGCGTGCTGACTTTGAGAAAAGCCCAAGGTGAGCACCCAGCTGAAAATGTCCAGCATTCCTGTGATTAATCTCTCTGCTACTGCATTTTGGCCCAGCCTCAGAACAGCTCACACCCATGCACAAAGGTTTTGCCACACTGGTGCCCCCGTGTCTGCAGGGCAGCAGCCTCTGTGGGGAAAAGAAAGGCTGCAGACTGCACCCCAGACAGCAATGAGGGCTTAAAGCAAAGCACCACTTCCATCATTTGGTCTGGACATGGTTTAAAACTCCAAAAGTGGCCTGGACTTTTAAATTCCCACCAAAATTTAACTTGCCAGACACCTCCCTACACAAAAAATCCCTCAGTCTACCAGTCCATCCTATTTGTCAGCTGCAAAATGAGCGTTATGCTAAAGCTTCTTGTCTCAGATTGGTGTATCCAGGTTTATCAGGAGCATCTCTTTCCTTGTGTGAATTCAGGGATGAGTGCAAAGAAACTTTGATCTTGTTCAGACCTCATTATCACTCAGTATCACCCACATATTTCTATAGCGGTCCTTTGGGTTTCCTGCATCATGGAAACATTTTCTTTCTGAGTGATCAAACACAGCATCCCTGAAATCCTTAAAACATCTCCATGGTGAAACAGATTGCTTTTTCCCTAGCACTTTGCCCAGTCTGACTGTGCATCCAGCTTGTAGATCTGCACTGACAGCATCAAGCCACTCAGGGTGTTAGGCCAGCATTGGGCACATCTCATGGACACTCATCCCACTGACACCCAGGGCAATCCCCACCTGGGGATTCCTGCTGGGAACAAGGTGATGAGCAAGAGCATGTCCCATCCCTCATGTAGCTGGCTGGGGAGCAGAGGGTGAGAAGTCAGGACAGGAGGGACAATCAGGACCACAGCAGATGTTTTCCAGTCCTGTCTGGTCTGAGCAGCAGCCCCAGCTGCTTCTCTGGAGATGGTGAAAAGAGGAAGAGCTGTCAAAGACAGACAACATGGGTTTCAGTTGTGCATTTCAGTTCACCTCAAAGACCTCACTGCTTTGTTTTTGCAGTGCCTTTGTCTTATTTTCCTTCACATGTAAGTGTTCTGAAGCACTTTCTTACCTGAAGAACCCCTCAGGAGGTCTGCAGACCCAACTGCCTACTCTCTCCTCCCCTCCACATCCAGGATGGGTTTGTAAATCACTTTATTGAGACAAGAAGTGTGATGGGTTATTTGCACTCCCCTTTCTAGCAGCCTACCTTGCTATAAAATGGTCAAACCATGGCCAAGTCTGGGAGATAAACCACAAACCTCTTCTATATCTTCTGGCTTGTTTTTGAAGACTGTGCAATTCTTTGCTAACTTTTTCCACCTCACACCCCCCTGCAACTTCTTGGGCTTGTTAAATAACAAAACAAAAGATAAAAGCTCAAATAAAGTTGCAGCTGCTCGGCACCAGCCCAGCTCTTTATCACCAAAGGGGTGTGCAGGCAGAGAGGGGCAGCATGTGGCTTGTCTCCTGTGACTCAACATGGGAAGAAAAGCATCAGAAGGGGCTGATTTTGAATATGTCATGAAAAGTTGTTTGACACCTTGTGTTCCTTGTATTTCAAAGTGATCTGGGCAGCTACCCCCCTTCCTGCCCTTCCAATCCAGCAAACAGCTCTCAAATGTGAGGTGTTTTCTGCTGCTTGCAGTAGTGTCTGCTCCATTTCTGGGATTTGTCCTCTTCATAGCTGCTACAGAAGGGCATTGGAGCTGCTGCTCTGGTCACATCAAAGGCAGAAAAACCAATTAAACAGTATTTCCCAGCAGCCTGATGATCACCAGGCTCCTTTCCTTCCACCTGTTGGGCACTGGATGAGGCTTGATCTGCATCAACAACTCAACAGAGGTTTTGCTTCCCCCAGGCAAAAGGTGCACATGGTTTTCATGGAGAAATTGGAGTATGAACGTGGTTGGACACACTGCTGCTCCCTGCCTTGGGCCTGAACCCCTTGGCAGCCGGGTCCCACAGGTTAAAAGAAACAAAGAAGTCCCACAAAGGCAACAGACTAGAAAGAGCTGTGGTTGCATGAGACAGCAGCACATTTAAGCTGGCTTTTTGCCTCTTTTCAACCCAAGCCCAAATGCTGAGTATGCAGAGCAAAAGGTCACAGCAAGCAGCACCTTTGGGTTGACCAGAGCCACAGCATCACGCTGTAAAGAAGACAAAGAGCAGATTTCTTCCTCCCTTGTTACTCCAGATCAGAGGTAGACAACAGTGAAAAGGACCTGGGATGGGGATAGCTCTTTGGGCAAACCTTAGACAGCAGCCAGTCTGGCCAAGGAAAAAAAATGAGAAATTTATTACCAAATTACATCCAAGCCCATCCCATGCCCCAGTGTTTAGCAGGTGTTTGACTCTGTGTGATCATTTTACCTTCCACCCTCCAATCCCCCCCAGATTTTACAAACAGCCTAAGGGACATTAACATTTACTTTAGCACCCTAATTATTGGTGAGGGAATATATGTGGACAACCCATGAAGAATTTATCTCCCCTTTCTGAAGGATGAGCTATGTTCAACTTTACTCCAAACAAACCTACCTCTTAAAGCACCAATCTGTGTAGGGACACTAGTTTTGAAATAAAAATGACTGAATTTCATCAAAGATTGACTTTCACCAGCAGGATTAAACTCAGTTTTTCAGACAATCTGCAACAGTTGCACTGATGAGACAAACAGTCCAAAACCCAAGTGTCTTTATTTTTGTGCAGAATTTACATACAGAAACGTCTCCAGAGCATTTACTGCGTGACTTAGAGAAAACAGCTTAATTTGGGGCTCCCATTTCCTTTTCTATAAAGTGAGGGTGATGCTGTTTATGCATTTTTCAGTTTAAATAGCATGGAGCAGGTGCATCAAGTCCACACGTGCTGCAGTCCTGGGATTTACTCAGTGGGCATCATGGGGAAGGGGATCAATAACTTTGATTTGGAGGGGATACAAAGCTCTCCATCACGTTGGATGGCTGTAGACACAGAAGCTTGTCATTTAAACTATAGTAATAGGCCAGGGAAAGAAACAGCCACCCACCCAAACTGCCTTATTTTCATTATCTTAGGAAAAAAAATAATCAGGGCTGTTTAATACATGCTGCTCACCCTCATATTTACTATGTGGGGGACTTACACATTATTAAAATCCTCCCATTGGTCCATTAGCCCTGAATCTTAACACACCACTTACAATATTTTTTAGACCTCTAGAGCCCCAACAACAGCAGTGCTTTATTGGGGTGCCTTCCACCCCCATGGCAAAAGCTAAATTATTAATGGTAAGTGTGGAGTTAAAAGCAGGCTGGGTTTTACATCCTTGTTGCTGTGAGCAGAGAGGCAATTTAAGAGGGGAAAACTAAAATAGCACAGCACAAACTAAGAGGAAACCACCTTCTCTGGCTCTCAGGAAACCAAAACCAAACAAGGGTTAACTGGGCAGAGCCAGCACTGACTGTAAGTGGGAGGCTTGGGCTTTATTTTATTGTTGTCATTAATTTCCTTCCTTTTACTTTCAGTAGAGGAGCACAGAGTTATTTACATTAGACTCAACTGTGCCCCACTGAGATATATATACCAGAAGAAACTTCAGGAGTAACAGACAAAAACAGCTGAAGGGACATGGAAGATTTCTGGTGCTAATATCAAGGCCCTGTGCCATTTTTCCCCTTTGAAGGACATTGGAATGCCAGTTCCCAGTTCTTTGCTGGTCCATCTCTAGGGTGTCAGAAGGAGGGATGAGCCACTCTCACATGATGGGACACGAGATGCCAGGGATATGCCAGATTATTTTCTTTAATCATACTTGTATTGCAGAAATACCATAAGAGACACTTGGTTGGAGCTGTAGGTTCCAGAGTTACTGATTTGGAGCAGATCATGGCCCTTGCTGCACACCTCTGCTCAGAGGAAGGCTCTGTGCCAGCTTCCATCTTTGCATATTGGAGGGTGGGTTCCTTTCCCTCAGAGCAGGGGGATGGAGGCAGCAAAGCCTGCGTGACTCTGCCTGAACCACTCCCTTTCTTTATACATTTCCTTTCTTCCTCCTATTTGGCTGTCTGGGCTAATGAGATTATTAAAACACGTGCCTTTTGTGCAGCCCCAGGGATGGTGGGGACCTGACCTCACCAGTGGCTCCACACACAAATGCTCACTCAAAGGAAGGGACGAGTCCCCCACAGCCACCTCCACCCTGTTCCCCCCTCTGCTCCCTGGGACCTTGTTTATCTTAACTCCAGCTGAGTTTCCCAGGGAAATCCAGCACAAGGCATTTGCCAGATGATCCCTTTGTGCAGCTGAGCCGAATTCCCCGCGAGGCTGTTTTTGCCAAAATCACAGTAAATTCACTGGGGCTCGTGGCTCCTTTCCCAAGGATGCTCCTCCAGGGCATCCCTGCATGGCCTCGATGGACACAGGCTCGTGGAAAAGCTGGGAGCCTCAGCAGGAATCAAAGCATTCCACACTCCTGGCACATCCAAAAGTCAACGCCTCATTGCTGCTCATGGCTTCCCTCCCACCCAGGTTTCTGCACAGCCGGCCAGAGGCTTTATTTATGGGCTGGGATGCTCAGCAGTGAAATGGTTAGAGCTCTTGGCATCAGGGGGTCATAATTACCCTTCCAAGTTAACACCCATTGAGATGAATGGGAGCACACCCTTTTCTGAGGGTGTTATTGTTGCAGTCTGCCTGGCTGTGGACTCAAAGGCGAGAGTTTACCTTGGTTTGCAATCAGAAAGGCTGGAAAACGCCTCTCCCTCTCTCGCTCTCTTTTCTGAAATAGGAAAAGGGAAAGTTTGCTTTTGCAGATGTGTGGGGTGGAGAATGGTGAAGCCATATAATCTGGGTCTGGTTGTGCTGAGCACCTATGAAGTTGCCTGGCTTTGGAGAGCAGGAAAGGGCTGGAGTGCTCTGGGAACTGAGCTCCTTGGTTCCTGTCAGCAGCAGGGGAAAGCTGCTGTGTTATCTTTTCCCCACATCTGAGAAAAGGAGCTGGAGCTGCTCAACCCCCAAAACTGCAGGTGTTTCCCACACTTGGCTGCTGCAGGCACACCCTGGGGCACAGCCACTAAACCAGCAGCCCCTCTACCATGTCCATCTGAGAGATGGGGCTGGGCTGAGCCTGGGGCTGCAGCATGGTTTGGGGATCCCTCCAAGGGCAGGGTATCTCCCTGCCTTCCCCTCCAAACATCTCTGGCAGGTGCAAACCATAAGAGATGGAAAAGGGATGAACCCTGGCCTGGAATGAAACACCTCCAGACTGTGGCTTCTTCAGACATCAGGTGTTGTTCTGGGTACAGCAGAAGAGCTGCCAACCCCACGGTGGAGGAGATGCTCACCCTACCTGCCTGCCAGAAGTAGCTCTCCCCGAGCAGAAGGAGTTGGATGGGGAGGCAGAATGTCTGCTCTTTAATCCTCAATTCCCATCCTGGCACACCTTACCCATTTCAGCACCCGTTACCATTCCCTGGGAATCCTCAATCAGAGGAGCTGAAACCAGCTGGGATCACAAACTGGTGCCTGGAGGCCACGTTTGCAGGAGGAGATGTTTACTGAGCAGCCCAGAGGGACTCTGCTCCACTAGCTGGTGTTTTGTGTCGGGATAACGAACTCACCTCAGGGGCTTGTGTGTACTTGAAAGGGTTCAGGTGGGAGAAGCAGAAAAACACCTGTCCCCCAGGGAAGATGCAGACTTTGCCATCAGAGGAGAGCTTTGGCATGGATAGTCTGGAGCAGTTTCTAGAAAAAAAAATAGACTATCCTGGCACAAAGGTTTCTCTCTCCTGATTAACCACAGTTATTTATCAGGGGGTCTAATGGCCTGTAATGCTGCCCACCCTGCTCACAGCATGACTAGCATGAATGTAACCCAGGGAACATAACAAAAAGCAAGCAAAAATACCTTTACCACTCCACTGTACCCCCTTGCAGCTGCTTTCCCTCTAAGGTGCAAATGAGAGTTGCAAACGCCCATGTGCCAGGGGTTATTTGCCTGAAAAATTATGCTGGCTAGGGGATTAAGGGTGTTTTCATCCACACTTTTCAGTGTAGTAAAACAAGGCTGAGGCACAGGCTGCCTGGTGTGCAGCAGGAGCAGCCCTAAGGCCTCGGGTGCTTGGGATTTACATCCCCTTGGAGCTTCCCCATATTTGTTTGTGCAGCCAAGGCCCCGTGGGGATAATGGAAGGATGCTCTGTGTGTGTGTGATGCAGACACACACCTGTATGCACAAACAAAACCATGGCTGGACAGATAATCCCAGGGCAAACCATTTCCTATAACCTTCTCTTTCAGCACTCAGAGGCATCAGAGACAGGGGGGTGAGGGGATCTGGGCACCCCATGGGTTGGCAGCACCAGTTTCTGGGGATCCTGACCCCTCTGCTCCACAAACCACCTGGCCACAGCCAACCTCTGTACCCTGCAAAAATCACACCTCAAGCACAGCTGCCAGCACATGCAGGTCCAATTATTCCAAAATCAGGAGGCAAGCCCCCAAATTCCTGAGGTGGGAAAGAAAACCATCCACCATGGTCTCATTTGCTTTTCTAATGGTTACCCTTAATCAAAAAGGCTTCAAGCACACTGAAAATAAATTCCAGTTAATAAAGTCCTGTAAAGTTGCGGACTTTGAAGAGGTTTGGTTTTAAGAAGAAAACACTGGCAAAGGAAAGGATTGTCCAAGGAGTTGGGAAAAATCTGGGTGTCATTTCTGCAGAAACGAAACTGCTCCTGCAGCGGGTGCAGCCTGTAAACACCTGAGTGGCCCCAAAAGCAAGGGAGTTTAGTGAAATCACATGATCTTCTAGAAAAACTTCAGGAATCAGATGTGAACTAGTTCTGTGAGCTGAGGATAATGCAACCATGTAATAAATAAGGGACGAGAAACATGGTTGCAAAGAAATCCACTCCTAAGTAAATCCTTATCTAAACATGCTGCTCAGAATCACTCAGCCTGTGCTGCTGGGACTGGGCTCCCCATTATTTTCAGAGCAGCAGAGGTAAAATATCATTAAAACCCTCTTCCCACCCAGTTACACCAAATCAAGAGGTTTTGCCAGCCTGAGAAATTTGTATGCTTGCAACCAGAGATGCAAATCACAGTCAGCCTGGCAAATCCCTGCATGGCAGCTCTGAGTTTTGTGCAGTGATGACTTTGCTGTGTGCTGTTTATTTTTCCTGGTTCAGCTGGGAGTCAGGTGCTTTATGTAAAAGCAAAAGGTGATGCTATGCTCAAAAATAAAGCGCTGCTTGAGTGATCAGGGGCTGCTTTACAGACAGCCTGAAAACAAGAACCCAAGAACAACTGGTGCAAATATCCATGGGCAAAACCACATTAGAATCATAGAGTCCTCAAATGGCTCAGGCTGGAAGGGACCTTAAAGATCATCTCATTCCACTCTCCTGCCATGGACAGAAACACCTTCCACTATCCCAGGTTGCTCAGAGCCCTGTCCAGCCTCACCTTGAACATTTCTGGGGATGTGACAGCTACAGCTTCTCAGGGCAATCTGTTCCAGTTCCTCACCACCCTCACAGCAAAAAAAATTCCTCTTAACATTCAATCTAAATCTCCCCTTATCCTCTATCAGCCCATGCAGAAATTACTGTGGACAAGTGCTGATGAGAGCTGTGTGAGCATCACCCTTCAAATTCAAGTTGTTGCAACAAGTTATGTGTCTTTTGTCTTCAGAGCACTGACTATGCACAATGCCCACAGCAGGGTAATCCTGCCCATAACCACCCACAGCAGCTCAACACCAGCAACTTTTCCTCCTTTTCCCACAGCTCCTTGACCTGCTTCAGATCCTGTGTGGAGTCATCTCAGGGATGTGTGCACTGAGCTGCAGTGATGGGGCTGCAAAGCCTCGGTGAGACCCAGCTGCTGGCCAGGGCTGAGCAGGGTGCACGGGTGAGTCAGGTTAGCCCACGGGAAAAGTCACAGTGGCTTCGTGGTTGGAGCCCAGGCCAGCACAGCAGAAGAGCTGAGAGCTCTTGCTCCATCTGTCACCAGCTTCCTCTGCGAGCTGGAGTGTTTATTCACACACCCGAGACTTGGAAAAGAGCTTGGAAAGCTGTTTTCTTTCCAACCCAGCTGACTGTGCCTTGGATTAAAATGATACCAAGAGAGAGAGAGCAGAGCAGCCTCCCTCTCCATGCCCACGTAACAGAGACGAGCTGTGCTCTGCTAATGTTTGCAGGCAATAGATTTGGTCAGATTCTAAAGATCACCTTCCTTGCTTCACAGGACTTCCTTCTCCTGCTCATCTGCAGGGCTCGTATCCTCGGCTGTCAGCTGTGTAAATTTGCTGAAAAGCAGAACTGCAGAAATAACTGATGGGGTGAGGGGTGGCCAGGCCGGAAAAAAAATCAACGTATTTGCCGTGGGGTAACCAGAAACGGCATTTTAATGAAATAACTGTGTTTTGGGCCAAGCAAGCACTTTGTCTGACCACAGTGATCTCTTAAGTATTTTTATAAATTGCTCAGATAATTTGTTAATGTGAGAGAAGCTTCAAAGAGAAGTGAAATATTTCTGCTAAAAAAAAAAAAAGGTATTTTATTTTTTTTTCACTCGGGAACAATTTCCTGAAATTGCTTTCAGTCGGTGAAACATTGCAGTCAAACCCATCTGCATATTTTCGAGGAGAAAAAATTGCTTTCTTCCACCTTGCATCTTCCCTGGCTGTTAACTTAACTGTATCCTCACCCATTTCATTCCCTTTACTCGCTTCCTCCCTTTCTCCCATAACAAATGTGAATTTCCTGTCTTTTTTTTCTTTTCACCCTGCCTAACCCGTTATCTGATCCGTGCTCGCTCAGTCCTGACCTCTCCTTCCTCCAGCTGACCTCCTGATATCCATTTGTCTCCTACTCCCCAAACCCACCTTTTCCCGTGTTCTTTCCCATAGCCACAGATTGTGGAGCAGCCCCAGGGAGGGGTCTGCTGGGCGTTACAGGAATAAGAGCAGAGAAAGAGGAATAAATCCAAACCTAAGCTGTACATGGCTGGGAAAAGAGCCCTGTGGCAATATTCTCTATACTCTGACAGCCTGAACTAAAACTCTGAATCCCACATCCTTCGACTGGAGGTGTGAAGTCAGCATTGTTCAGCACTAAACCCCAAGGATGTGGATTTAAATTAACGAGGTCCCTCCATGACACTCATTAACCTTGCTCAGCGTTAGGTGCTGTGAATGGGGCACAGGGACTCTGCCCTCCAGGTTGCTCTCCACCCTGGTGAGATCGAATAAAGCCTTTCCAGGCTTCCCAGCTGCTGCTCACAGCAAACATCTGAAGGTGGCTGGGAGCCAGCGCCGGGCTGGGATGGAGATGTGGCGTTCACAGGGCCGGTATCTGATCACGTACGGCGAGCAGGGATCGCTAATGAAAGCCAGGGCTCCTCCCAGGGCAGCTCTGCAAGCCAGCAGGACACAAGAAAGGGAGCTAAATATTCCCTTCCCCCCTCCACAACTCTTTTGTTCACAGCTTGCTGCCTCCCTCCTTGCCATAAAACAGCAAAGCAGTGGGACATGAGAGTTCTTCCCCCTGGGATCCAGGGGCAGGACACGTGGGAATGGTTCAAAGCTATGCCCGGGAGGTTTGGACAGGACGTTAGGAAGCATTTATTTACTGAAAGGGTGGCCAAACACTGGAACAGGCTTTCTGAAGAGGTGGCCCATGCCCAGGCCTATCAGTATTTGAGAGGCATTTGGACAATGCTTTAAATTTGATCACTCCCAAATTGGTCAGACAGTTGGACCAGATGATGATTCAAGGTCCCTTCCAAATGAAATCTCCTTCTCCTTCTCTTCTCCTTATCTTCTCCTTCTCTTCTCTTTCTCTTCTCCTTCTCTTTTCCTTCTCCTTTTCTCCTTCTCTTCTCCTTCCCTTCTCCTTCTCTCCTTCTCCTTCTCCTTCTCCTTCTCCTTCTCCTTCTCCTTCTCCTTCTCCTTCTCCTTCTCCTTCTCCTTCTAGAGGACAGGTAGGGATTTGAGCCCTCACCCCTCAGCAATCATGTTTGGACAGGGTTAAATCTTCAAAGGCGTGGTTTTTACTCTGGTGTTTCCCAATCCAAATTCTTGTTAAACCCCAAAAATACCGCCAGCCACTTGGCTGCTCAATGAGCACAGCTCCCAACCCTCCTGGAGCCACAGGCAGAACCTCAGTGGCTTTAACCCACTGTCTTGGACCTTCCCAGTGGGATTGCCCTAAACTGGGAGCACCAGCCCTGCAGACACACAGCAGCACATGGGGTTTTTGTGGTGGGGGGGATTTCTTGGTTTTGGAGTTCCCCAAGGCACGGGACATCTCCAGGGTGGGGAGGTGGCAGGGTCGTGTGTGCCACCACCCTCCTGGGAAGGAAAACTCTGGTTAAACACTGTCACACCAGAGAGGAACCAACAGGTGGCCTGAGGGAAATAGTGGTCACTGAGAAGAGTTTCGGTTTTGTCTAAATTTTCCATGGAAAAATTCCCCCTTTTCAGAGAAAAGCTACGTGCCCATTTGTTATGGGGAAATACAACTGTGTACATATACACAAACTATTATATGAAATGTAAACACTTTTCTGTGTGTATATGCACATCCATATATGTATACATCTCCATGGACATATTTTGATTTGAGTCAGTCTTTTCTCCAGCAACAAGTGTTTCCAAATTATAGTGAGTTTATTTGCAGAAAAAGGATGAATTTAAAATCCCTGCAATGAAAACCCAATCTTGAAAAGAAATTGCTTTTAAAAGAAAAGCTTCAGCCACTGCTGCTGATCAGCATTGATAAACCATCCTCAGAGAAATGTTCACTGTTCACAGGGATGGGGTGCCAGCAAACACTTGCAGGGGGACCAGAGGCTTTGCTGCTCCCAGTTATCAAAATGGAATAAATGGAACAGGAAAAGGACTTTTTTTTTTAAATAAATGTGTCTGTGCTAGAGCTTTTGCTTATGGTGGGGAAGCTTTGCTGCTCTATCTCCCTGTAAATCATCACCTGGCACAGCTCCAGTGAGAGCCTCCACTGAACCACCCATCAACAGGTGACTCAGATGTGTCCTGGCCTGACCTCTTCATTTAAGTAGCCTGCATTTCTCCTGGTTTTCTGGAGCTCTCCAGATAGGTTTCCTGCTGCTGTGCCCCAGAAATGTGGCTCTGTGGTGTAGATGTGCTGGTCAGCCCTTGTGGACACTGAATTTGTTGCTCCTCCCTCCTGAGGTCATCCTGCTGCAGGATTGTCCAAGTGCATGAACTTTGCAGGAGCTCAAAGCACAGTCACTCTTCACTGTGGCACAAGGAATAAACAGCTGAGAGCCAAAACAACACAAGATCAGCTTCACTTCCCTGCCTGAGCTGGGGTTTTCCTTACACTCTGCTGGCTTTATTAATACACCCCCAAAAATGTCCTCTGTCTTTCTACTCCTACACCAGAGGTTTCTCTTCTAAACCCCTCACTGCTCCCACCTCCTCTGAGGAAGCTTTCTTTTCACCATGCAGGTTCTTCAATTCAAAGGATGCCTGTGTTACACAAAAAAAACCCTGCCTCTTTGTTCTTCCTTCTACACAAGTTTCCTTTTAAGTGGCTGGAGAGACCTTGATTTCTCTAAGTGCCAGAACCCTTTGTCAGGTTGTCTCTCTGATCAGGCTCCTTGGTGGAGCTAAACCCCTTGCCAAGCTTTCCCACATTTAGCCAACAGCCCCTTTGAGCTGAGTCTTGAAAAACTGGCTTGTCCTCAGCAGCAGCTCCCTCTTTGTCCAACTGAGCTCCATTTGAATGTGTAACCATCAAAGTTTAATGAGGCTCCTTTGTGAGCCTTATACCAGGTGGAAGCATTTTTAGATTTTTTTTTTCTCTAGTGGTTTTTGGCTCAAAAATCTGTAGGCAAGAAGAGAAGAGAGCAAAGAGCTCCATACCAACAGCAGTTTTCTGCTCAATACCTGCCTAAAATTCAGCAGGAAAAATGCACCAATAATTCAGACAAGGTGCAAGGAAAGACAGAGAGGATGGGTTTAGCACCCACCACCTGGGAGTTGTTTGGGGCTTGAGCAGGATGTGGAGAGAGGCAACAAACTGTTGAACTGGGGTTGAGAAAATTCTTGGCTTATTTGGAGTTAAGAGTTCCCAGCTATATCTTATGAGAGGCAGCTGAAGGAGCTGAGATTGTTCAGCTTGGAGAAAAGGAGGCTCAGGAGAGACATTATTGCTGACTACAACTAAAAGGAGGTTGTAGAGAGGTGGGAGTCAGTCCCTCCTCCCAGGTAACAAGTGACAAGACCAGAGGAAATGGCCTCAAGTTGTGCCAGGTGTGGTTTAGATTGGATATTAGGGAAAATTTCTTTACTGAAAGGCTTTTCAGGCGTTGGAAAAGGCTGCCCAGGGCAGTGGTGGAGTCATCATCTCTGGAGGTGTTCAAAAGACATGGATGTGGACATGGTTTAGTGGTGAACATGATGGTGCTGGGTCAACAGTTGGACTCAATGATCCTCCAGGTCTTTTCCAACCTTAATAATCCTATGATTCATATTTACACACTTTGCCTCCAGCCCAGCTCTCAGCTGCTTCATTTGTGCCCTATTTCTGACCCTGCCAGGAGCAGAAGAGTCTTAATTATGCATCCATGACCAGAGAGAAGGAGCTTTTCAACTCAGTGTTTATCTAGCTTGGAATAAACTCAATCAACCCTCTCCTGGAGCTCCACAAATGTGAAAGAAAAATCACTTTAATGAAACACTTCCTGCTTTTTCAGCTAGCTGGTGCCTCTGGTATGTCTGCTCTGATAATTAGATCACAATTTAATCACAAATTCTCTGTTGCTTCAGGGTTGACCTCTGCAGGTGCAGCAGATTTCTCCAGTTGAGCCTCCAGCCCAGGAATCAAGGAGGGGAGTGGAGCTGGAGAGCTGTGCTATGAAGATAAGTTATTTGCTCAGAAAAGGTGAGTTCTGGGCTGACAGATGGTATTGATATGCATTTCATCTGGGCAGGTGACTTCTCTGAAGATTTTCTAAGATTTTTCCATCTCCAACCCCTCTGGACCTCATCAGCCCCTGAAGTGAAGTTCACAGCTCTCCAGTGGCCTCCTGAACACTCTCACTTCTCACCAGGGTCCCAGAGGAGTGGTAGGGCATGCAAAAAGGGCTCAGGCTGAGGTGGATCTCCAGCAGTGGAGCTGTCAGCAGGTGCTTTGTGGCCAGGGCTGCAGAAAGCACAGGCTGGCTGTGGCACTTTGGGAACACCAGGACCCAAAGGGACACCCAGGCTTTAACTCAACTCAAGTTTAAGACTGAGGCAGAGTGGAAGGAAAATTAACCAGAAGTGAGGCAGGAAAGCCACAACACAACACACTAAATTCTTGGAAATCGGGTCTTAAACCTGGGTATTATTTCCTCATTTTGATTTTATTTTTGGTGAGAACTGAGAAGAAAATAATGAAACCAGGTCCTGTTTCAGCAAAAGGTTTGGGCTGGTTTGATGGCAGGGAAATGTTGTCTTCAGCAGCCTGGGGCTGTGGTCTAACAAAGCCTCCCCAGGTATGTCTGGAGACAAAAAAAAGGAAAAAAAGAGATAATATGGCTGCATTCATATAGCTTACTTACATCTGCCTGGCGAAAAATGCTGTGACAGATCATTCTGCTGGCAGGAATGGCTGTGGAGGCTGACTCCTCCACCTACAAATTCAGCTGCCTGTGGCCTTCAGGTGCTCAGTTTCCAGGTAATGAGGCACCCAGGCTGTCCCCTGGGTAGGACCAAAAGTCATTTTCATGGTGCTCCTGCTGAGGACACCTTGGGTTGATGTGTGACACTTGCCCAGAACATGAGTGTGAGTCAGAGACTGCTGCTTCCCACACATCCATCCCCTGTGCCACCTCACTGTGGCCAAACTTTTATCACTGTTCCTGCTTTCTTTATCACACTGCTCTGCCCAGGCTTCCCAGCTGTTTAGGAATCCCCAGGCAATGGGACATAAAGCAGGGTCTACATCCAAACCTATCACACAGCCATAAATACAGCTGGCAGGAGACTCAGCCCCAGGGATTGTCTTGGTGCTCTCTCTCTGACCTCAGATGGCAGCTTGACCCCTGCAATAGCTCTTTCCACGTTCTCCAGTTGAATGGAGGCTCATCTGAATTTAACAAACCCTCTTTGTGAGCCTTATGCCAGGTGTGAGGGTGATCCTACCCTTCTTTGGGGGGTAGAGACTGGAATCAGATAAAGAAAATGGCCTCAGAACCAAAACTGTTTTCTCTGTGATACCAATATTGCAACACTGTCAGTGCCACCATGGGACAAATTAGAATCTTATTCCCACAGAGAGAGGGGAACCTATTGATTAGGGTCACCATCTCACTGTCTCCCAAGCTCCACAGATCACTCCCAGTCCCATCAGATCAATTTAAAAGGACCTCTGTCAGCTTTTGGAGGTGTCAGGAGGAAAAACCTGGATGCTATTTTTATCTGATTATTGTCCAAACAAAGCCAAAGTGACAGGCTTCAGAATTAAGCAGGGCTTTAAAACCAGTTTGGCTGCTTTATTGCCATAACCTGAGTGAATGAAGCACCTGGATGGAGAAGGCAGGTCCCAACAGACCAGAGGCAGACTTTTGGCAGTGATATTGAGGGCATCTCTCAGCAGTGGGGTGGTTAAAACTCATGGGCATTTGCAGAGAAAGTGTTTTAATTGCTGAACACCAGTTAGCAGCTCCTGCTTCGATGGCTGCACTGATGCCTCTACTCTCTCTCAGCACTGCTATTTCCAGTTTTCAGGCAAACAGCACTTCACATTTAGCTAATTACTCCAAGAGAGCAGCAGGGTTTCTAGGGTTGCAGATTTCACACAGTTTCTATTAATATCCCCCAGGGCTTCCAGGTCTGTGCTTCTTTGGGATAACACTGATCTCTCTTTGCCAGGACCACTCAGGTCTTGTGCATCCACTCACTCCCGACCACTTAACATGGCAGCTAGCTAATAATTTCCCTTATCACACAGCCCTCTTGATAAAGCTGCTCTGCAAGAGTGATGAGGGCTGGTGCCTGGCTCCCTCAGAGCTGCCCCTGGCTCCAGTGGAGGCTGGAGGCTCCTGGCAGGAGAGGAGCAGATGCCTTGGGCTGGAGCAGTGTGGGGCTTGATGCTGTCTCGCCCCTCGCTGTGATTCTTGTCTTGCTGTCGCCAAAAATCCCTCTGCCTTGAGCTAAATAGCACAGCTTTAGATGGCATGAGGAGGGGCAGGTGCCTAAAACCAGCTCCCTGCCTGGCAGCCTCCCATGTGGGTGCCCAGGGAAAAGCAGGGACAAGAAACTCCTCCTTTTGCCCCCAGAATGGACAGATATGAGCACTGACACAGGAGAGCCCAAGATACAACACTTTAGAAACCAGAAGCAGCTCTAAACCCCCTGATGCATTTGCAGCCCCCTCCTGCTTGCATGCAGTGAGGATTCAGATGGGCCACATTCATTCTGGTTTAAAAAGCTCATCTGGCTTTGCCTTAAATTTATGGGGATCACAGTGAATCAAAGAGTGCACGGCTGGGAGTTTAAGAAGTGTTTTGTTCCTCTGAATTACATGAATCCTAAAAGATCTCTGGCATCAAAAGCACCCATTAACCCCAGCAACTTTGTTATTGTCATAAGGGACTTGTTTTTACTCTCTGTTGCACTTCCCAAAGCTTTAAGTCAACAGAGACAGGTCTGTTGACTCCGCTGCACTTTATTAGCCTGATAGCAGAACCCGTGACCATTCTCTTTGGAGTGATTACAGAAAACTTGAGATAGAGGGAGAAAATTTAGAACAAGACAAGCACAAGTAAGTACATGTAAAAAATGTGAAAAAATCTGCACCAGTCCATGAATCCCCTCGGTAGTCCTTGTGCTCTTGCAGTCACAGCTTCTTTTTTGTAAAGAAGTTTTCTTTCCCACTTTCTTGAATGATTAACAGGAATAACTCACTGGTGAGAGCTGGGGAAACAAGGTAGCAAAGAAGTACTGTGCTATCCCATGCAAATAGAGAAGGGAAAAAGCAATAGTTATAATCCCCTAATTACTTATAGCCCCAGTCACTGGCTGCCCAACATCTTTAAACCAGTGGTAATCCTGAAACTCAGATCAAGACTTCATTGTCCTTCCTGGGAAAAAAAAAAACCCACCCAACATTGTGTTAGTGTAAACTAAAGAGTTGCAAGCAATAAAAGGCTGTTTTGGGGATGGCTGGCATGGAGGTTACAGGCGACAGCTGGTGGGTGTCTGATGGGGCTGCCCTTTCTAGCTACCATCTGGACTTTGCATAGGACAGGAGAGAATAAGCTACTTATACCTTAATAAGGAAAAAGCCTGTAAAAATGGAATGGGGGTGGCGTGGTTTGGCTGCGAGATCACTTTGTAAATAAACAGGAACGCGAGCTTGGACTTTGCTGCTCTGCCCAGGCTGAGGCAGGGACAGCAGCTGGAGACTGAAAGCACCTAGAAGTTGCAGGGATATATAAACACTCTGTCCCTGATGCATTAGTGTGTGTGAAATCTGTTTAACAAATTAATTTGGTTGTTATTATAGCTGTTTAATCACAGCAAGGACAGGAACACCAATGCACCAAAGGGGCTGATTCTTCCACCCAGACAAAAAAAAAGCAGAACTGTTGCAGTCCTTTGGACATGGGTGGATGGTGCCAGGGTTGCAAAGTTAGAAGGAAGTGATGCAAGAGGGAAACACTGGACCAACATGCACTTGATAGGTGTGTGGACTGCTGTCAGCACACAGAGATTCCTATTTACTCTCCCTTTGGGAGGAGAGTTGCATTAGGGTGGACCAAATTTACCCCCTTTACATCAGAAAGAGTTATTTTACTGTGCCTGGCATTTTCCCACAGCCACTTGGCACTGCAAAAGTAATGTAAAGTAGACATAAATAGGGAGTAAATTCACTTAAACACCAGTTTCCCTTCAGGAGGGGTCCAAAAGACCTTAAGAGCTGTTGACTCCAACCCTTGGTTCACCTTGGCTTGAAGATGACCAGGGTGAAGTTATCACAGCAGCAATGTGGAGAGCAGTCAGCCTAAAATAAAAGGTTTTGGCAGATCAGCTCTGCCCATTCTGCCTGCAGAAGTTTTGCCTTGCCCCTCTGCTCCACTGGCCCTGGGGGCACCTGGTCCTGGCACTGGTGCCCAAACTGGTGGTGGGTTGTGTCCAACCCCAAGCAGCCGAGCTGTGGGGGCAGTGGCTTTCCTGACAGCACAGGTGGAAGCTGCCACAGCTCTTCCTGCCAAAGCTCATCTGTCACAGACTTAATTTGCTCCTCTGCATCCCAGATCTGCTCCCTTCCCCTCCCTGCAGCTGGCCAAGAGGGGACAAGGCTTGTCACCCTGCTGTGTTGGCACAGCCCCCGCCTATGGCAGCCCCTTCCCGTGGGAATCCCCGGCTGAGGAATTGCAGGTGGTTTCCAGTCCTTGCAGTGTGGCCTTTCTGGATGCATGAGATGCCTCTCCTTCAACCTCTTCCATCTCATCCTGTCCCATTTGCTCTGGGGAACAACACGATATGAAAACCTATTTCCCGGTTTTACACCAATGCAACCCTTTGTCTTCTCCAGTTTTAGCATTTTTGCCCCCAAACCCCTTCTCCATGCTAGCCTTCCCATGCTGCCCTGTTGCAATTAACTCACAGCATCATTAAGGTGTGGAAAAAGCAACACAGCAAAACTTTTGCTCCTTCAAGCAGTGCTTAAGCCACGTTTCAATCCCAGCTTCATGCAAGTCACCTTTATGTCAGCATCCAAGGTGACCCAGTATCCAAAGCTCTGGGCCATAACCCGAGCAGGGAGCAGATAACCAGCGACATCAGATGCTACTTAGAAAGCATTTTATTCCCAATTAAAGCCAAAACATGTGCTAAGAACTGCTGAGGGAAAGTGCAGAGCATCTGATTTCCCTCTTTTGCTAACACACTCGGAGGAAGAGGTGACAGGTTTGTGGAAATGGCTGCAATTTGCAGTCAAACGTGGTGCGGGCGTGAATAGGAATTGGAAGGGAGGAGACAAACAAGAAATGAACTGCAAGGATTTCCTCCAGTGATGCTGGAGCTTATACAAACCAATTAGACCCTCATCAAAGAGCAACCTTATCCCTATCACCATACTTTTTATTTCCTAACAGCTAGGTGGTTGGTGTTTTAGTATTTTTTTTTTTTTTTATTTCTTTCTCTTCTAATTTTCCTGGGGGAAAATGTACCTGAAGATCCAGGCAATTGCTTCTCTGTGCTCTCACATGATTTTACCATGAGGTAAATTTATGGGTGTCAAATAAGTTGCTCCTTATGCCAATGTCACAGAAATACGAGTGTGTGGGAGGGCTGGTGGCTTCTGCTTAGTGGAGTTGCCAAGGATTGTGCTAATTAGCAATTGGAAAGACTTATATTTTAGAGGTGTGGAGTGATCCAGGGAGGCAAGTTGAGGCTTATCTAAAAACTGGTAAAGGCTGTTCTACATGGACCAGCTGCAAAGGGACTTTGGGCTTTTTGAGAGACCTCCAAAAATTTGTCTGGCTTAAGTTCAGGTATGTGCATCACTCATGAGTGAACTGAGCTTGTAAGGGCTCTGACTGCATCTTCAGCTGCTACCTGACCTTAGGAGCTGGAAGCTGACAGGAACTGCTTTATGCTGTGCTCCCTTCACAGCTCTGGGCTCCTGCTAGCCCCAGTGGCTGGTGGCTGTCTCAGGGCTGGGCTGCCCATTGTTTTACCCCTTGTGGTTATTTACAGTGGTGAAAAGAGGAAGCAAAAGACAGGTGAATGCAGCAGTGACATAAAGAGGCTGAGATGGACCTTTGGATGATGGGAAGGAAGTTTTTCACCCAGCTGCTGTGTCTGTGCCAGTGGTCAGTTGAAGTGAATAAGTTGTATATCCCAAGTGTGAGTTGGAGCTTTATCTGCAGCTGAGCTGCCTCATTCTTTCCTACACCACAGACATAACCAAGAAAGGACTGTTTTGCCCTGCTGTAGCTCCAACAGCACCCCATGGGGGTCTCTAGGATGGGAGAATGTTGGGGAACCTTCTTCTTTGTAAAGGCTGGAGATGGCAGAGGAGTTGCTTGTTCCCCAGCATCACTGTGGCATCACTCCCTGCAGTGGCCACATACCCAGAGCTGGAATTGCTGGGCTGTAGCAGCTCTGACTGCTTGACTTCTAAATAAACCCATCCCAGGACCCACAGCATCACCAGCACTGGGGAAGGTGTTTCTCTTCAGGGAGAGCAGCTAATCCAGGGTCCAGCAGCTCCAGCACGAGGGAGCCTCTGGCCATGCACGTTGTCTGGTGTGCAGTGCCTCATGTTGGGGGGAAAGCTGGAGACCAGCTGAAATGACAGAGCCTGAGGGAACACAGTGCGTCATCCAGCACGTCCCCAGCTGCCAGAGCCATGGGAAAGGCCTTTTCCAGAGGAACAGCATGCTGATCTCAGCTCAGGGAGCTCTTCTGAGCTGAACAGGCTGGAGTCTGCACCCCAGAGCAAACCAGCAGCAGATTTGAGGTGAGAGGGTCTGCATGGAAGGTGATGAGGGCAGAAAGAGCGGGTTGGGAACATCTCCATCATCACAACTGAATCCAGAAGGAGATGCATGTTGACAGCCTCAGTGTCTAGCTTTCGACAACTGATTTGGCAAATTTGGGCCTGTGCAAATAACTAAGAGCAGATGTGTCAAATGGTTTTTATTTCCTAGAATTAACACTAGATACAAGAGTACTAAAGGAAGTGGCCTGCATATCCCTGCTGTGGGAGCCCCCTGACCCTCTTATGCCTTCTCTTTACCATTCCCTGACCAGATACAGCTTTCACTTGCACTAGAATAAATAAGATTGGCTTGAGCCACAGCAGATATCAACCAGCACACAGGAGAGCCAAGGAGAGCCAAGGAGGACCAGCTCTTTTCACGCCATTTGCTGTGTACACACAGATAATGAGTTTGCTTGTTACTTGTTTTTAGCTTCCTAAAAAGAAGTTTTAACTGCAAGTCCTTCCAACATGGGGGGGATCACCCCGCGACACCACATCTCCCCTGATTTCCTCTGGAACAGAAACGCTTTTGAGATCCCATTTATAACTCTGTTCACACAAAATGTGACAGTTTTAGCTATATTGGAAGACCAGCCTGACCCTGGCAGCCGCTCGCACTGTGATCAGAATAGTTATCAGTCAAACCCTGGTATGTGATGTCTGGTGGCAGTGAGGATGAATCTGCTCTTGCAATGATGTGATCCACGCAGTGAGAAGCACTGAAGCACAGCCCCAGACTAAAGTCCACAGAAACAGACAGGTGGAGGAGGAACTGTCTCGAAGTCAGGCACAAGTCTGAGCTAGCCACCCTGGAGTCCCCGAATGGTCCACAGGGAAAAACAGGTTCTTTCTGGGAGTGACTCATCTTGTACTAAAATAGGTCAGAGGAACTGCTCTCCAGCAGCATCTGACTCCTCTCCACAGGCTGTAAAGGGAACCCAAGGGGCACTAGTTCAGATTCAAGCAACTTATTTTCACTTGTCCAGCATTTGTTGGTGTGAGTCGCAGCCAGACTGTACAAACTTTTCTGGAGTCAGTGGAAGTCGTGTCAAAGGGCTTTGGAACTGACACTTCACAGTCTGAGTCAGACTCTGCATTTCCCAGAAAATCCCTGGACTTAAAGAGCTGGTCAGGGCTGAGCTAGAAGGAAAACATGCACCTTAACCCCGTGTTCTAGAACATAACAACAGGCAGCACATCCAAACAGGGAGATTCTGTCTTTTATTTTAAAAACTTGAGCGGCATAAGATATTGCAGAGTCAGACTCTGCATTTCCCAGAAAATCCCTGGACTTAAAGAGCTGGTCAGGGCTGAGCTAGAAGGAAAACATGCACCTTAACCCCGTGTTCTAGAACATAACAACAGGCAGCACATCCAAACAGGGAGATTCTGTCTTTTATTTTAAAAACTTGAGCAGCATAAGACGCTGCTGAGTTCAGCGCGGCATCTTTTTTCCCCGTTATCTTTCCAGTGAAAACGAGGCCACACTTTTCGCTGTCACAATTCCTGGGACTCTCATCATCTTTCAGCCCGATGCATTCTCCTTCCTCCGGATTTTCCCCTTGATCTGAAGCATGTTGAAGTCAATGAAAATCGACGATGCTCGTAAGACGCGCCAGAATCCCTTGCTGGGAGAAGGGCACCAGATTTCTTGCTAACTCCTCCCTTCACCCTCTCTCAACAGAAGCCGATGACAGGATTATTTTTTTATCGAGATGCAGATACTACACACAACCAGCACAAAAGATCAGTGATTAGCCTTTGAATAAGCAGCCAAGGTTGTTTTTTCCTGACCTTATCAATCTGGTATTTGAATTTCTAGGGAGTTTTAGTGGGTGGGTTTTCTCGGGAAGCTGAAATCCTTCCTTTTAACTCTCACACAAAGTTCCTGCTAACTTCACTGGAATTAGTTTCTCATTCAGGATAAAACCAGATAGCTGTCCATGACTTGTCTGAGTTCAGGAGGGCCTTCAGGTTGCCAGGGATTTCTTTTTCCTTCCTTTGCCCTGAATTTCGACACAGCCCATAAAATGAGAACAAGTTATTTCCTGTGTAGTAGAACAGGAACAAAAATATCCAAATGCACGTGGCTGCCTACCTACAAGCTACAAGTCTGAGCTTCCATGGGAGATCCAGGGTGTAATTCTGCTGCTTAAAGGCAGACATCTGGTCCTGTCTGAGATGCCTGAGGGCATCACAAATGTGTGCACAGGGCTGGCAGGTAAAACACAGGAGCTGCAGGAAATTCTTCTAGAAATCCCTACCATTTGGTAATCAAATTCCAAAGACCAAATAACCCTTTTTTTTATTCAGCTTCAGCAAATGATGGTTCATTTAGGCAACCAAAAATGAAGCTTGACAGGGCATTTCCTGATAGGTCTTGAGTACCAGGTGATCCTGTGAAACCACAGATCTGTGAAAGAAGCAAGAGATCTGTCTCCCTTTTACATTCTCCTAAAAGAAATTTTCAAACTTAGCACTGAACTACTCAGACAACAGTTTCTTTAACCTGCAAGGGGAAAAGGGAATTTTTTTCCTCTCCCTGTGTCCCTCCAGTGTTGTTCCACTGACTGAGCAGGATACTTTTAAAACCAAGATCTCCTGGGGGCTGAAGAGCTAGAAGCCCACAGCCTGCTTTGGGTCTGCACACCTTGGACCCTCCTTGCAGTTCCTGTGGCCTTTTGAACACGAAAAACCCACCAAGTTCACATCTGTCAACCTGCAGGGGTTTGGGTGAAGAGCACAGGGCAGTTTGGAAAGTCAAATCCATGTAAAGTGTTGTGTTGAAAGCCAAATTCCTCACTGTTGCTGTGACTGGACCAGTGCTGAAGGACTGAGCTGAGGGGCCACTGCAAAGAGGAGCAATAAAGCTCATGGGCCTCAGGGTGAGGCATTTTGGCATGGAGAACCTTCTACATGTTCACTGCTCTACTTCCACCTTCTGAGCTGCAGTGCTCCTGACAGCATCCTTCCCCAGGCTGTCACTGCTGCAAGGCTGCAGGTCCTTTCTCCTTTCTCTGGCAGAAGCAAACACAGGAACTAGAGCTGGGATGAGCACTTTTAACAGCATTTGGTGTTTTTCTCACCTTCTTTTGCCCTAACTCTGCTAAGCAACAGGAGCACCACATTAATTCTGGCCAGGCTTTGGTCCCTGGTCACTTGGGGAATCCAGGTGTTTTGTAGAGGGCGGCGAAAACATTGTGAGATTCCCCAGGGAGGAAATCCCAGCAGGTCTGGGCAAAGCACATGGATCCCAATCCCTGCTTGCAGGCAGAGGTGAAGATGAGCAGTTGGCTCTCTGATCTTCTTGAGGGAGAAGCACAGAAGCAGCCACAGCAGGGTAGTGAAGAGAGCCCTGGCACATCATACAAAGGAGAGCAGAGTGAAGTAAGCATGAAAAAGTCGTGCTGTGGATATAGGAAACAGCCAGGGGAGGGTTTGCTTTGCCAGTCAACAGGTCTTGTCTGCACATTCTGTTTTTCTTCAATGTGGAGGAGCTTCCCAGAGAGCCCCTGCTCCTGTCTCCTGTGAGCAAGGAGTTCAGTGGGAAGCAGTGCATTTATTTTTAGCTTTGTGCAGCAATTAGGCAATGGGGGGGGGGGCAGGAATGTTCTCAAGAAGAAAATTTTTGACAGTTTCCTTAAAAAGATAAGATCTATCCCATTCCAGTAGGGGATAATAGCTAGCACAGAAAACCACAGGGGGATTTTTGCTGCATGTCTTGTTCTTGTGAAAGTCGCCTACTGACACCTTTGGATTTTGGCCAAGTGTCTACCTGAACAGCGAGAACCTTCTTCCAAACTGCCTATCCACCCCAGGCAGGTACATTCCCTCCAATCCCCAGGCACATGGCAGACAGGTATTTCCTGGGTTTGGCTGTGATTCCCCCAGTTCCATCTCCTGCCACCTGGAATTCTTCACCCCACCCCCTCCAGCTGCTGATGGGGTCCTGTGACCTCCTTGAACAGCTTCAGACAGAACCAGAGCCTTTGCCACAGCCAGGAGGTCTTGCACAAAGCACATGAGTGCTCACTACTCTGTGACCTTGGGGAGGGACTGGTAACACCAGGGAAGGGAGGAAGGCAATTGTCTTGCACTGGCACAGCTGCTCTCTCAGGGAACATCTATTCAGGCTTCGGAGCAAACAGATGGTTTTCTCCCACTGGCCAATCCATTCTTTCCTTTTCCTCTGACACTGCCCAAAGGGGTCACAGCAAGAATGGTGATTCTCTGTGCCTCTGATATATGTACATTGTCCTCTCTGTCCCACGCAGAGCAGAAGTGACCAAAGTCAGATGGATAACAAAGCTTCTTGACCTATTGGATGAGTAAAAAGTGCAGCTTTCCCCGTCCAGCCTCAGATCTGCTTATGCCACGGCCATTCCCGGCTGTTCCCCTGCACAAGGGGAAATGAGAGGCTGGTGACAGAGCTGGGGGGGGCTGAATCGTGTTTCAGCAGCTTGGGCACATCCGTGTGCTCTAAGCCAAGAGGAATGCAAACTGCTCAGCGATGAACAACTGCTGCAGCAGCCCACAGCCAAAAGGAGACACTCTGGGGCACGTCAGGCACTGACCCAGCCCGCCGTGGAGGGAGCTGTCAGATTGTGTTATCACAGGGGCAAAGCTGCATCTTCTGCTCGGGAAATAAATGTCGCTGCTTTGGCGTGGTGGTTGTGGAGAGGCAAGGCACCATTACCCAGCAATTATGCTCTATCTCGCTGACGTTATCTCTTAATTGCACATTTGCAAGTGCTTCTACTCGCTGGGTGGTTGCAAGGAGGAAGGTGAAGTGGGGTTGCCTGTCTGGGAGATACCCAAGGGACCTACACCATTGCTAATTTTTAAGATATAACAATACAGTTGCACTTCTGCACCAGTTAATGGTTGTCCCTGCCTTCTCCCTGGAAGGAACTTCGAAGTGTACAATTGGTGCAGACCTGCTCATCCAGGACTTTATCAAAACCCTCAAAGTGACAAGGATGATCAGATATGCCTTGAAACCATAACTTTTTAAGAAGAAGCATAAGAACAGCCATTCAATACACAGACATTGCTATCTCCTTCCCTTTCTTCAGGATTTTGTACCAATCCATGGCCATCCAGGAACATCTGGTCCATCATTACATTGCACAACATGACTGCTCTCAGCTTGACGTCGCCTGCAGAAACAGAACTCAGAACCACCCATCCTAAAAGCCATCTGACACTGCAGCAGAAGAATTGTCACTGGTGGCTGCCAGAACACGGCATATGACACATATTTTCAGGGCTGTCTCTTTCCAATGTACGGCAGCAACACTCACAAACATCTGCCTGTGCATTATAGCATGGCTGATTTTTAAAGACTGGGCCTTAGATCTTGAAAGACAGTTTGGCACATAGATGTGAGGAAATCATCCAGGAATTAGGTTTCTGAGTAGTTCAGCTGATGTGTGTGTCTGTTCCTTAATTCCAAGGTCTGTGCTCTCTCTACTAGACTTTGCCACCTCTCCATTTTTTCTGAAGGTATTTTAGGCCTGGAGCCACAGTTTCTTTTTAGGACATTGGTACGCTCTCCAGAGGAATTAATTTTAATTTTTCCGAGTATTGCAATTAGCTGGGTGCCTTCAACTTTGGTTAACTCCAAGTTCTGATGGGTTGTACATTGAGTTTTCTGTCATTGATATAGTGACATTGGTACAAACCCATAGTGTAGGTGTCTGGCTAAAGCTGGACCTCGTTCACATGGGACAACCTTTCCAAACACCCCAAGCCTGAGGCCAGTGTTGTTGGGGTGACAGAAGAAAACCCCAGAAACACCAGCCTGAGCACCAATAATAAAACTGAGATGTTTTTGGCTGTCTTTGGCTCTCACAAGACTGAGCCCTAAGATGACCTTGGCTCTGGGACCTGAGATGTCTCTGCCTACAGACTCCTGGTACTGGAGCCACCAAAGATGGGGACAGGTCACACCAGAGGGATGAGACTGATTGAAACTGCCACTGATGTGGCAAAGGCTGAGAGCTACAAGATGGGCTGTCACTATCAATGCTACTTGCTTTTGATGGTAACAGTGTTATTTTAATCAAACCTTTGGTGGCTTAGAAGGTTGCTGATCTTTTTCACTGCTTTTAGAATTGAAAACTGAGCTGAGAGCCATGTACAGGCTCAGGGGGAGTGATCTGACTTCAGTTCCCTGGTGGGACATTGCCTGATGCTTCTGACCTGACGGATAACTGGTGTAGCCATCCACCTTTCCACGTTTCACTGCTGCTTGAAACCTCTATGAGATTATAATAAGCCTTTTTAGATCAATTTTTTTGTTGTTGTTTTTTGGTGGTTTTGTGTTTTTTGTTGTTGTTGTTGTGTGTTTTTTTTTTTTTTTTGTTTTGTTTTGTTTTCCTTTGTACATTTGAAAAGTAATTATGCTCAGCATTTTTTTCCACCGTGGTGCTATTGGGAATCTGGTCACTGCAGAGTCCCTGGGCACATGTCAGCACCTCGTCACAACCTGGAATGTTTCCTGCCAGGAGTGATGAGATGCGACAGTTCCCATTGAAGGGTATTCCTCCCAGATAATTCCAGTTTCCAAGGTCCCGGGCTTTGAAGATAAACTTGTTGCTTGTTTGGTTTCCTAGCAACTCTTGCTCCGCGGCAGAAATGCATTCCTCAGACCCCGAGCTCGGCCTCGGTGATGCTTGGAGCTGAGATGTGCTCTGCCCTGCCCCAGAAAGCAGCTGCCTGAAAACACAGGACTGGAGTGAGAAAGCTGGGGCAGGAGCAAACCCTCTAATTAAATCTGGTCTCCCCTAGTTGTTGTTGTTCCATAGAATTCTCATTGGAAGTTAAAACAATGCATCTGGCCAGCTGTGAAGGTGGAGGTAGCTTGGGTTTGGCTGGTTGTCCAGGTTCTTGCTGGGGGGTTTGGCCCTGATGCCACAAAGTGGCTAAATTGATAATCCAGAGTCAAAGATCACAGCCTTTACTGGAGCTTTATCTTCAGATGAGAAGCCCAAGGATCCATTTTTCCATGAAACTTGGTGAGGCAAATCATCACCCCAGTGAGGGGTGAATCTAGAGGAAAAAAGCAGATTTGGTCACCTGAAAGGCACATGAGTCTTAGCCTTGGTATTTTTATTGTTCTGTTAAAAAGAACAAAAGGGCAAACCCACCTTAATCTGCACATTGCCTGGTTATCAATATTTATTTCATTATTTCTTCTGGTTATTAGAAGCTCAGCTCCACTGCAACTTTTAGCTTAGGTGCTTCAGCTCCAATGTCCCAAGGAAACTTTCAAGCTCAGATTTAGTTTCACAGGTCTGCATCAAGGTGAGTGAACAGCAGACCTAAAAGATACTGAATTTGATTCTCTGTATCTCACTTGATCAGAGGTTTTTGCAGGCATTGCTCACTGGGTGCCTGCTGGGAAAAGATCTCCCTTCCACTTGTGTCCCAGTCAAGAAAGCAAAAGATGATCAGGTCTCCAGCTCAACAGAATAATGGACAATCCTGGGCCAAAGCCACAGTCATCTAAGTAGCTGCAGCATGGAATGAAAAAAATCTTTTACTTTTTAGACAGGGAGGGCATTGCTAAATATCAATGAGGTCTTGATCCTGGGGTTGAACAGAATCTTCTGAATCCCAGTATTACACTTTTATACAGCCACCTTTTCTGAATTTGTCTAATCAATTTAATCAGAGCTGTCAATGACCATAAGAAGATTTTTGTCCTATTTCAGTTAACTCAGGACATTCTTTCCTGTGGATAATCTTTAGTGAATATAGCACTGCACTGTGGTCCAGGGAGCAAACTGAATGTATTGTTCAGATTGAATTATAGCATATTACTGTCAAGGGCATTCCTTCAAAAAGCTGACACCTTCTAATTACATCTGTGAGACTCTGAGAAAAATGGTATCCCAGGGAAAAAAATTGCTTGGCACCCACTTTGTTAGTTTTAGCCTGATGTTCATTTCTAGCCATTCATATAGGGCTGAGTCATACAAGAGAAGCCTGTAAGGGAATCACAAACAATCTGTCTGGCTTGAGGAAATTGGGAACCATTTCAAGTGTGCATTGCCTCACTCCATAGTTAGTGGCAGGGGCTATTAGAGACTCTGGGGACTCTGAAAATAGAGAGGGCATTTTTCTACCTGAATAGTTCTGCAGATAGACTGGAGATGGGACAAAAACAAGTTTTGTTTTTGAAAGACCATCCCAGGCAGAGCCAGAATCAGATGCACCATCAGAATCGGATGCAGTCATCCCTCACCTGCCCAGGGCATCTCTAAATCTCAGCTGACAATCTTTTCCTTCTGTCTTTAGGCAACATTTTTCACCTCCCCTGAGCTAGTTTGAAACCTTTAATTCCATTCTGCCTGTTCTTCCAAGAATGTGGTGCGACAAGTGGAAACTCATCTCCACATGGGGGAAGAAGAAGGCGGGAAGAGCGGGGAGCACTGTGTGAGTACTAAAACATTTGCAGTGTGAAATGTTGAGTTATGAGCAACCACAGCACACCTCAGGCTAATAGCACGGTGCCAGGGCTGAGCTGGCACAGGGGGTGTCCCAGGAGGGCTGGCAGCATTGCTTGGGGGGGATGCATGCCCTGGGCTCAGCAGGAGGTGATCCAAGACTGAGAGGCTTTGGCTGAAGATGCACAAAACCCCTGTGTGGTGCAAACCTGCTGGTGCAGGAAGCTGGTTCTCCCCGTACTGGTGAGGCTGGTGTATGCCTGGAGGCAGCATTACGATCCCACTTAAATATTCATCCACTTTGTGTGCATGCTCTGATTTCCCCAAGATTGCTAAAGGACCCTCTTGCTTCCTGGCCCAAATAGCTCTGTGTGGTGGAGGAAAGTTTTTATTCTTCCAATGCCATTTAGTGGGGGAGCTGCAAAGCTTTGGCCCTGCTCTGGTGGCAGATGGGGACCCAGGATGTCTGATCCCCTTGGCTGCAGAGTGGAAGAGGTCAGGTCTGAGCAAAGCACCTTGTTCCTGCTCCTGGTGCTGATAAGGTACCAGAAAGGTTGTGCAAGCCCTATCAGAAGATGAGAATGTGCCTGAGGCTGTGGGCTTGGTGAGCTCAGAGTAAAATGGTTACTGGCTGATGAGTAGGACATGGGGTAGTTAAAGCCTTGGAGGTTTCTATGGGGTTTTGGGCCATCAGAGCTTGAAGGGGGTGAAATGCAGTAGACATCCAATGCAGGGAGCATCAGTGCTGCATTAGTATGGAGTGAAAAAGGGACACAGAATACATCCAGAGAACAGGAATGGAGAAAAATGACCCTGGCAAGTGCTGTCATTCCCTGGAACCTGTGTCTCTTCTCACACTGCTGTACTTCATACAGTCTTTGGCTAAGTCACAGGAAAGTGGCTTGCTCCAGGGTCTGAATTATCAGTGCATTTCACATCTTGGTTTTGGAGACCTTGCAACTCTAACCCTGAATCTATTACCCTAAGCATAGATAAAATAGCCTGAGATCTGTGGTATGAGAAACCTGATGTGCTGTAGGGAAGCAAGATGAATCCAATGTATTGAACAAACTTGGAAAGCTCAGCTTCAGAGGAGTTATAAAGTGGAGCAGGAAAACCAGGAACATGCTCAGAGAACTCAACCAGGAGAGAGGCCACTGCTGTGGTAAAGCATCTGCTACAGGGATGTTTTTGCCAAATGTGAGATTTTGGGAATGAGCTGGAGTGGGTGACCCAGAAAAGCTCATTTCCTACTGTCTGCAGGCAGGGCCAGCACACTTCCCTGTCCAGGACTTCCTCCAGCATCACTGCAGATTCCTGTGAGGGGTATCCAAAGGGACAACCAGACCAAGGTGCCTGAGTTTCCCAACAGTGCTCATGGCCTTTGTGAGGGGTTTGATCCCTGCTCATGGTCAGTGTCAGGTCAGAGCAGACAGCTCTCATTCCATTGATGGATTTGCTTTATTATTTCACTTCCTGGCCCAATTTCTTATGCCATGTCTGCCTGAGAAGACACAATATCCCTGGAGTGTGCAGTGGCTGTGGACTTGGTTTTAGGTTCCCCTGGGCACAGCAGGTCTCATCTGGTGGCTGTGTTGGTCCTGCCTGACCATGGAGCTGTGTTTCTCCTGGATGATTTTATGGATGACTTTATCACAGATGAAGGTGAGAGCTGTCTGCTTTTTGAACACAAGGGGACGATTCACATCTTTTGTGAGGGATGATCAACCACAGTAAATAAAGTTGCTGCTTGTGGGAGTAACAATTAAAACCCATTATAACCTGCTTAACTAGTCAGGGACTGAAGTGCCTGGAAGAACTTGCTCTGTCCTCCCTGAGTGCTGTTTTGCTTGGCCCATTTGCCTGATTTGGGAAAAAGATTGTGTTCTGAGGGGGTTAGCTTGAAATTCCTGCTCTCATGACCGGGGCAGTTTCCCAGCTCCTAAGGATGATTGATACCATAGGAAAAAAAAAAAAAAGTTTCCCAAGTGATCCTTCAGAATTGAGTCTTTTGACTCATGGGACATGCAGCATGCAGCACCTCATGTTCAGGAGAGACAGCACATCACAAATTAAACCAAACTACGTTTCAGATCAATCTCTGAATTTACCAAACTTCCACTTTGATGTTTTCAGTGGAGTCACCTGGAAAACAGACGAGTTGGTGTGACAGGTAATTGGTGTGGAGGTAACTGCATGGGCTTCTTGCTGGCTCAAGGTTTGGAGAAGGGAAACCAGGGCCAGAGAGCCCATGTCTACATGGAAAAGGCAGAGTCTGAGCTGCTGGGGCCTGTGAGTTGATGACTCATGGGCCTGATTAATGAGTGTGAGCCATGGAAACTGGCTGGGTGTCTGATTGCCCCCAGTGCCAGGCAGGAACACTCAAGAGCCACCTCAGCCTTATTTTCTCCTTTTTTTTTTTCTAGAAGAGTGCACACATGGCAGGGCATATCTCCACTGATTATTGCTCTGTTTTCAAGAGCTATAAGGAAAGAAAAGCCATGTCTTTCCCCCTCCCTCTCTCTCTTTTCAGGAGACCTGCTCGTGGCCACATTTTTTGGTTTTTTTTGCATGCATTCCAGATACCATCAGAAAGGAATGGCTTTTCCCAGGTCTTTCGTGCTGCTCAAGGCATTTATTTGGCTTTTGTGGCTTCTTTGTGTGTTGCAGTGCTTTTATTTGGGGCAGCTCTGAGACAGGTGGGGTGTCAGTCATAGTTTGCCAAAGCCAAGAGTCCCATTGGGTTCATGTGCTTATGGCATGGCCACGGCATAAAAATAGGAGCTTGGGTTTGATGTGCCCAAATATGTGCCCATGGGCTGCAGGGTGACCACACCCCATGGCTACTTGTCTGGGACTTGGGGATGCCTAGAAATTTTGTCCAAATGGGCAAAGTCCTTATATTCCACAAGGATGGGAAGTTAGGAAGGAGAAAGGGGACACATCGTGAGGAACTTCTCTACCAAGGACAAAGCTGCCTATGATGTCCTGGCTAAGAATGATCCAGACCTTTTGTACAGCTGGGTCAGTGGGGGGAAAACTGCTTTCAGTAGATGTCCAGGATGGGTGGTGAGGCAGTGGAACAGATTGCCCAGAGAAGTTGTGGATTTCCCTTTGCTGGAAGTGTTCAAGGCCAGGCTGGATGGGCTTCTTGAGCTGCCTGGTCTAGTGGAAAGAGTTAGACCTACATGATCTTTATGATCTCTACCAACCAAAACCATTGTGATTCTCTGACAGGTGCCAGTATGTCCATCCATGTTCCTTGGCAATCAGACACACAAGGACAGGTGCTTTTCTTTTCTGTGCTCCCCAGAGCACCAAGTCAAAAGGGGAGAGGTGCATTTAAATGTTACATCCCCTGTCTGCCACAGTAAGACTGGCAGTCATTCTCTCCCTGCTCCTGGAGAAGGGACTGCAGTTTTCAGGGAGGAAAATGCCTTCAAACCAAGTGTGAAATACATGTGTTGGAGACACAAGAATGGATGCTCTCGCCTGAGATGCCATTGTTTATTTTGCTGCAGGAGGTCTGGTTTGCCTTCCCTCTCCTCTCTGTGCTCTCAATAGCATCTCTGATGTGCCCTGCAGGACAAAACTCGTGTCCTCCTTCTTCTCCATGACATAAGAGGTCACCCTGAAAGAAGGATGGGTTGCAGGACTAAAGCTGAGGAATGGGTGGATCTTTCTGCTGGCTCTTGCCCCCCCCTTGCCAAGAAGTTGCTGGCAGCCAACCAGAGAAGTGTGGAGAGGAAATGGAGAGGAGAGAGGTTTGTGTTGCTCTGTGATGTGAGATGGGACAGGCCTTGACCCACAATGGCACTGGTTTTGTCCAGCATAGTGACATGATCCAGTGTCCCACTGGTGACACCACATGTCACCTTGGTCACCCATGGAGGAAACCACGGAGGTGGTGGCAGGGCCATCCTTGTCCCCACAGCGATCCAGGAGCTCACCCACATTAACCAAATCCCTTCTCTCCCTGGCTTTAGCTCTGAGCTCACAAGCCCTGAGGCTGCTGTGACTCCAACAAAGAAGATGCTCAGATTTTCACCAGCTTGGACACAGCAGCCTCATGGCACGAGGGGTGAGCCAGGGCAGACAAGGCTTCACTCAGGTGGTTTTGGTTTTTGGCCAATTGTGCCATGTCAGCCCCATATGAAGTATTGTGATGGAGAGAGACAGCCTTAGGTTAAAAATAAATATCTTCAGTAATTAACAGGCATGGTTGGGGGACTCCTGACCACCTTTCATTTCTCAAAGCTTGAATTCCCAAATCAGGGCAGTTTTGTCCAATTTGCTTTCAGTGACACATCCACTTTGCCCTTCCAGGGGGATTTGCTGCTGTTCACATTGCAGTGACACAGAGGTATTTATGGTCTTAGATTTCTGCTTATCTGATCCACCCCTGCCCTCCACACTCCTGGTCTGGTGCCAATACTGAAACACTTTTCCTCCCTCTGTTTGTGCCCCCCTAGAGGAGGTAATATCCAAACACAGCAAAAACCAGGTAGATCTCCCCAAGAAATTGTGGAGATGGATTTTTTATCAGTTTCAGCAGCCTACAGCAGAGGCAACACGGCGATTTATTATTTTTTGGACATGGTTTTCAAGAATAAAAATCCTTATGGTGTTTAATACAGCAGAATAAAGCATCACTGTGACCATGTCACCACTGCTAGGGAAATTTCAAGTGGGATCCTGGCCGTTGTCTGAACTGCAGCAGGATCTGAGTTACTGTCCCACAGGGGCCTGCTGTTGGAAAATAACATAATTGACTTTGTCCTGTTTCCAGTTTCACAGAGAAACGAGCTGTGAGAGCACACGGGGTACCCAGGCTGGCTGCTCCCGGGGTTTTGGGAGCAAGATAAATGCAGTAATCAGCACAGAATGTCTCGCTGTGCTTTCCTCCCCTCCTGCCCTGGGGGATGGCATCACCAGGGGCTGGGGCTGCCCAAACCTGCTGGGGACCTGGGGCTGCCACGATGGAGGCACTGCTGCCCTGGGAAGCCACTGGCTGCCTCCCCCCGGGATCCCAGCATGGCTTTTAACCCAAATAGCTGACCTTTCATTAAAGATTACCTATTTTTACTGCTCCTCAGGATGGGAAGAAGAAAAGGCTGAGCTTTGCAGAGGCAGGCCAGGCCAAGCCAAGATGTGGGGATGGGGAAATTACTCCGGGCAAGTTTAAAAAAATAATTTTTTTTTTGTTAAATTAAGGTAGTCCCCAGTTAAGTCTGGACATTATTCCATTTGTCTGCTGGTAGCAAAGCAGGAAAGACCCTGGTGCCCAAGGACTACTGGATAATGCTACATCTGTGCTAGCAAGTCAAAAGTGCTTGAGACTTGGTTGTGGGCTCTCAAACCAGAAACACAAAAGATCCTCTGTCCATTGAACCCCTTCAGGCTCTGAAATATGGCAGACACATGAAAATTTTGTCTTGGGAGTGGATCCTGGCCTGTGCTAATCTGCAAAGTGTCCTGGGGAGCTGTTTGGGACCCTGCTGGCTGGTGTGGGGCAGGAGGGCTGCGGGCTGTGCTGCTGGAGCTGCTGCCAGGGCCAGTCCCCAGGAACACACCCCAACACAGGGTACTTGCAGAGGCATCACCCCACCCCACAGATGAGCCAGGCTCATCTCCCATCCCTTGCTACCAGGGGCAAATGAGGCACAGAGATATGGGGTGACCTAATAGAGGTCCTAAAGTCTGTCAGAGCAGTCTGTGGGCATGTGGGGCCAGCTGGGGGAGAAAGTCCATCCTCAGGCCAACACCCAGGAGATCACAGCCTTCCTGGCTTGTCAGACTGCCTCACATCTCCATTTGCAAAGCAGAGGTTGTCATCTTGCCTTGAGTGTAGGGCTGTGAGGAGGCAGATACATCAGTGATATGCATCATACAGCCCATATCTAGATTAACAGGTAATTGCTACAACTAGATTAGCAAGGCAGCAATAGGAGAGTACAAGGAGAACAAACAGGCTGGTGCTGTGGGCTCAAGATCTACTCCAGGTGCAGTCCACAGTGGTTACTCCAGGTCAGATTTATTCCAGTCACCTACACTGAAAATCCCCACCCTGCACAGTGTTTGAGGCTGGCTGAAGGACCAGCTACTCATTTATTACCTTACATTCCCAGGAGGGGCTGTGACAGAGCTTCTGGTTCCATTTCCACTGAGGAGAAAAAAAAAGAAAAGACAAAAAATATTAAATTGTGTGCATCAGAGCTGTTTGCAAACTGGATCACTCTGGAGTGGGGGAGGCCAAGCCAGAAGCTGCTATAAAACAGCATTACTGCTCTGAACCAAAATGTTAAAGCTGAGGCAGCCAGAAGCACCTCGGGCTTAATCCAGCATTCAGCAGAAAGATTCTCATTTACTGCAGCTCTCCCTGAGTCAGGCCCTGAGGGTTTGTCTGTACACAAAAATTAATCTGGATTAGGATGGGGCAGGAATTTAAGGTAATGTAAAGTAGCTCTTCTGGAATCTCTTCATAACAGACAAGCCTCTGGATGGTTGGGTTAGGAAGCGTTGTGTTACATCACATTTGGGATGATGAAATGTATTCTGAAGAGAATGTCCTTGTGGTATTTGGTCACAGTTACACATAGAACACTTTAAAACACATCCATTTCCTGCAGGAGGAGAAACAGAGCTCCCTGCAGATTTGGAGTCCTTTCCAGGGCTGACTTGCCAGAACAGCCCAAAGGGGTTTCATGGTTCCTCTGCTTCCATTCACTGAAAAAGTGCACAAAACCTCAGCACAGCAGCTCCCCTGACAGCAGTGGGCAGGGACAGGTGGAGCATCAGCCCAAACATGTATGTGGCTGTTACTTAAGACCTGTTCCACACACACTGGCTCACATAGAAGCACTTCAGAGAATCAGTTCAGAGCCTTGTCTGAAGTAATAAATCCTGCACAAGGGTGGCTCTGCATGGATACAAATGCTCCCTCTAAGTGAGGCTGAATTAGACCCTCCTGTAGTGCAGGTGGGTCCTCCTTTCCTATATCTGCACCTCTGCTTGCTCTGAGAATCACACATTAAGTATAAAAAGAGTAAATGATGTCATTAAGCTGGACTGAGCAGAGTGATAAAAACATAACCCCCTGAAAGACCACCAAGCCACCTTATCCCACTGCCCAGAGGACAGAAAGTCAGAAAATGCCTTGATAGGTTTGAGCCTTCCTCCTGCACTGAAACCATTTTTTCATCCAGGACTTTTTCTCCTACCTGGTGCTCTTGCACAGCTTTATTTCCAACCAGGTTTCAATGGCCTGGTAAATATTTCTGACAATACACACCCGCTCCCAAAGACTCTGTTTGCACTCAGCTTGGGTTAATTGTTCATAAGCAACAGTCCATAGGCATAAAAGGTTCCACATATCATTTTTTTAGCTCCCTTGCTATTTATTCTGTGAGGTGATAACATTGGTTTCTCTCTGGCTTTATCAGTCTTGTACAAGGACAAACGAGGAGCAAAAAGGAACCTCCCTTCTCTTCCGTGGAGTGGAGTCTGCAATCAAGCAGCCAAGGCAGAGGAACAAGCCCTTGTCAGTCTGTATGCACAGCCTGGCTGGCAGAGTACATTTTCCTTAACATGCCTAATCCCACAAGTATGTGGTGGCTTGCTCTGCAGAAACCTCAGCTTTTCAGGTGCTAGAAAATATGCATGTTCCATGTTACTTGATAGTTTGCTCACATCCCTGCCTCTTGGAGGCAAGCAATTGCTGACCCTCTCAGCTTTAACCTACTCTGAATATACCCCCTCAAGCAACACTGCAAGGAATAATAATGTGCTTGTGATTTCTTTAAGTTTTTCTGCTGTAAATCCAGAAAATGAGGCCTGAATTATTCTGTTTGCTGTGGCAGTCATGCAGTCCTTGCTTCCCAGCAGTGACCTGTGTATGCTGAGCTTCCCCACAGCTTCCTGGGAAGGCTGGGAAGAGCTGGTGAAGTTGGGGTTTGATAATGGAGTTTATCACAACCACAGAATAAAAAGTTATCATTGCTCCCTGGATACAACCCTCCTCAGGGGTGGAGGGGAACTGAATGAGGGCCCTCCCAGTAGGTGGGAAGGATTTTCCCCCTACTTAAAAGACTCTCTGAGGTTTAAAAAAAAACAAGTGTGCTCTTTCTGGGATGAGGTGGAAGAACCAAATTGCCACATTTTTGTAACCTACATGAAAGGGCTCACAGAAGTGCATCCCACTTTGCACAACAATCACCTGCCCTGTGCCAGGCCAGCTCCATCCCCTGCACTGTCATTGTCTCCCCCAGCCAGGCTGCAGGAGATCTGCAGCCTCCCTCATCTCCTTTTCTTCTGGAGCTGTTCCACTCTGTATAAACACCACTCATTGATGCAGCTGTTGGGAGACTTCCCACATCCCAGGGGAGTGCTCCAACCACAGAATTATCCTCACCCTTGCTCTCATCCAGTGGGTATTTAATTATTCTTACAAAGTGAAGTAATTCCAACTTGAAGAAAACAAGAGGCACCCGGGTCAGAGTACCCCATCATTATCACAGTAGGGAGCACTCTCCTAGGACATGAGATTTCCCAATCAGATGCTGAAAACACTGGGGGAAGCTGGGACGAGAAATGTTATTGTTTTCTCCTCCATTTTGTGAATAGTTCCTCAGAATTCATGAGAATAACAGAGTTTGAGATTGATATTTATCTGTTTGTGTATGTTTCTGGAAATGCTGAAATGAAATGCTTCAACATTTCCAAATTATTACTTTTTTTGCATTTAATCCAAAAGCATTTAAGAATATGCATCATATTTGGCAAATAACCGTGGCCACCCTGAAACCACATTTTTAGCAAATAAATGATTCACTGAGTAAATTTAGCTCATCTTAAATGTCTATTTATATCACGGGAACACACCCTGTCACTGTTGGGACTTCACCATGCTGAGTACTATCCAGAGCTCACAGCCAGACGTGCTCTACCACAAACAGCCTGAGAGGGAAAAATAAAGCCCTGCCTATTTGCTTTTTGCAACAGCACAGATGTCAGCCTCTGTGTCTCAGAAGAGCTGTGCCCTATCCTATAAACCTACCCCAGATACCTCACACCATTTTGGGGCTGGCAAGCAGACCATCATCTTGCCAATCTCCTCTCTGCCACCAGCACGGCAAAGCCATCCATCCTTTTTTTAGTTCCCCTTCCCAGAAAAGAGCCATCTCAGAGAAACCTTTGCCTTCCACTGGCAATATCCTGTGAATGCCGAATGGGTTAATCCCCTTTAACCAGCATCCCAGTAATGAAAGGTTTCACTCTTTGTCACCTAATGGTCTTGTGTCTAAAATAGAAGCCGAGCTGCCTTCACTCGAAATGTTTTTAATCATTGTGGAATAAAAACCTAGCCTGGCTAGTGCCAACCAAAGAGATGTTTGTCTGCTCAGCAGATTTTATCAAAGCTTCCTTGATGTCTTTGCCTTTGTAATGCTAAGCACTTCACTGTTTGGCACATTTAAAGTAGGATGCGGTACATGTGAAGCATTTCACAGAGTGATGATGTATCGAGTGTGCTTTAGGAAGTAATGAAAGCAGCAGACTCATGATTTTTGAGCTTTTAATTACTTATTAAGTGGCATGACATAAAGGCTACGGGGGAGATTTTTTTTTTTCAGCATCCAACTTATTGGCTTTGAAGTCGGTGCCTAAATACCCTTTGTGCCTTTGAAACTTTCCGTCTGCTCACAGGGGAACGTGCTGCTGCTCTGGGCTTTGTTTCACGCTGACCACATTTGTTCGGGGGAGAGGAGCCCAGGGATGGGAGCCTGCTCAGACACAGCTCTCTGCCTTTGCCATGGTGGATAAAGATGAGGGACAGGCTAAATGCCTGTCCTTTGACAAAGGATACAGAGAGGGCCCTCAGCACAGAGCCTGGAGCAATGAGTTCTGACCTGGCCTCAAAAATGCCAGCACTACGGGGGGCAAATAACCATGGCAGCCCCCAGGGTGCTTTTAATGAGCTGAATCACAGCCCGAGTCCAGCTCTCCATCACTCCCAAGCCACTGGCACAGCTGGTTTTAGCAGATGTCCCCTCTGACAGAAAGGGCCCGGCAAAGCACAGTGGTTGGCCTCGCCACCATCTCCCTCAGGCCTGGTGGCACCGCTGGGACAAGAATGCCAAAGCTTCGGGAGCAATAAAGTCAGGGGAGGTCAGAAAGAAGAAAAGACCTTCAGATTCAGGTTGGGGGATTTGTGGTACTCACAGCTTTTTTTTTTTTTTTTTTTAATTTTTTTTTTTAGCATATTCTGAAGGGAAATACTTCCCGCTTATCCTCCTGATAAACCAGAAGTCTGTGGCCTCATTTTCTGTGAGGATGGAGCCAGATGAAGTATTTTTCATGATAGTGAAGATGAAACCAGATCCTCCCCAGCATCTTTACCAACACCCATTGTGTCACAAGATGTCCTAATGAGCAGGGATCTCTTTGCTCAGTCAGCAGGTGACCCAGCAGTTACAACACATCTTTTTAACAAGTCCCACTGATTCCAAGAATCCCTCATGGACCACAAATCCAAGATGCTCACTCTGGCTCCAGAGGGTGCTGAATTCCTGGGGGTCATGTCAAAGCTGGAGCCGAATACATGGGGAGAAACTCACCCTGCAGCTGCCTAAGGCACCCTCTTATCCTCTGGTCTATGAAAAAGAGGTGTCATTCTGACATCTTGAATCAGTATCAAATGTTCCTTTCAAAGAGAAAGAAAATGGGGGAAATAAAGAAGAAAAAGAAGGGGCTGCTGCTGAAAATCTGCCCTCTCCACTGATGGAGAAATGCAGTGCCAAAAGTGCAATATGTGTATTTTTATCCCCACTGAAGGAAAAAGCAAAGCCACAACTTCCCATGTTCAGTAAGTGACCAACACAAACATACAAGGGCTCAAGTGCATTTCTACCCCCTGGAAAAGTTTTCTTTAATTAGGATAGACACAGTGCTCAGTCAAACAACATCAATGTCCAGGCACACAATTTGATTAACCCACTTCTTACAATCTTTGCTACTTGTTCAGATAGTCCAGAGGAAAAAAAAAAAAAAAAAAAAAAAAAAGGAGTGGGAAAGACTAAAATCCACTATGTTTCGAACAGTTGGGGATTTTTTCTTTCTATCATTTTTCCCCCAAAGAATGACAAATACCAGCGTGATGCTTTTTTAATTTTCTGAGTCTGCAAAACATTGTCTCTAAGTGGATTTTTCTCAGTACTGGTCAGATCTGCTCAGGGTCATCTGGGCAGGCAGCTGCAAGGGGATTTGGTTCAGCAATGGAATGACTCAAGCTGCTTCCCAGTATCACAAGCAGGACATGAAAGGGTTGTGTCCTGGTATTTCCCTGAAGGTTTATTAGATCATATTATTTAGAAAATGTACTGCATAAAACAATAATTAGTTTTTTTAAAAAATTCCTGCAGTCTGTATTGCTCATGATAGATAAATTTGCAGGCCTATTTTGGGTATAATTATTTTGCATTTATTACTGCAGGTCCAATAAAGAGCAGAGGTGAATGCTGTCAAAAAAAAAAAAAAAAAAAAAAAAAAAAAAAAAAAAAAAGAAGGCAGAGGGCTGAATATTAACATCTTAATTTTACTAAACATCAAAGGGACTAAGGGCCATGTAAAAAAAACAATTAAGTTCAACCTAAAGAGCCTGAAGAGTCCATTTAGCAGAAATCCAAGTCTGAAGGTGCTGTGAACATTTCACTTTTAGTTTTGCGGTATTTTCCCTGATATTTTGGGATCCAGGGTTGCCCTTAGACACAGTCAGCTGGAAGTAGCCTAGGTTTTAGGTCATGATGAGCTCCTCAGCATCCAGAAATGAGCCATTCTTCTGACTAATTCCCCAGTGGGATCCCACCCACTCAGTGCTCCATGCACAGGACCAGCCTGCCCACAAAACGGGGCACTGATATCCCTTAAATCTTCCTGTGGCATAAAGCTGGAAATCCCAGGAGGTGGAGAGTGGGTGTTTGATGTGCTCCACAGCCTGAGGATAACCTCAGCCCTCTCCATCCCACCAGAGTCCCTTAACAGCAGGTCAGCAGGCTGGTCTAGGGGGGGACACTGCTCACCCACCTTTTGAAACTGGGATGTTGCATATTAAACAAGTGCAATTAGGTGCAAAGGGGAAAAGAGGTGGTGGCTCTTTGTCCCTTTCACCAGACCTACCTGGACTTGTGGGAGAGCTTAATTTTAACAGGAGTTTTGGGATCTCTCCAGTTGTTTCAGTCTCTAAAGATTAGGTGCCTCTATGGCTTATGTTGAAATATGCAGGATCCTTTATCAGACTGAGCCCCAAACAGCTTCACTTCTTGTCATAAGTCAGTGGGACACAAGGGACTGAAACTCACAGCTAATGTGGGGGGATTTCTGCAAATTTGAATCAGGAATTTGTCCTCCTTCACTTGTTGCCCACTAACATCCCTTTTCTGAGGCTCCATTGTAGCACTGGGCTTATTGGGGCCTTCTCTCGCCTGGGACTGTCTTAATAATATTTATACAGTGGTTTACTTGTTGTTGAGGGAAGAGAAGTGAGAATTTCCCCCAAAAGGCCTGAAGGAGAAGTTGGCCTTGGCACAGGTAGGAGGGGTTGGTGTCATGGTCATGCCTGTCACACTGCAGCTCACCATGGGTGAGGTGAAAACCTCCCAAGGTGGTGACACAAGCTGAGCTCTGCTGGAAATGACCAGGGGCAGTGGGAAAAGTTGGAAGTGGTTTTACCACACCCTCTTTTCACCTTCACAAGGAGCAGTTCAAAACCATCACAAGAAAGCTGAATTTTTATCTCATTCTCAAAATCTGAAGTGCTTATGTTTCCTTTAATGCACACACGCAATTCACGCTATGATGACATGAAACAAAACAATTGTTTTGCCAAAGCTTCAGGAGCAATAAAGTGAGGAGAGGACAGAAGAAGAAAAGACCTCCAGATTCATGCTGGGGGATTCTTTGCCTATGAAAAAAATTGGGCCCAAATTATATCCCAGCCATGCCCAGTTTTCATCCATGGCAGCTCACCAGGAGTCACTTCAGATCGACATCAGTGTAGCTAAAGGCAGCATCTGATCTTTCACCTCTTCCAAGAAATAAGAATCAGAGGGTTTAGACACTGATGAGCTATTTTCTCACCCAGTTCTCATACCAATACAGAGGATGAGGGATCCTGTCTATAAAATAATTTAATTATGTTTATTAGAACAATGTATGGTTTAATGGGTGTCAACTGGGAGCAGCTCCTCAGTCAGGCCAATTGCCACATGATAAATAAGCATAAATGAGTGAGACTGCTTGGTGTTACCCATGGCAGGAGCCTGGAGCTCATCAGCAGCTTTGTCTGCTCCAATCCCCTGCATTAAAACTGGAAAACCAGGAGCATGCAACCTACACGTGTGGGAGAGCATGTGCAGGAGGGAAGGTGAACCTGGCATCGCCTTCACTGGGTATTTTAAGAGCTGCAGAGACTCCAGAGTAGTTTCCCATGTGGACACACACATATGTTCACACTCCCACTCACTTCAGTGTCTCTGAAATGAGAGTATTTTTTTTTTCCTTCTGAGTTGGTTCCTCTTTCGCGGCATTTGCAAATGAGCTGTAAGGAAGGGACTACGATTCCAGAGAAATAGTCTGGTGCCCAAATGGTTCCTTTAGATGGCTGTATCCAGGCAGCATCCTCCAAACTAGTCACCCCCACCTGACTGGCTACTAAAGACCAGCCCACTGAGGTCTCGAGCACAATTCATCTCCTCCTACAACAGATGACTAAGATATGGCAGGGGAACTGTTCCCCAAAGTGCCCATTCCTCTCCACTGACCATAAGGGTGTGTTTGAGCAGATGATTCATAACAGAAGTGCCCATGCAGGAAGAGATGATGTGCAGATCCACATGGTCTCTCAGAAGAGCCCAAGCCATGCTTCCCTGCCTGGATGGTTTGTGTTGTTATCCATCTTAAAATCACAGAATCACTGATCTGTTTGGGTTGGAAAGGACCTTAAAGATCATCTTTTTCCAACCCCCTGTTGGGGCAGTGATACCTTCCACCAGAGCAGGTGCTCAAAGCCCTGTCCATCCTGACCTTAAACATGCCCTGTTGGAAAAATAACTTCCATTATTTGGTCCTAAAATACATGAAAGCCTTTACCAGTCCTATTCAGGGGTTTTGTGTTCACTCGCATCGCTGCTGTGTGAGTTCCCAGGCAGACAAGCTTTGCATAGGGTTCAGTATCCCCAAAATCTTCCTCTGAGGAACTTCAGTTATTTTTTATTGGATAAAGACAATTTTAAAAAAGGGTTGAGATGAGACAGGATCTGGAAGTTCCCCTCAGTCCATGTGCATATACAGTCGAAGAATTCACAATTCACATGAGCAATACCAGAGATAAGATTACACAGTGTGGGCGAGCATCTGTAATCCTCCACTCTGACCCACAAAGAGGGTATCTTTTATTATCCCATCTCGAGGCTTTCAGCTTCAATGGGCTGTGGTTTGTACCTCCAGAGGTTTCTGCCTTGGTTTTCTTGACTGTAGCCAGGGACTGATGGGGCAGAGGTAAGACTCTGAGGGATTTTTTTTTCCAGGGCATGGAGTGATAGGACAAGGGGGAGTGGCTATAAATTAAAAGAGAGTAGATTTAGATTAGATATTAGGAAGGAATCCTTTGCTGTGGAGGTGGTGAGGCCCTGGCACAGGTTGTCCAGAGAAGCAGTGGCTGTCCCAGCCCTGGAAGTGTTCAAGGCCAGGTTGGAAGGGGATTGCAGCAACCTGGGATAGTGGAAGGTGTCCCTGCCATGGCAGGGGGTGGGACTGGATGATCTTTAATGTCCCTTCCAATCCAAACCATTCCATAATTCCACATTCTTTTAAGGCTTCTCCCCTCAGGATGCATGTCTGCAGCTGGGGGGGGGTGCGCTCAGTTTGCAGGATCAGATATTTGCAGAATATCAGCAGCATCTGAGAACTATTAATTAAATATTTAGGTGACAGCTTTTAAAAGAAGCTTTCTGAGTGCACCATAGACATTAAGGAAACCTCACTCTCTGTGCAGGCTTAGTGAGAGTCCAGAGCAGGTGACAAGGCAGCAGCCAGGACAGGGCCAAGCCTCCTGCCTCCTACCCCGTGCTGCTAACCACAAAGCATCCCCTCCCCTTTGTCAGGAAGGCTAATCCTGTAATGTGACTCTTGAGCAACGCTTAGGAGCCTAAATAGAGCTTCATTCCAAAATAGCACGTATGAAAATGAAGATAAGGCTCAACAAGTTGTAACAGATGCCTGTTAATTAGTCACTGCAAGGCACTTTCAAATGCGAGCTGTGTTTGGTGCACCAGCCATCCACAAAGGTCCCCTCTTTTCTCCAGGCTTGAGTAAAGAGAAGGGATAAGCCTGGACAGCCTCATGTCCCTCAAACTCCCAGTCTGGCTGCAGCTGCTTGCTTTCTGACACTGGGCTCAGCCCAGCATTAAAAAAGCAGGAATTTGGGCTTCCCACTTGCACACAAATCCCAGCATCAGACAGTTCTATGAGTGTAGGGCAAACTCAGGAAAAATCAGCCAGAACTTATGTGCCCTTATATAAGCACTGACAGCACACACTGGTATCATTTTATTACTTTTGTCTTGATACTTGCATTTTATCTTCATTTATATCTCATATTTCTGAAGCCAGCAGTAAACAGTTTTTCCCTCTTTCATAACCCTTAATGATACAGGTTCCTTTTTTTCTCAACTCTTTCAGATTACCATTTAAATTAACTATATAAATCAGGCTCTGGCCTCTATTACACGGGAAAACAATTGGGTTCTGTTTAACTTAGGAATCTGCAGTGTTTATAGATAGACAACCCCGAAGGTAAGTTACTAAACTAGTTTCTAGTTGCATTGATCTGTTGCCAGAATACATAAATTATTAACTGAGAAGTAACTCCAGAGAGTGTTGTGTATTTAAGTTCATATTTGGTAGGGCTGGGGATACGTGGCTTGGCCATAAGTAGACACTAGAAATATTAATCACTTTCAAGTAGAATTCTATATTTTAATTGCTGAGAGGAGACTTCTTTATTTCAGTGTCTGAGTAAGAAACCTTTCCCCTGCTTAATTTAAGTTACTGCAGTGCAATCCTATGGGAAAACTCCCACTGATTTCCCTGAGGACTCCAGCGTTGAGTCCATGGGAGTTTGACCATTTATTGTGGTTGATCAGAGTGCCCAGATCCTTCTGCCACCTAAATTTATCTCTCTTGAACTCCAGCTACTCAAAATTTAGTGTTCTGTCACTGGAGCACTACGTGGAGAGTGAGATAATAGCCTTTTCCTCCCAAAATGACACGAGGCACTCAAAATACTTGACAGTGCCAAGGTCTGGGTGAAGAACACTCTTTTCTGCTCTTTCGTGTTAACCAGGAGGCTGACCCGAGGTTAGCTGTCCTTCAAAGCATGGAGAGTCACAGAAAATTTTGAATTAGTTCCCTGGCTGCCTTTTTAAGGACTGAAACAAATCTTTTCTTGAAAATTAGGGGATGTCACTGGGGCACAGCACGTGCCCATGGAGAAACACAAGCTGAGAAAACACATTTGCTCTTTATGTTCCAATTCTCTTTAATTTCTGAGGTGTGGAACTTGTATCCTCTGGAAGTTAATAGGACAACATGTGGCATCCTGGCTGCTCCATGGGGCCAGCCTGACTGCAGAGGATGGGGCTGTGAGGAATGCAAGCTGTCTGCATGCCACTCAGCCCCTGGGTGGATTCAGCACTAATTCCAACTTGCCTCTCCCACCTCCTTGGAATAAATTCCTTCCCAGCTGATCTGCACTGCGCCCAGCAGCTCAGGGAGAAGGGAGGTGACAGCCTGAGCAGGCTTGGTCCCAGCTGGGCAGGAATCACTCCACACTTGGTCTCATCCTGGAAGATCAGAGAAATTTAACTTTGTCTCCACAGCATGAGGTGTCAGCCCACTTTCCACACAACAGGGAGAAATCCAAGTGTGATGACTGTCACTAAAAAGAAATTGTCTTGCAGGAACAGCCTAGAGCTATGAGGTGTCATCCCTCTGCTTGCAGCAGGTCCATCCCAGAGCAGCTCAGGGAACACAGGAGAGACATTTGCATGGGCAGCAAGTCAGAATTAAACAGCCACATCCAGCCACATCTTGTCCAGGCACCTACGTACAGCATCCCTGCTGTGAGAGAAGGGTGTTCACCTTTTGTATAATCTTCACCCACGCCAGAAGAAAAGCACTTTTTGGCTGTACAGGTGCCACAAATATTTTTGCAAAGCCCTTGTGGTTCTTTGCAATTCAGTGTAAGCTTTAAACTCGTTAGGACTTGGGATTTTTTTCTGCTTCAAAACTGTGAAGGGCTGAAGGATGAAACCCATGGCCTTTGTTTGCACAGTACCTGAGGTTCTGCCATCCTCATGTCTGGATCCTCCTGTCTCTGGAGGCTGCCATTGAGCAATGCAGAGCTGAGGTGTGGATTTCAAGTGGATTTAGCATTTAAATAACTTTAAGCAACAGGCATAGACAGATTTGAAGGCTATCACCCAGGAAGTCCACAGAAATTCAGGTAAGGAAGCCCAGTTATCTAAAGATGTGTGACAGCTCTTAGGCAAAGTTTTTCTCACCAATGGCAAGACTGGCAAATTTTGTGGAGCTGAGTGCTGCAGGATTCACTTTTGGATGCCCTGGTCATTTTATGTTCTTCTCTCACAGTTCCTTCTCCAGGGAGGCCCAGTGTTCTGAGGTGTAGCATGGGGGCTTTGAGATTAAAAAGAGAAATGCCTTTCTTGTATTAGGCATCTGTGGTTGCTAGAAATCGAAATAAAATTGACCCTGCACATTTAAGAAATTCAAAGATTTGGCTTTGCAACTCTCAAAGGCCCACACATTTAATTTGATCTGGACATTTTTATTATGTAATGGTGTGGGTGACATCTGGACTGAAATGCTATGCCAGGGGTTTGTGTTTTAGTTCTATTCCTCAGCAGCAGCAGCAGCAGGACCAGGGTAAAGTGGAAAGTTTTGTGGTTGCAATTCTGAGTGTATTGGTAGATACCCACTTTGTGACTTTCTGCAAGTCACTTTATCCCTCTGCAGAAGTTCTCTCCAATAAAACAGGAGGAAAAAAACCCTTTCCCTGCACCAAGAGCAGCTTCTGAAGATGCTGTCAGGAAGTGAGAGGTTTAGAGGCCACTGAGATGGGGAATGGTCCAAGTGCTAAGATCCACTTGCTGGGACTGAGGTGGAGCTGCAAAGGTTGAGGCAGCCATGAAGCTGAAGGCAAAACTAAGACAGAAAACCTGAATATTGTGACAATTCCTGTATTGATCCTGCTGTTTGTCTCCCAGCAGAATTGTGGTTAAGAGCCATATCTGGAGAGCTTCTGTGGTGTTGAGAGAGCAGCGATCTCCAGAGATAAGGGGCAAGGCAAACACTCTGCTCTGTGAACTGCCTCTGCAGACTACTATTCTCTGCCTCATAAGCTATTAATTACCAGATGTTAGAATTTATTTATTTTTCCTGAAAAGGATTCTGACAGCATAGAGTCTTTAGAAAAGAACGGAGGGGAAAAAAAAAAAAAGACTACTCGTTTAAAAATACCTCTTCTCCCTCCAGTTTTTAAAATGCTTCTGGGTTGCTGAGCTGTGAAATATGATGTCTTTTTAAGAGTTCCAAGATTTTTGCCCAGAAGGAAGAAAATACTGTTTAGGTTTGTCTCTTGAGGATTTAATGATCACATTGTAAATTTCTCTGGAGAAATGAAACAGCAGTCAGTGGGTAATATCCCATCTAATGCTGTTTTCCCCTCTTTTCTTCCTCTAAGGCCTAGCCTCTCTCTTCAGACCTCTGGGATTTTCTGCATAATGGGAGGATGCAGAGACACAAGGTGATGTGCCCTTCACAAACCAATTTAACACATTCAAATATTATTCCTGCTCCAGCTTAAATCTTCCTGCTTGATCTAAACCCCTCTGTGCCCTAAAAACAACACTGCTCAGTGCCCTCAAAAGCCAGAGCAACTGAAACAAGGGAATTTTTCTATATAGCTGGTGTATGATAGTCCAAACATCTGTGCTCCTGCATAGCAGCACATTTCAGAGTAATTCATTTTTTACTGGAAGGACACAGATGCTGGAGAATAATGATTTTCATTTTCTCCATCATCTCTGCAAGGCATGTGAAACATGTGAGCCTGACTCTTTGCTCAGAAAAGCCTACTTGGAAACCTGTGAAAGAATGAGATAAAGGGGCAAAAAGCTGTTATTTTTTTAAACATCAGCCACCAGCCATGTAATCAGAGACTTATAGGATATCCTGAGCTGGAAGAAGCCCACAAGGATCTTTGGGTCCAGCTCCTGGCCCTGCACAGGACACCCCTAAGAATCCCATTCTCTGAGTTCAGGTGCTCAGCTCCATTCCTGGACACAGGAAGAGCAACAAGAATCGTTCTTGGATGCTGGTTTTTTTTTTCCCCCAGAGTCACATGTAGAACAAAGGGAAATTCCATCTTTGGGGTAGAAACACTCATCAGGCTATGGTAAAAATCAGTGTTTTAGTGTTGTCCTCCACACTTTCTCCACCTAAACCCTTCCTACCGTCTTTAAGCTTAGAGCTTCTAGCTCTGGTGTTGGCTTTTGTGGGAGCCATGTGTCTTTACCCACCATGCACCCAATTTTTGTCATAAATACTAAAAGGTAAAGAGGAAGGATGTGTTATTTGCATTAGCAATGGTACCCTTGGGCTGAGGATTCTCCCAAGCTCAGGATTTATGCATTTTATTATTTCCTAACACCAGCAGTGTGTGACTCTCAGCCCAGGCACCTTCAATGAAAAAAAGCACAAGACTCCCTTGTTATATGGTTCCTGCCTTGCAGCACAAATCAGATTTCAAGCTGTTTTATCCCACAGTATTTTTAGGTCACAGCTTACCCTATTTGCTCATCTTTTTCCTGGACAGGGGTTATTTCCATGTGTGAACAGACTGACCTGGCCACTCACAGCTGCTGCATGAGAGAACACCATGGAGAAGGTGAAAATGGCATGAAATGTTTGAAACCCTGGCCTGAGATGGATGGAATCCCCTCTTATCCAAATCACCAGTTCTGGTGTGTGGTTTGGGGGGAGGAAAATGGCTGGGGGGACCTAAAGCAAGGGGGACCTCTGCCCTCTCCTCACACCCCCTCAGTGCTGAGCTTCAATTTGCAGGGCAGATGATGAGTGGCTTTAATACCTTTGGGCAGATCTCTTTGTTCTCCAGGTTTCCTGCTGCCTTGAATGCCACAGGTTTTGAGCATGGGCAGGAGAGGTTGAGTCCCTAAACAGCTTTCTCACTGCTTGATGGGGCTTAGGACAGGACAGGACAATCCCCCTCCTTTAGCTCGGGGGATTTGGTTTCCTTCTCCTTCCTGTGAGTCAACGGACCAGATCACAAAATAAATATTGTACAAAATTCCTTTGGAAAACACAGGGCATTAGTGCTGCATCCCACTCTTACTCCTCTGAACAACCCATTGCTGCACAAGGCACACTGACCTTGAAGGACTTGCTGAATGTCAGGGTGGGACACCAAGCCTTGGAGGTTGTCTCCTGACCACTGGCTCTGACCACACCTTAACACAGAAAAGCAAAAGACACTTTAGAGTGCACCTGGAGATGGGCCTAAGCCACAGATTCAAATGTGAATGGAGACAGAAGGTGTTTGGCCCCAGGGTTTTGGTTCTAGTCCTTAAATAAAGCAATTTAATTTACAGTGTGCCTGGCCCAGAGGAGCTGGTAAGAAGGAATGGAAATCCTCCACCAGTAGTTATGGGTTTCATTTGGAAATCTGTGGAAGAGAGTCCTACAGCCTCTGCTACGAAGACATTGGGCCAAAGCATCAGCCTTGTCATTTAAATCACTGCTGCAACACACTTTCACTTGACATTGGCACACAGCATCTCCACACACCTACATAACTGTTTTATAAAATGCTCAGCCTGTCAGGATGCAGTCCCAAAGGATAAATTAATAATAAGCCACATATACAGACACGAAATACTCAGAATTGCATAACAGTTCCAGAGATGAACAATCCATATCAAGTTGGAAAAAACTACTCTGTTTCAGATCCCCTGTCAATGGGCACATTCTTACTTTGTGCTGCCAATATTTGCTGGATTTAGTGTGGCATGGATTGGATGTGACTCATGGTAAAACAGGCAAACCCTGCCCAAACTAGAGGCAGCCCATTTAGTGTGTTGAAAAGGCACCAAATTAGCTATTTCCTCAACATTTGCATAATTTTTTTTGCATGAAACACACTTCAGGGTGTATTCCCTCTCTCAATCTTCTGATTTATTAATCTTCATGGCATGGGCATAATCATTTTCATGGTTCTGCCATGGTTTCTGCAGGCAATAAGCACCACCACGTCTAAACAATTATATCACCTTCTTCTCTGAGGCTTCCTCTGTAGCCTCCCAAAGCCAGTGCTTTCCTTCTTTTGGCAAAGCCTGATTTCCTCCTTTCTGCTCCCAACCCACCTGAAAGGAAAGGGATTAGGATGGAGACAGTTGTGCTGGCTGCAAGTCTGGCTGTGTGGTGAGCAGAGACGGGATGGCTGCGAAATTCCCACAAAGTGGAGGCTCCTTCCAGCCAGGGCTTCTACTTGGCACCCTCCAGACACAAGGGTGGAAAGGCAGGAACAGCCAAAAGCAGCTTCAGTCTCCTCTGTCAGGGCAAGGAAGGTGATTGTAGGAGGCCTGGAGTGAGGCAAGGCTCTACCCAAGGGATCCAGAGTCAGTCAGGGCCTTCCTGCAAAGGGTGTGTTTGGTATTTCCAGCAGAAAAAGCCCCACAGCCCCATGGCCTCATATTATGCATATTTTCCTGTAGGCTCCTTTCTTCAGGTGCCCCTGGCTGAGGTGCTAGGAGCTGAAGTGATCTCCTCAGGAGCTATTTTAGGAGCAGGGACACAGATGAGGTCCCTCTTTGCACCCATCTGACTACACGGACGGCTCCTCCTCCTTCTGCTGGGCTGGCCTTTCAGCTTCAACACCACAATGCTGGCAGGGTCTCCAAATGGTCTCTGTCAACCACCTTCAGCCCTGCTCTTAATTGATTTTATTACATTTTCTGTCCCGGGGCAGAGTCATGGGTTTGACTCAAGGTGGGTGTCAGGTTCCCTGTGTTTCTCCAGCACCTGGGGATGAGTCTTGTTTGAACATTTCAACCTATCAATGACTGCTTGGAGAAGCCAGCCCATGCTTGCTGGCAAGCAGATTGTTCCAGGGCCTTGTTTTGTGAATGTCAAATGTTTTGGTCTCCCTGGACCTGCTGGACAAGGGAAACAGGAGACCAAGCTGACTTGGGCTCATTGTGCTTGGCCCCAAATAGAAATCAGACCAAGAAACGAATGCACGGTGATGTCTGTGCCTAGAACACCCCAAAATCCCACACTTTGAGTAATCAGAGCTCTCTTTACCACTGAGAAAAAATAAAAATTCACATATTGGCTAAAAGCCGAGTCGCAGTGCTGGCAGCCGGCTGCTGCTGATGCCAAACGAGCCGGTTTCCTGGCTGGCAACAACCTCCTGCATTCCCATCCAGAGAGCCAAACTTGCACCCAAGAATCAGAGCAGGCATGCAGGCAGCAAAGCAGGGCACTCTGATCCCACTCAGCACATGGCAAACTCGAGTTATTCCAGTGGATTTCTTCCAAGCTCCTGCCAATAATGCTAAAATCATAATCTGGCCTCTAGTCATTGCTTGGTCCCAGGGCCATGGAAATATTTTCTGCTTGCTGCTGGGTGAGCTCTCCTCGCTGTGCCTGTCACTGGGATTTTTCTTGCCCCTCACAGCAGTGCTCAGGAGAAGATTGCAGACATAAAAGAGAAAAAGAATTAGAGCCGTTACAAAAAAAAAAAAAAAAAGCCAGCTCTTCTCTGTGATTTTTATCACAGGCAGACAACAAACCCACACAGCTGGGTGCTGGTGTCTGCCCAGCCTGGGAAGAGCAGGGAAGGGCTGCTCTGGGCCAGGTGCCTGCCTGTGCTGGCTGTAGAGGGGAGCAAGGCAGCCAGGGCAGGAGAGTGGGGGCTGCAGCAGGGCCTGGCAAGCAGCAGCCCCCAGAGAGCTCCTGTGGTGGCTGCTGACACAGCTCCCAGCCAGCCCTGCTCAATCCTGTGCCAGCTGGATGAAACCATCCTCAGGACCCAGGGGATGGAGCTGTGGTGTCAAGGCTGCTCAGTGGGGTGGGCAGTGGGAGGTGTGTGGTCCTTGCCCAGCGTGCAAAACTCTGTTGACCCTGTGGATATTTCTCTTCAGAAAGAGAGGTAATGGCCTCAGACTGCACCAGGGGAGGGTTAAGCTGAACATCAGGAAGAATTTCTTAATTGAAAGGGCTGTTAAGCATTTGAACAGGCTGCCGGAGGAAGTGGTGGATTCAACATCCCTGGAAGTGTTCAAGAAATTAATGGATGTGGCACTTGGTGCTATGGTTTAGTTTGGCCAAAGGTTTGACTCGATTGTGTCAGAGGTCTTTTCCAACTTTAATGATTCTCTAATTCTCGAATTGTTTGAGTGCACGGGGTACCTGGTCCCAGCATCTTCATCCCTTGAACTGTCTTTCCTGCTACCTCTCACCCAGTGCAGCGCCTTCACAGTGCCAAGGCTGGAGCTTTAGTGCAGGTAAAACCTGCCCTGAGGGTTTTCCATCAGCATTCAGCCCTGGCCATGCTCAAATCACACCAAGGCTGGCTGTCACTGATGCTGAGGGATCCAAGGCCCTCTTCCTGCCTCTCTGAGCTGGAGGGGTCCCTCCTATCTCTGGAGTGTGCACACTCCAGAGATAAAGCTGGCTCTGCCTCACATTGTGGCAGGCTGTTCCCTCTCCTCCTGGGACCTGACAACCCTATTAGTGGCAAATGTCCTTGCTGTCATTGGTGCCAGGCAAATCTGCCCTTGGGCACCATTTGGGCAAGTGGCTCCAGGGCCACCTTCTCCAGAGGCTTTTTCCTGGTAGTTTTGCTGGCACAGTCTGTACTCAGACAGGTCAGGTAGCTGTAGGGCTGTCCCCAAAGCCTGTCGAAGTGCAATGGCTTGCACCTGGGTCGGGATTCTTGACAGGGAAATTAGTTTCCATGCCATTAGCCAACAAACTTAGAGCAAATTGCATCCCCTCGTGCAGGACATCTGCTTCAGGCTGAAGGAAACCTCGGAGGACAAATGCAGAGGACACAGTGATAGTCAACTCTGCAATGTGCTGCTCTAGAGAGGGATGAGAAATAATCCCATGGGTAAGTGACCCCCATCAGTGCCCCCAGTACTCGCTGTCCCTGTGTGACTTTGCTGGGACAGGAGACCGAGGGTCCTTCAGCAGCAGCAGCTCAACACAATTCTGGGGCAGGGAAGCAGTCGTGAAAGAGTTTAGGAAGAATAAAAACCCACTTGGAAACTTCACTACCAATCTTTATGACGCAGAGCCAAAGGCTCTCATCAGGATTTGGTAAGACAAAGTCCTGTAGTCTCTCTCATGAGAGCACTGGGGACCTCAGCTGGTTTCTCTCCCAAGGCGTGACGCCAGGCGTCTTGCACGATTCCCAATTTCCACGTGCCTTTGCTCATGTTTGCAGGCTTTTGAGAGTTGCAAAATTTCCCCTTCCACCGTCATCCCGAGGAGGGTGGACACTAGCACTGTTCCCAGCCCCAGGGTCAAATTGCTCAGCCTTTGAAGATATTTCCTTGGAGTCCTTGAGCCTGAGTTTCTTGGCCTCTTTGAAGTTTCCCCTTGATGTTAGTGCATCTCTGGGTGACTCAGTTCCCTCCCTCTCCCAGTGAGATCAGATCTTGTTTGCCAGCTTTGTCTTATATCCCCCTGCTCAGATAGTTGGTCTTGGGCCACTGAGTTCAAGGGCTCTGAATTTATGGAGGGCTCTGCATGCACCAGCATCATCTCTTGTTGCTTCTTGTTGGTTGCACATTTCCCTGCTACAGGGGTCTTTGAGGCATCCCTGTTTTCTGGAGGTGAAATTCTACAGCCCAGCTTTATAGGTCCCAGGACTCCCACCAACCATGAAAACCCTCACTTGCTCCCAGTTTTGTTGTGTGGGACTGAAATGAGGATGAGAGAGCCAAAACACCTCTCCTAGAGTCATGAGGAAAATCCCTTTGACCTTTTTATTCCTCCTTCAGGAATGACTCTTTTACTCACATCTTTCCTGGAGAGCTTTTCCAGCTGCAGTTGTCTCCTGAGGGCTGTCATGGTCACCTTCAACAGCAGGAATCAGCCTTGAGCTCTTCACTCTGCCCAAGGCTGGCATGAGCTGCACTTTGGGTTTTGTTGTCCATTCTGCAGCCACAATGAGCATGCAGAGCTCACAGCCACACCAAGCCAGGTTTAAGGGGAGTTGCCCTTATCTGACATCCATTGATTTAGGCCTTTAATCTGGGAAGGAATTTGCTGCAGGTCACAGGAAGCCAATGGATAGTTCCACAATCCTCATCGTGTCCCAGTCTTGCAGCGTAAGCCTCTCAGGCATGTTTTTCACCAATGCAGATATTTGTGAGCTTCTGGACTAAGAAACCAGCCCCTCAACTCAGTCTCCTAACACCCACTGACCCCTGAAACCTGGAATCTCTTTTAGAAAAAGCAAGGATTTAAATGCTAACAGCCAGTGGGCAGAAAGCAGAGCCCATCCCTAGCTCTGCTGGCACTGCTGGAATCATGGAGTGAGAAGGATGAGATGGGGAAACCCAAGATAAACAGGCTCATATTAGTGCTGGTATCCCAAGCCAGCAGTGGCTCTGCTCCCACATGAGAGTAACCCTCACTGAGCTGGGGAGCTGGACTGCTCGTGGAGCTACAACAGAGGATTTAGACGTGTTTCCTCTTGGAACAGGATGAAGTGAACTGTCCTCAACCCCATCCACTGGGCAGGTTGTCATGCCCCCTCTCCCTGCCTCCCTCCAGAGAAGCAGCTCTGCTTCTCATCCACATCCACCCTCCCCTTTGAAAGCCAAGCTTCCTGCTCTGGGCTATTTCTGATCTCCAGAGCTAGGCTGCCAAGCACCCAAGGATGAGCTGGCCAAGGGGGGCTGGTGGGGCAGGGCAGGGACCTGAGGTGCTGGGGGGTCATTGAAACACTGAAACAACTTTTCTCATTAAAACAAGGCAAGATCACAGAATCATAAAATGGTTTGTGTAGGAAGGGACTTTAAAGATAATCTCCTTCCAGCTCTCAAGAAGCTTTCCTGGTCAGCCAAGAAGACAAAGTTCTCACACCCCTGTCCCAAGGCAAAGAAGGAATTGCCATATTTTGGCCCTCATTTTCAGATGTTTTGGTGTTTCCGCATGTGCATTTATTCCCTCCTATTCACACGGATGTATAACCAGGCAGCAGCTGTAATGTAATACCAGAGTCCTGTATATAACTCTGAAAACACCACTGGAGCAGCCCTATTATCGTGAGACTAATCTGAGCAGGAAATATTATCATTACCAGGGGGCATTATTTTTTCCAATCACACTTCATATCAGTTGTCATCAAACCCTGTGTTTTATATAGTGTTACAATAGCCACAGTTGCCATGAATTGTCTCTGGATGGACTGTAAGTATTAAAAACAAAATAAGAAGCATATGTTGGAATGTCTGAAACTAGCAGACAAAACTCAAGGCTTTGACAACGTTACGGGTTTTTTGGAAGGAGCCAGATTTTAGCAATAACATTCCACTTTTGTGAGTCTACCCACCAGCATCTAACCTACCCTATAACATCTCACAAGAGTTTACAATTTCCTTCACCTCCTGTTCCTCTCTAATGTAAACTCTCTGGCTTTTCTCGAACGTGTGGCTTGGAAGAGGAATGGCTCCAGCCTCCAGGTGCCAACTGGAAATCTTCCCTCGCAGTGGACGAGCAAGAAAAAATGTACAATCTAAGGAAAGTGCTCATCCATAGCTCACTTTTTTTCCCCCCCTGCTCCTGTTCTAGCTGTAGCAAAATGTCAAAGGCATGATGCACGCATTCCTTTGAAGCCATTCCATCGCCTGATGATCCATTTTGCTTACGAAAGGAATGTACGCTCGGCGCTGGGATTTTTGTTGGAAGGCCTCAGCAGCCATGGAATAACTGCAAGGAACACTGCCAGGTTTCCCCCCCTTCCCTACGCATTCCAAAACATCCATCCAGCGAGCAATAAATAGCAAAAAAATATTAATTACCCAAAGGAAGAATTCTCTCCTGAACAAATATTGGCTTTGTGACAAGAAGGAGCTTGTGAAATGTGTGTTTGCCTACCAAGCCCACTCAGTCTATTTCTGATTCCCAAAGAACATAATGACCTGTGTGCCAGATTTTATTTGGGCTTTTTTTTTTTTCTTCTTCTTTTTTTTTTTTTTTTGCATGCCCAGCAAGAACTGTAACAAACATTCAGGAGGGAAAACACTCCATTGTTCCTTTTGGTCTTATGGTGGGTTTTGTTCTGTGCTTTTAACTGTGCTTCACCTCTGGAGCTGCACAGAAAAAAAAACCAATCCTGTTATTCTTTTTTAACTTATTCACCAGTTCTCCCAGCTTTTCCTGAATTCATTTGCTGCTTAAAAGTGTTCAGTAAATGAGCTTGGGAGAAATCAGTTTTGAGCTATTTTATACCACACACAAACACAGAAGCACATGCATACTTTTATATATATGTATATTTAAAAAAAAATGTATATATTCACAGATACATGAGTAGGGGCTTGATCCTAGGGCCACATCGGTTAATTTAAAAAGTATAAATATATAAAAGCCTCCAATCCACACTCCAAAGCAAAAATGATGGTCTCTATCCTGTGCAAAGTGCTGTGCACAAGGGTCAGTCTTTGAGGAACTTGTTGCAAATGAAGGTGAGTAGTTGATTTTTTTGATCCTGTGGCAAACCCCACCCACCCTCATCCCTGCCAGCCTGCAGGAGCTCAGCTCTTGGAGCTCCTGCAAAGCAGGAGATGTGGTCAGCATGAGAGTGGCTGGACCAGAGAAAAGGTCCAGCCTGCCCAGACCCCAGCAGAGCCAAGCAGAGATGCCGTGGGAGGGAGGAAAATGCTGTTCCCAGGGTGTCCCCCAGCCTCAGCCTTTCTCAGCTCAAGGGCTGCCTGAACTGAATGTTGGGTTTCTGTGTTTAAATCCTTTTGCCTTTGACTTCTCCAATCTCCCTTGAACCTGCAAACTGAGAAGTTTCGTGCAGACTGGGAGGGAAAGGGAGCTGGGAAAAGGGGATGTTTCTGCTCCCACTTTGGTTTGCTGGATGCAACTCCCTTCTGCCAAAAGGAGTATAGGTCACCCTGCTGCAAAACTCCCATGGCATTTCCCCAGCAGGTCCCACAACCTTCACAGGCTACTTCCCTTTGAAACAGACTCAAATCTTTTGGTCTAACAGGAGCTAAAATATCATGTTGGCATTTGCTCCTTGCTTCATTTGTTTTGGGGCTATTCTTTTGGGAAAACAAACATTCAAAAAACATCACTTGGGCAGGCACTTGGAGGAAACCAAGAGGGAGTTCAGGTCTGTGCAGCCCCAGGGCTTGGTAACCACAGTCCCAGGACATGGAATGCCAGCCCTCTCCTGCAGAACTGCACAGCAGTGACATTTGGAGTTGAAGTAAAATGATGGCAGCCTTCCTGAAAGCAAAGCCTGCTTCAAAACACTCAGAGGAGACCACCCAGAGAAGACATGCCTGGAGTTCCCTGTGAGCAAATCTCTTACATCCTAAGCTATCCCTCATCTAAGTTGCCCAAGGCAGGACAAGATCCATTCATAGGTTGTGCCCTTCCCTGCTGTGGGGAGCTGGTTGTATTGTAAAGGCAGTCAGCAGTTAGGAGCAGTTACATAGAATTATTTATCCACATAGAGATCTTTTCATGAACAGAATAGTAAATCTTTTCATTCAAGAATTTTTAGACAAAAGCTATTTGTTAATGTGACATTTTTCAGCTGTATCAGTGCAAACATCCATCCATTTGGTTTTTCACACACAGAAAACTTCTTTCTTGCTGTTTGCAAAAAAAAAAAAGAGAGGGAGGGTGAATGAAAACTGAATGTATTTTTGTTGTTTTTGTTGCTGTTGTTGTTTGGGGTATGTTTTGCTGGAAAATAAAAAAAAAGGTCAAAATAAGATGATGCTATGAGTCTTTAATTTAGGGGAAAGGTCATTTATAACCATTTAAAATCCCTTGATTCAATAAGTGTTGCCCAGATCCAGTGTCATGCTCTGTTAATCAGATTTCAGGAGGCATTCAGCACAGTAAATCACGCTGCCATGTCTTATCAGCCAAACTTAACATTGTGGTTCCACCATAAGGAATATCACAACTGGCTCTCCACAGCAGGCTCTTGTAGGACTCTGAGCAATGCTGCTGGTTTTTGAGGACGTGCAGAAAAGAGGAGCAAAAAGACAGGGAGACCAGGGAAGGGATTGCAAAGGTCAGTAGCATTCATTTGGATTCTTCAGGGCTGAGATCCACGCAGCTTTATCTTCCCTCCTCACCTTCCCCACAGTGAGTGTCTAATGGGAGGGATGCCATCCTCTCTGCTTGTCATGTTTGCTCTGTATTTTTGCTGAGGAGTTACAATTTCTGATCAGTCTTTTTTTCCCCCTGTGCTTGTCTACCCTTACAACAGGATTCTTTTCCCCTCCACCAGCAGATGCGAGAGTGGATTACAAAATGATTCAGCTGGAAAAACTACCAGGAAATGAAACAAACAATTGGTTAAATTGTTTTCTGCACAAAAATCTAAATTCTGGCTTGAATTTCTAGAGCTGGAATACCACCCGGGGGATTATGTGCAGTTATCTCCAACTGCTGGGTATTCATCTTTCCTCCTAGAGTGTTTCTCTGATCATCAGTGGGTTGTAGCAGAAGATAAATTTCCTTCAGTTTGATGCTATTCCTGGGGCTTCTGTGGCGTTCCCACACAAAACTTTAATTGTCATAAACACCTTGAGATTTGTTGCGCATAAAGAAATGAACTGATTTGATAAACAACACTCATCGCACCAAAGTAAGCACAGACTTGATTTCTATCATGCAAAATCAGATGTGGTGTCAGAGTCAGAATAGCAAACAGGAGGTTTCATGGGAAAGGCTGCTTGTTTGCAGCAGGTAGGATGCCTTTGAATATTTCGGGTGTGACTCATTCGGCGAGAGGAGACACCCAAATTGCCCATCTGAGCAAGTCTCCCCAGTCTCCCTTTGCAGTCACTGGAGATCTCATCAAGTGAGACTGGGACTCCTTCACAAGCCTGGCTTGATGTCCTGTGCTCTCAAGCCTGACCATGGCTGGGCCCCTGTGAAGGCTGACTTAGAGCAGTGGCTAGACAGAGCTAAAGAATAAAGTAGGGATCTATTAGGAGGCCTCAATGGATCCACCTTGGGCAGCACAAGAGCCCAGCCAGGGCTACACCCCAGGTGAACCCAAAATGGTCACAAAAAATGGACACCTGGTCACGGGATCTCACACTTTTATAAGTTTTGGTCCATTTGCATATATTGGAGCTAATTGTCCAATTACAGCTCCAGCCCATGAAGTCCCATCTTTCTTGTTTTTTTCTCTTTGGTTGTTTATGCTCTTGGGCCTGAGATCTGAACTGGTTGGGTCCTTGGGTCTCCAGCTAGAGAAGGAATTATTTTGTCTCCCTGCTCTGTGAAGAGAACTTACTCTCCCCTTTTATGAAGCCCAGACCCACACACTAAAGCAGCACAGAATCTGAAAAATATAAAAGCTACAACCTGAGGCATCAGTGGTTGGCAGAGATGCTGGGCTGTAACACGTGCTGAGGTGAATGGTTTTTTTGTGTTGGAGCAATTCTAGGGTTCTGGCATGCTGCAGGGCAAGTTAACAGCAGAAATTATAAACCCAGACCTTGTGCCTCTGTAGGAACAAACCTCTTGGTTCTGTGTCAGGTTTAACCCACCCAGATCTGTGTTCAGTGTGAAGTTTCTCATTTGGTGCAATGCATTCGTGAACACCGGGTGGTTTTTCATGTTCCCATCACTTAAGAGGTTGCACCCTCAACTTGCTCAGGCTGAATACAAAGCCTTGACTCTGCAAGGAAGATTTGGCCAAAATCTCACTGTCCTTGGCCAAACCTTGAATTGGCATCTGGGTTTCTTTGGGGTAAGATATTTCCCTCCCTGGTCCTGGTGTCCTGCTGAGTGGGGATCAGAGATTGTTTTCTCAGCACACCTTGGGCTCTGAGACCTCCTAAAATACAGACTCATGAAACCATACAATGGTTTAGGTTGGAAAAGACCTTTAAGATTGTCAAGTCCAGCAGTGCCAAGTCCACCACTAAACCCTGTCCCTCAGTATCCCAGCTATACATCTTTTATGCACCTTCAGGGATGATTACTCCACCACTGCTCTGGGCAGCCCCTTATGACACCTGACAACACTTTCAATGAAGAATTTTTCCTTATATCCAATCTAAACCTCCCCTGGTGCAACTTGAGGCCATTTCCTTCTCCTGTTAGACAACCATGGCCATGGGGAAGGTGAGGACATGGAGCTAGAGCCAGATGGATCTCTACCAAAGGATTTATTCCTCTGCTTCACAAGCTTCAAAGGCAGTAACCTCCTGTCTTGCCAGCAGGAAAACATCTCTTTTTGGCCAAAGCAGTCCTGTGAACCTCTTGGAGTAGTCAGGAATTGCAAGGAAGAGCAGGTCTGGTTTAGCTGAAAGATAACTCACCATTCCCAGCTGGCCCCTGGAGTTGTCAATAGCCGGACCACAGCTGGGCATTTCCAACAAAATGTCCAGTTTTCACCCATGCACTGCTTTGAAATCCACCAAAATGCATCCACCACAATTTCCACCTCCTGCTCTTCTTGTGTGGTGATAATCTGTGTTTGAGCTGCATAAAGACCTCAGGTGTGGCATGTATTTCCTCCTGCTAAGGCAGAGGCAGCCTGTCCATCCCTGTGTCCTGCATCCTCTAACACAATGTGGTGTAACTAATCATGAACCTAAAACTCAGGGAGCATCAGACTTTCTAAAATCCAATCTTGGCCCAGCCTTGTATTCTGAATAGATTAGGGGTTATTTTGCCGTTAATTTTTTTTTATTTATTTTAATTTTTTTTTTAAGCAAAAGAAACCCTAACCCATTGAAAAACGTTAGAGGGAAATTGCAAATGTTATGCTTGTCTGAACAGGAGTCACTCTGGGAAACACACTACAGACATACTAATTTCTGAGAGGCTTCCCCCCACCTTCCCCCCATCCTGTGTGTAACTCAGATGAGGAATGTTCTGGTTTAGCTTATTCCCATCTTCTAATGCACACACACACTGCTTATCAGAGATGCTCTAGTTAAGGTGGAGGAAATTAAGGTGACCTCTACTAGTTCAGGTCTTTATGCAATTTGAGATGGTCATTAGTCACATATCTTGGCATGCAGTGAATTAAGGGCTCTGACTTACAGAGAATCTCAGACCTTTTGTTTTGTATTTTGCTCTCCTTTGTGTGGCTGAACACCCAAGAAGGTTGTTTTATTCATCTGACTTAAAACTTAAAACTTTATGTAATTTAAAACAATAATATACAATTTAAAAATCTGTATGTCTTCTCTGGCTCTTTTAGCTAATTATGTGTGAAAAGTCCTTCCAGACTTGGTGGGAAAAATGTTTCTCAGCTATTAATCAAACCATTGATTTAGGAATTTTGCTCAGGGAAAGAACTTAGCCCTCACGCAGGGAAAGAACCATAAATCTGCAAAAGGAAGAACTTCTGGGGCTCTGTTACTCATCCTCTTCCTGCCTGTGTGAATGGAGTGACTTTTGCAGACCAGATGCAGCAGTCAGCACCACGAGAGTGGCAGGGAAATCCCTTCTTCCCTCTCGGCATGAAGGAGACACAAATTGAACATGTTTGGCTGCAGCCAAGGAGGAAAAGGCAGAAAACAAGTTAAAACTAAGTAAGATTTTTATCCAGAGGTAAAAAATCACCTCTGGGCTCTGCAGTTGTGCTGACACACAGAAAATGGACAGCAGAAAATGCTGCTGTTCATACAATACCCTGGGCTGGAAGGGACCCATCATGATCATCAAGTCCAACTCCTGGCCCTGCACAGGGCAGCCCCAAGGGTCACACCATGTGCCTGAGAGCATTTTCCAAAAAATTCTTGATATCTGTCAGGCTTGCTGTGGTGACCACTGCCCTGGGGAGCCTCTTGCAGTGCCCAGCCACCTTCTGGATGAAGAAATTTTCACTAATAAAGTGCTGGGACACCCACACTTGTACCAGATGTGGGTCTAAACCCTGCACAATGAGATGCCACCACACTTCCCTTTGCAACACACCTGGACCCACACCACCTTCCTAATCCCAAGGCTTCACAGACCCCTTCCTCCTCCTCCACCCCTCACCCCACCCTGGCCAGTGCTTTCACCAAGGCTGAGATGCCCCTGGGGACAAAGACCCTGCAGAAAAGCTTGGTAAGTGCAAAAAGGAGCAGCCAGGAGTTGTGGGGAAGGTCCTGAATTTGTGCCTTTATGGCTAAAAAGGGCTGTGCACAGCTGATTTGGGTGAGTTATCACACTGTTAAACAAATCTTCCTGTTTGGGAAACATTGCTCAGAGTAAGAGGGTCAGTAATTGCTTTTGGAAGATGATTTTTTGTGTGGGCTTACACACTTTTTGCCTCTGTCCTAAGAAGCACAACTCCCACTGACTTACTAGAAATATTAAGAGCTAGTGACTCAATTTCTAAGAATAATTTTGGGTGTTTCTATTTATAGGTATCAGCCCTAAGCTCAAAAGCACTGGCAACACCCAATCATCTTTTTTTCCATTATGCTTTGATATCACACTGAAATAGCCTGGAAATCAACACTTTCCACTCTTCCTTGTCTCTGGATATCTGCACTTTCCAAACCAGATAGCTCACAGCAGTCCATTGCTCAGGAAGGGACACAAGCCATCAACTATTCTCAGGAAGTGCCTGGAAGCCCAGTTTAAAATAGAAATGGAGATGCTGGTGGACAGATGCAAAGTTGTCCTTCTGTGGTGGATTAAATACATTAAAGAGCATTTCTGAGGGGCAGTTGGAGGGCTGGAAGTGTCACTGGTGGAGAGGGTGTGGGTAAAGGAAGTTCTTTTGTGGGGTTGAGGATGGAGAGGCAGAAGATGGAGAAGGAAATGGTGGAGGGACAAGGCAGGGCATGCAGAGGAAGAGGTTGGAAAGACAGGGGATGGATAAGCAAACTTGAAATTATTTCAACTTGTGGCAACCAAAGTACCTTCAAAAACGACCCCAGAGATGAATAATCAGACCCACTCCAATCACATTTGACTGCACTTTTCAAATGTAACCCATGATTTTTAGAGGAAAGACAGAATCATAGAATCACTAAGGGTGGAAAAGCTCTCTGAGGTCATTGAGTCCCACACTTAACCCAGCACTGCCAAGATCACCACTAAACCCTGTCCCCAAGTGCCACATCTACATGTCCCTTAAATCTCTCCAGGGATGGTGACTCCCCTGGCAGCATCAACAGTCATCACATACCAAAAAATTTGGGCTAGAGAGTTACTCTTGAGCATTTAGACCAAAGAAATCAGTAGTGCATACCTGTAACCAAATAATAAAAACAGACACCTACAGGTTTAAAAACTCTGCAGAAAGAAGAGACATCTACTTGTTACATTACTTGTAATGGATTGGGAGGTTATTGGAACCTCCCAATCCATTCAGTGTCCTCTTTTTAGGATTATACCACACCAATTGCTTTAGGGCAAAAAACCTGCTTGCTCATGTTTATTATGTAGAGGGTGATCCCATTGGGAAGGCGTTAGGGGAGGGATGGGCTGCACTCCCCCTCCGAGATGCTCAGCACGGCATCCCCACACCCCCAGCCATTCCCAGCCCACCGAGGTGAGTTTGCAGAAGAAACCCGGAGCGTTCTCTGGCCCTCCCTCCGTGCTGCCCCGGGCTCGGTGAGAGGCAGGATGCCGGATGTCAGCCGTGACTCATTCTCTGGGAAACTGAGCGTGGTGTGGCTTTCTGAGGAAAGAAACCATGAGTAAGGGCTTATTTTTTTTTTCTTTTTTCCTCACTTCCCCCCCCCCCCCCCCCCCCCCTCTTCTTTTTTTTTTTTTTTTNTTTATTTTTCAAGGGGAATTGGGCAATGCAGAACAGGTTACATCAGTTTGTCAGGGAAGAAGGGCACTGCAAAAGTCACAGTGCTCAGAAGCCACAGAGTTTAATATTGTGGTTGGGGGAGTGTCGCTTTCACAGGTTATAAAAGCTCATTTTGAGCAAAAAGAAGTATGAAATAAAACACAGTTGTTTCTCAGAAGCTGTTGTGTCTCCTGAAAGGGTGAATTTGAACAATATTATTTTAATCAAGCATTTGGCTGCTGCAGGATGTCATAAGGAGGCTGGGATACACATGGATCAAAACAGGTTTGAACCAGCTTTGCAAAAACCAATGGTGTGTATTTCCTTATAGGGCTTCAATATTTATTTTTTTTAACCAGTTCTGCTTAATTACTGGTTTGGATGGCAAAACCAGTCCATCTCTGATTTTCAGGAGAGATGAAACAAGCCTTCCAGTACACAGCACCTCCCTGCCACACCAGGTGCTGTGGACCTGTTGCTGTTAGGAATTATTAGTCACATAGAGACTGTCAGTGGCCCTAACATGCCTGGATGGATTATGCTTTTTGGGGGGTATCCTCTGCTAAGCACCCTCTCTGAGCATCCTCCTGCCACCAGCCTGACCCAGGGGCTGCTTGCTGCCTGCTCTGGGCAGGGTGACACGAGTCAGCACTGTCCTAACCCTCCTAACCCTCACACCAGCTCATTTTGGAGAGCCAAAAGCCCCAGAGCTGGGGGGAAAGTGGACTCCAAGAGGGGCTGTGCTTGGTGTCATGGGGAAGGCTGGTGGGCCCTGGCATCTCCTGCCAGCAGGGAGGGTCTCAGAGGTGATGTGAGCCCCCAGCCCTGTCCACGGTGAGCTGGGGTCCTGCCAAAGAGCCCTCCCAGTGGCATCTCCCAGAAACAAAGCTGAAAGACAAGAAAAAGTCAACCAAGTTTTGTAATAGGTGCAGGAAGGCTGGGGTAGCTATTCCACCTACTCACATTATGCCCAAAGAAAGGGTTAAAAATGAAAGGGAAGGAGTCAGGGCTGGGGGGACACCCCTGGGACAGGACAGCTTCAGTTAATGGGTCTGGGGAAGGGATTGTAACAATATCCCCCAAAAAATGTACCCAGCTTTTGCAGGAGAGGTCACCCCACTGGCAGGGCTGGCACAGAGGTGGTTAAGGTTGGTGCAGGTGTTTCCCTGTAATAGGCACTGTCAGGTGCCTTTGCAGCCTTGATGACCATCTGGTTACCATAAAGAATGTTTATGGGATCTCATCCTGGCTTCTGATGACTATAACATAAGTATTGAGGGCCTGCAAGGTACAGCTTCATAAAAATAACAGCTTAATAATGAGAATAACTTTCCCTTTCCAGAGCAGGGCAAATTCAGGTGTATTTCCCCCTCTCATTAGGATTGTAAAATGAGACAAAAGAGACCCAGTCATCAAGGAGGGAAAAAAACCCCAGAATCCTACAGACTTCTTAGAACTTAAGCCAGGTCCAAGCACATCTTGCTGCTGTCTGCAGGGCAGGACTGAATCCCAGCTTCTGACATGAAGAGGGGGAAACTGAGGCACAGAGGTGTGAAACAGCTGGAACAGCATCATCCAGGCAGCCAGTGGTGAGCACAGGAACCTCAGCTCTCACTTGTTCCTGCACTCCTGCAATTAAAGACACCAGCACAGCTACCCAAGGGGTGTCACCTTTTATCACAGCTCTGTCTTGATCTTTCAAACTCTTTTTTGTATTTCCAAAAGGCACTATCTCTCTTCAGTTCCAGTTTCTCACTGGTTTATAGAACATCAGGGCAGTTTGTAAAGATATTACTTTCTCCTTTCAATAAATGCTTGCTATGTCTGGCCCAAAATTGTTTTCTTTTCTCACAAAGGTATGGAGGACCTTCTGCTAAGCATTTTCAGGACACTGAAATCTTGTGTGAAATCAATGGGTTGGAGGTTTTCCTTGGGCATTCCTTTCAAAAATATTTTCTGAATTTGCTCTTGCAAAAAATACCCAAAAACCAAACCAGAACAGAAACCAAAGCAAACCAAACCAAAACAAGACAAACAAGAAAAGCTCCAAAGTTTTTAATGAAAGTATTTTGAAGGAAAGGTTGCAATTTACTATTCACAGGCAAGAGAGACAGCAATTTCACCTGCAAACAGGGGTCTAGGACCATCCTTTGGAGGCACCTATTCCTACAGAGTGATGGCCTGGACAGACAAGCCCAAGGCTGATCCTTGGAGGAGTGAGATCAGCTGGAACTGCAGCCTCCCATGGAGCAGGGACATCCAAGCACCTGGTCCTCCCCTAACCCTTCTTTTGCAAACCAAGAGTGGAACCATCACAAAACAACATCTGACCAAGGGCCAGGGTGGGCTGGGGATCCAGCCTGACCCTCCCAGCACCCACACCCTGCTTGGATAGCACAGAGAACAGCCCCTTGGTATTTTCTTGGGGGTTTGGTGGTCCCACAGCAGGGAGGGCATCACTCCCATCCTTCATCAGCCAGAGAAAACTCCCTCTCTTTTTCCTTTTCAGAACCAAGCCACCTCCTGATGTCCTGAGATGGGCTAGGGGAGCCCTGGAGTGGGCCAGGGCACTGCAGACCATTGGCCGCACGTCTGGGAGGAGGTAGGGGTGGGATTATCTTTCTTATGCCTCGGGTTTGACCTCTCTGCCAGCAGATTGTTCTGATTTTCCACATGGAGGGATCTAGGGACCCTCTCGAAAGTTCAAACTCCCGGCGTCTTCCCTGCCAGCAGCAGCAGAGCTCTGGGCTCAGCCCTCACAGGGAGCTGGGCTGCACAGCAGCATCACTGACCCAGATTGCTTCGTGCACAAATTTGGACGTTTCATGACTTTTCTTACGCTGGACCATGTGGTCTTTCTGCTAGTCAGAAATTTCCATGGAAAAGTAGGAATTCGGGTTTGCTTTTTTTTTTTGTTTTGTTGTTTTTATCACCTCGCCAAAAGACCTCAGGGAAATTGCTGAGATGATTTCAAGTCGAAACAATTCCATTTTTCTTATTGCAACAGAATTTTCTTGCAAAATTTGCAAGCAGTTAACAACCAAAAAGCTTAACAAGTGAAAAACAAGAAACAGGCTTGTTTCTTTCAGATTTTTCCTCAACTCAGAAAAGCAAAACATTTCCATCTTTAGTCAACCTGAATTCATACTTTTTTTTTTTTTTTTTTAAATTTGCTTGAGTCAGCCAGCAAACCTAAAAGATCAGCTCTTTACACAGCCTCATCTGACAATGTCCTTGACTTTCTCTGTGCTGGTGCAAAACCCTGGGCTTGGCTTAGCCAAGTATTGTCCATCAGTGCAGCACAACACAAAGCTAGAAAACACGAGGGAATATCAAGCACTGTCCTTCTGCCCTTTCCAGCTCAAAGGAAGCACTGGGACATCTAAAACCAGAATTTCCCAGCCCATGGCTGGAGCACAGAGTCGTCTCCACAATATCTTAATAACAGGTCTGACCCAGCACAGGAGTGCTCTGTGGCATGCACGTTATTGCTCCATCTGCCCTGGCTGCAAACATTGATTATTCTCTGTGACACACGTTGTAAAATTGCACTGAGGGAACCACGTCTAGTTAGTAATTTCCATTCAGATGAGCTGAAGGAATTAATGAATTTGGAAGATCTCAGATCTTTGGAGATAGGGACAGGCGATGGCACGCTTGAAAATAATCACCCTCAACTGTGCACAAGCTTGAAAACACCCTGCTAATCACAGGCAGGCAGAGTGCTTATCGGGGCAGAGGGAGAGCTCAAGCACCATTCAAACTCTCTAATAATGGTAAATGATTCTGCAAACGCACGTGTTCAGGGCTCGGACTGCTTCCAAAGCTAAGTGCTTATGAAAACTTGAAGTGCTCCACTGGTTTTAAATCACTGTGCAGGGTTGACTGATTTAAACTACCAGAGCACTTCTCTTTTCCTTGCATTTTCTTTTCTCCCCCCCATCCTCCCCTTTCCCTATTTTTTTTTTTATGAACACTTCGATTTGGAAGCAAGTCAAACACTTCAGTTTAGCGGTTCGAGACCATATTGAACCGATTTAGAAATATGTCAAAAAAAGAAACAGTAAATTATGGTTTAAAACCCTTGTGTTTCAGAGCATTTTAGAAGCAGAGGCTGCAGCTAGAGCTGAGATGTATTAGCAGAGGCTGGAAGACAGTGCTGGTTGAAGGCATGGACACTTATCTGTTTGATCACATACCTACTGCAGGACAGATCTGTTCATGTGCTGCTCCCTGCCCTGCACCTTTGATGTGCTGACTTTTTCCTCTGATCCTCAGTGGCCTCTTGCTGCAACTGGAAAAATTCCTCCCTTGTAGGTGCAGAGCTAAAAAGGGCCCAAAATCAAAATGCTGTGCATGGAAATGGGAAAGGATGCATCCCTAACACTGGGTTTTTAAATGGGCAGTGTTGGAGTCTTGGCAGCCTCCAACACTGACAGCATCACAACCTGAAAGTGAAACTTTCTGGTGGATTCATAACTCTCAAAAGACAGAATAAAACTGAAGCAGACAGCATAAATAATGGAAAAGTGAATTAGACTTTAAAAATTCTGTCCTGTTTAATAATTCAGAATGATTATAACATGCTGAAAGGAACTTTTTTTTTAATTACTTCTAGCCTGGCAATCTCCCTTTAGTGCACACACATCTCCATCAAAAATCATCAGCTAACAAGAGCTGCATTAGTGCGAGACAAGTGGCAAAGTACATCCCTTTGGATGTTTATTCACACCAAGGACATGCCCTGTGCAGCCTTCCCACACCTACAGATGTGCTCAGGGTGGAGGAGATGCCACGGCCCCCAGGACCACAGCCCTGCCCTGGCTGCATAAAACATTCAAATAAAACTCTCTGGGAGCCAGTAAACCAAAGCTGCTTGTCACCCTGGCTGGGTTGTCACCCTGGCTGGGTTGTCACCCTGGCTGGGACACTGCTTGTCACCCTGGCTGGGTTGTCACCCTGGCTGGGACACGAGTGCGCGGCGCAGGCGTGAGCTGAGGTTTCCCTCCCGTGTCATGTGGCAAGGTTGAGGCACTGATAGAGCCACAGCCAGTGGGGGAATTGAGGACATGGGAGCACACCAGGCTGAGTGCTGAAGGCAGTATCAGCAGAGCCTGAGCTCTGATGAGTCCTCCATCCCCAAGATGATGGCAGTCCTTGTTTAGTGACTCAGGCTGTGCACTCTCCCTTAGGATGCTGTAGGTAGAGAGAGGTGTTGGCTGCTGCTGGCATTGACTTGACAGTGGAGGCTGAAACACAGGCAGCATTGCCATCACCCAGAGCCACGTTTTCCTCCTAGCAGAGCAAGGAGCTCCCATGGTGAGAGCAGGGAAGCAGGGCCCGGGCGGTGCTTTCCACGAGACACGGAACCAAATGGCATGTGGGTGAGGAGCAAAGCTCTGGAGATGTCAGAAAGGAGGAGAGCAGATGGCAGGAGAGGAGAGGTAGGTGTTGTGATTGATAGCTAAGAGCTCTAGGTGGCTGAGTCCAGCTGAGTCACAAGCCCTGGCACGGCTGGAGGCGATGGGACAGCAGAGCAGCCTGAGGAGCAGGAGAAAACACACAAAGGACTCTTTTGTAGTGGGAGGTGAGCATGGCTCTGTTTGCACGACTCAAACCTGTGGTCGCAGGAGCCAGGCTGTGCTCTGAGGCTGCAGCAGACTCATTTAGCATTTTGAGGGCCGTAATTTACAAGCAAATATAAATACTGGCCACCCACAGAATATACCCAGCTCCCGTGGCAAAGCTGGTGGGTGGGGAGGCACGGCCACCCCTCAGCCACTGCCTTCCCTGTGCCATCTGGCTTGCTGTTGCCAGGCCCGTGATGGCCATCTGCCTTAGGGCTGCCATGGAAAAAGTTAATTATATTTTTTTGTAGAGTCGCCACGGCAGCTGGAGATGCCAACCCAGCATAAGTGAAGAAATCACACCCAAATTCCATTGCCAGAACTCAAAGGGAAGTTGTTTCTGCGTTAGCCATGCTTCAGCCCCACCACACCAGCAAGGACAAGGATTTCCAAGGGTTTAGGAGCTGCTGCTGTGTCATGTTTAGGCTTTGCCATGATGCCTCAGAGTGAGGGAAGCTCTCCTCTCTCAGAGGATGCGTGGTGGGGCAGCCTGCTCCAAATCCTGCCTGGACTTGCTGGGGGACAGGAGGAAATACTCCTTCACCTGATCTCCCAGTTCCCACATCCATCAAGAGAACACAGCCATTCCCACTTCCTTTGCAAAATGCCTCAAGCAGGAAAAAGTAGTGTAAGGACAAAGTACAAGAAAAACAGAGCTTTCTTTGGCTCTGCAAGAACGCCTGTGAGACAGCACAGCTGTGCAGGGGCACTAAACAAGTAATTTTCTTTGCAAAACCTCACCTTTTTGTAGCAACCAATATTCATTAGCCACCTTCAGCCTAATCACAACTCACAGACATCCTCACTGTCACCCCTGGTACATTAGCACAGTCCTGAGCCCAAACTAAGCATCTTTCTTTTGGCTCCAGGGGGTTACAGAGGCAGTGCCACACTCCTGCTCCAAGGCCATTCCAGGCTGGCATCCCTGCACTCCCATCCTGTGCTGTGCTGACATAACTCTGCATCTTTTCATTTTGCTTCATAGGTGAGCCTCCAGGGATCAGACCTTTCCTCCCCTGTGATTTTCAGGGCACCAAACATATTCTGACAGACACTCAAGGGTCCTGTTTTCATTTAGGTCCGGAGGAAGCTGCGTTGTCCTCACACAAAAGAAGCACCAGGGCATGGAATGAATCCTCTCAAGAGACAGGAGTTTTCCAAACTGCCTCATAAAGGGAGCAGCACGTTGTGAGAGAGAAAGCTCCTTTGTTTTGGATAGCAGCTGTAATCTCCACATCAAGCACGTTGGAATTCGTAAGTGGCCATTTAGCCATATTCTGACAGCAGAACAAGGAACCTCGGGGCAGCAGCCAGGCCTATTTATAGAGAGGAGGTTTGAGGTAATATCCTTACCTTGGATGCACTGTCTCCACTTAAGAGCCCAGCTTATGAGGGAAAGTGATGCCAGACAGGCAGCCAGCAAGGAAGGAAAAGAGTCACAGCTCACTCTGCCTGGCTTGCTCTGCAGCAGAGCAAATTACGTTCTACAGCAACAATGGAATTCTCTGAAAACTCAGTTTCTTCCCAGGCCTAACAAGAAAAGGAATGGCAGGAGATAAACAGCTGGAAAGATTCCTCAGGCCAAACCTGCACAAGCTTATCAAGTTAATGTATCACTGTTGTCACAGCATAGGAGCATTGGGAAATCATGAGCTGCCCAGGAGGTCAGAGATCTGCCCACAAAATGTGCTGACCTTTTCCTTGTTGACGTTGCTGATGACACCCAATGGCTTAGGAAAGCTCTTGGGACACTCAGTGAGTGACATCACAGATCAGGGCTGTCCCCTCTCATTGCGCCAAATATCGACGCTTTGAGCCCTCTAAGGCCAAGATCAAGCAGTGCCAGCTTAGGTGTCCCATACAGATGGGCTGGGATCCAAGCCTGTGGGAACCCAGGACATCTCTCTTGTTGCTTTGGATGGGCTCAGCCCTGGGCAGGGGGCTCAGAGGGTTTGGCACAGAGCCCAAGACCCTTTTGCCTTCGATCTTGAGCCATGGAAAAAATTACCAACTTTATGTGAAGAGTAACAAACCAGGGAAAGTAGAGTAGAATGATTTGCTTATCACAGGGTGGAAAAATAGAATGTTGAGATTTTTATGATAAAGGTACAGGGGGGTCAAGATGGAGCAATCTGGGTGTGCACTGCCCTCCTTCCTTCTTCTCCATGGCCTCCATCTTCTTGGTGATGGTGGCACTTTGGGACTGGTCTAGAGTAGAAACTNGCCCAGCTGAAATCACAGGGCTGCTCTGGGGCACCTGAGAAATGTGGATTTTTCCAAAACAAACAGGAATGGGGAACCCATGGAAAGCACGAGAAGGGGGGAGAATGCCAAGGTGGTGGTGACACCTTTGGTTAGCAGAGATCTTTGAAAGGCTGTACTCACAATGACAGGGTGTAGATATGATAACTCAAGGATAAACTGTGGTTGGAAACAAGGCACGGTGGAATGAGATTCAGCTGACAGACAAAAAAAAATCTAAATGTAGCCATTTCATTTAAATTTATTGCTGCACTACCTGTAGGTCAGCTACAGGTGCTCCCATGGGCCCCAGGTGAGTGGTTACCTTCAGGTATTTTGCACAGATGAGGTCTTTATTCAACACTTTATTCAGCCCAGCACTGATTTTTCCAAAGGAATCATGTTCCTTTATACTGACTCTTGAAACCATGCCAGTGCACCTTGAACTTTTAGGTCATACCTGTCATTAACCTGATCTACTTCTGAAGCTCCTCCTCCATGGAAGCAAGATGTTTTCCCAGTCATGGAACAAGTATTTTATTCTTCAGGTAAGGAAAAGAGGAATATGTATTTATAGGAATATCAATTCTAACATCAAAGTTGCTCTGAGGAGTTTTAAGAAGTTCCCAGCAGCACATGGGAATGGGGGGAACACCCCTCTGAGACACCTCTGAGTCCTTCTGCTCTCCTCCAAGTTAAAGCTGCTGCTGCTGCAGGGACAGGTGAAAAAATCCTGGTGTGGGAAAGCAGGAGAAGCTGGCAGGTATCCAGCACCAGCTCCTGCCATGGGGGGAGTGTCCTGCTTTCCAGCAGATGTTTGGCTTTTACAGCTCCTGAGCCTTTATCCCAGTTCCTTTATCTTCCTAGGACATCTCCAGCTACTCTTTTACTGCCTGAATTAAACAGAAGCAGGGATTGAACTGAGAGTATGCAGATTGTCCAATGTGCACACAAAAAGCAGCAGATTGAGGAGAAAATCCACATGTATCTACACACACACACACACACGTGTGGGCACACTACATGCACACTGAGCTCCTAAAAAAGGCCAGCTTCCTGAGGCTGAGATCAGTTACAGGCCAAAAAAGTGAAAATAAATAATTTAAGGAGGAAATTTAAGGAAAAAAAAATACTATGATTATAAATTCAGTGAAGCATATTTTGCCTTTGCCCCAAAATGCATATGCACTACCTATAGGGTAATGTCTGGGTGACCACTGACAGAGTCATTCAGAGGGAAGAAAGGGTTCTTTTAACAATAAGTGAAAGGGAGGAGTAAGAAATGATAGGATATTGATAAAGGAGGCAAAAGGACAGAGGGAAGAACTGTTCAGTGACTACTTCTGTGCTGTATTGGTGAAACAGCCCAGTGACAGAGTCTTATTGTGTGCTGAAAATTAAATACCTCCGCTCACCAATACTTGTTGTGGTCATTAAGCAGCAAGTGACTCAAGCTAAATGGATAACTTGAACCCCAGGATTTTCACCAAGCTGCCTGAGGGCTATTAGTATTGAATTTCATTATTTCCAGAGTGTCTGTGAGTTACAATTGGAGACTGTATCAATTCTAGCACAATAATAAACTGCTGATAAGTACATCAGTTCAAATGTACCAGATTAATAAAGACACTAATGTAGTCAATACCAATCAGCACTGGTTCATGGAAAGGAGATCCTGTCAAAGTAAACTTACCTTTTCCCTGTTGATAGGGACAACAGTGCTAATAGAGTTGGCACTTTATAAAGGTATCAGTAGCACAAGGTATTTTAAGCTGATTAAATCCACTTGGCATACGTAAAATCTGCTCAGAACTGGACATTTGATAGATCTCAAACTCTAATTGCAACAGGAGACAGTTCATTGAGCTCCTGTGCTTTTAGTGGTGCTTTGCAGAGTTGTTTGGGTCATATACTTCAGCCTCTTTTACTGATATTGTGGAGAAAAACATGTTATTACTGTCTGCAAGTGATGGGGAAATCTGGGAACTGCCAAGGGAAGAAGAGATTGGGGTAGTGGCACCCTGGGTTGGTTGCTGTGCTCATTGCAGGCAATCAATATTTAATATATATTGTACATCTATCTTCTGAGCAGTGAAGATTTTCTGTTCACATCTACTGTGCAGCACAGCACCCCAGGAAGCAAAAATTTTGGAGAATACCTTCCAGGGGTTTAGAGGGCAAATGGAAGAAGTGTTAATAAATTGAAGGGAGTCACAGGACTGATGAAAGGATTTAAATATATATATCTGGCTTGCACTGAAAGTTTTAAAGGGCCCTCAAGATGTATAGGAAAGCAAGGAAACAGCTAAGGGGGGGCTTGATTCTGGTAGGGCATCAAAAGATAACAGAAGGATATTCTGACATGGGCATCATAAGACTGGACATCAAAAAAATTGAGATGGACAAATTTGTATTAGAAAGAATATTTATTTATTTGGTTGTTTATTTTTCCAACAATAAGAACTATCAATCCCAAAGAAACAACTTCCAATATTAGTATTTAATTTTCCATCTATAGAATTATTTTCTTAATGACATGTTTTTCTTTTTTCTCTAAATTATATACATTTAAGTGATAAACCCAAGAATTATTTCCTCCAGACCATACAATGAATAAACCTAAATAAAATGTAGATCTATTAGGTTTATATTTGCCCAGATTCCAGGAGATACCTAAGGGCCCATGAAGTAACCTACTCTGCCTCTTGGACCTGGGATGGAAAGCCAGGACAAAAGTGACCACCTGATGTAAAATTCACAGCAAAATCAGTTCTTCTGCTGGTCACTCTTTATCTGTCAGGTCATGGACATTGTCTCCATTGTGTTTTGTCCTTCTGCCTTTCAGGTTCTGCAGGATTTACCTGGATTCTGTGGTGTGCCTGAACCCCTGGATGTGTTCATCCAAACAGAGGAATAGAGGAAATAAATCTGGAATATTTCTGCCATGTCCTCTAGTCTGGCTCTTCTGAGTCATCATTTAATGACATATTTAATCACATTAATGCTTTCCCTAGTCCTGGTGAGACTTACTTGTGTGCTTAACTTTATACATTACCAGGTTGACCTACTAATTAATGCAAACCAGGAACAACCTGGAACTTCCTCCCTCTGAACTCAGATAAATTTATCTCCTAATGCCTTAATGGTTACTGTGTCACATGCAAGAGGAGAACATGATAGCTGGATTTTTTAAATTAATTAGTTTGTCAAGCTTATTTTAAAAAGGAGAAACCTGAGCCTAAGTTTGCCCGTCGAGCAAAAAAAAAAAAAAAAAAAAAAATACTATGGCTAGGTAGGTTTTCCAAAGCATGAAATTCAAGAGGAGTTAGGTTTCCTTTTGTGCCTTTGAAGAACTCTCCTTGGTGCCCAAGAGCTTCATCTTGGCTAAAATGCTCCAGGCACTTCCCCACAGCCATTCCTGGGATGTTTGGCTGTTTCCAGGAGGCCCCAAAGGACTCCAGTGCTGCTGATTATTGCAGCATCCCTAAGGTTCATCCCCATTTTCCCCCCCTCCCCCCCCATATTTAAAGACTCAGACACAGAAATGCCTTTGGCTACACACTGGGAATCAGACCACAGCATGATGACTCTGACCTATTTTTCTGTCCCAGCACGTGTCTGCTTGACAGCACTGCCTCCAGAGCCCTGGAGTTTTCCAGCCAGCTGGGCTCAGAGCAAGGACAGTGGATACTTGACAGTGGGCATTGAGTGGCCTTCCCAGCCTCTTCAGTCAGTCCCAAACAAGACTTGAATACAAGCTACTGTGGTTTTAATTTATTTTCTTATTTTCTCATTCTCAGCAGTGGTTCCAACAAAGCTGCTTTGCTGTGGGAGGAAAGGGAAATTCTCCACGTCACCAGAGCATCCAAAGATGAGGGGGAACCTATTGCAATACCAGCTTGATGTTTTTAGAATGAAGTTCAGCTGAATGGTAGAAAAATTAGATATTTATATTTACTGGTTAAACTAATTTTATTAAATAAGTGACTCATTATGGGCAAATGATGCAAACAAACTTACAGGAAAATGTTAAAACAAAGTCTGGAAACATCTTATGAGAGATTTATCATAGAATCATCTCCTGGTTTGGGTTGGAAGGAACCTTAAAGATCATCTACTTCCAACCCCCTGCCATGGCAGGGACACCTTCCACTATCCCAGGTTACTCCAAACCCCATCCAGCCTGGCCTTGGGCACTTGCAGGGATGGGGCAGCCACAGCTTCTCTGGGCACCCTGTGCCAGGGCCTCCCCACCCTCACAGGGAAGAATTTATTCCAGAAAGCCAATCTAAACTGACTTTCTTAGTTTTAATTTCTCCCACTGCTGCTGCTGGGGAGGACTCTCATTTGCTTTCCAATCTCAATGAGCCTTGCCTTGTATATGAGTCTTAAAACCTTCCATTGTCCTTCTCAGAGGGCATTTGCAATGTCAATGCTCCTTAAAACATAAAAATTAACCTCCAAAACAACCCTGCAGGATGAATCCAGATGCTCCTCATGTAGCACATCCTCCCTGATGTGCTCCCATTTATGTTCTTTCTCCCTTTTTCCTAGCATGCTTTGCCCTTGTGGAAATTGAAGTGCAGAATCCAGCCTGGAAGCACGGGAGCCACATTTTTGCCATCTTAAATTGAATCTCCAATCCCTCTGCAGAGAGCCCAGCCAGCTTCAGTGGGGCCAGGTGGGGTATTTTGTGGGGCCAAAAATATTTTGTGGGGCCAAAAAATACCCAGAAATTGGGAACTCCAGAGCACCCTTCAAACACTATGGACTCAGGAGCACACCCCATGTCCCAAGGAGTTTCCAGCCAGGGCAGAGGAAGAGCAAGAAGTGAGATGAAGTGCAGCAAAGGCTAATTCCTTCAGTGAACACTGATGTATCATGTATATTTTATTATTCCCGCTTTGTAGGATTCTCATAGGATTTCCTGGGAAAAAAATTATGCAGCACATGAATATCCCAGGCTTGTCAGACTGCTGAAAATGCTCTGTATGGATGGGCTGAGCACACAGAACATCTGTGGCTGGGGCAGGCTGAAATCCCAGGCAAGTGTCTGACATCCCAAACACACGGAGCCTTGATCTCTGCTCAGAGACACACGGGCTGCCTGAGAAAACCTGGGGAAATATTAACCTCCCCCATTCCTCTCTCCTTTTTATTTCCTTGCTTTGAAGTTTTATAAGGAACCAAGACATCAGTTTTTAAAGATTGTTAGGGGGGGAGGGAGTTCATTGTGAGTGGCCGTAGCTCAAGGAAGGCTTCAGCACTAGGAGCCATAGCTGATGTTTTGCCTAAATGTGATGCTAATTTAGCTGCCTATTTTCCTTTTAATATGGGTTTTCTAGACTTTAGGGGCCATCTTTAACTCCAGTCAGAGAGTTTGGCTGTGGCTACAGCACCAAACCAAGCAGGGCCAGATTGACCTGAAGCTTGAGCACATCCAGAGGAGGCAACGAGGCTGGAGAGGGGCTGGGAACACAAACCCTGAGAGGAACCACTGAGGGAGCTGGGGCTGCTCAGCCTGGAGAAAAGGAGACTCAGGGGTGACCTCATCACTCTGCACAGCTCCTGAAAGGTGCCTGTGCTCAGCTGGCCTTGGGCTCTTTCTCCAGGCAGCACTGACAGAACCAGAGGACACAGCCTCAAGCTGCACCAAGGGAAATATAGGTTGGATATCAGGAAAAAGTTTTCCACAGAAAGAGTGATAAAGTTCTGGAATGGCTGCCCGGGGAGGTGGTGGAGTCACCATCCCTGGGTGTGTTTAACAAAGCCTGGATGTGGCACTGGGTGCCAGGGTTGAGTTGAGGTGTTGGGGCTGGGTTGGACTGGATGGTCTTGAAGGTCTCTTCCAACCTGGTCATTCTGGGAATTCTGTGGATTCTGTGATTCTGTGAATTCTGTGACCCAGACCCACCTGGCCCTAGAGATAAAGACAAGAGCATGGGTTATATCCACAGAGTTACATCCTCCTGACCCTTCAAAAGATCCCACAGAGTGGTCCTGCCTATGAGGTCCCACCCCCTGGCCCTTGCAATGCCCTGAACAGTGCCCAGATGGGAGCCTGAGCACGGGTCAAAAGCAATGCCGGGCAATGAGAAGAGTCTTGGAGCCCTTGGGAGGGTGTTTGATCCTGTGCCCAGGATCTGGAAAGTTACCAGAGCATTCAGACCACCTACCACCAAGCCTCATTCCAGTGCTGCCATCACCTCCCTCCACAAGGAAGCAGGAACCAGCTCGGGGTAGCAGGAGCCCCTTTGATCTCTGCAGCAAAGGTGACAACACGTGCAGGCAGCCTGGATGTGGCCTGAGTTCATCTCTCACCAGCCTCTCCTGATAAGCTGTATGTGGGCCAGGGAAGTGCTATTGCCCTGTTTGTACCTGATGGAGATCACCTGGGAAGGCAGACAAACCCATCCTACACATCTCTCCATCTCCCTGCCTCCCCAGCTGGGCTCAGTCCTGCTCTGTTCCCCTCTGCAGGTTAATCTGGGGGTGCCTATCAGAGCCTTTGCCCTGCCAAGACAATGCAAACACTCTGCCTTGAGGCTCAGCCTACCATTTCTTTATGGTATTTTCTTGTGAGAATATTTATTAATATGCCACCACTGCCTCTATTGTATTCTGGAGTGGGGAGATGGATGTTGTGTTTTCATTTTCAGTTAGACATGAAGACTCAGCATGAAAAGCTTCAAACTTTTCATCTCTAATGCCAGAGGAGCACAGAGGGGTGTTTTTCAGAGCCAGGCTGGCTAGGAAGCCTTGGGAATACATGAAGCTATTTCAATACTTAGTCAAGAAACTTTCAGATAATAAGGAGAATTTCTTTACCAGACCTTGAACTATGTTTTCCATCAGACATCTAAGAAAATGGAACCCTTTATATTTAGATTCTAAATTTTGATTTCTTAAGGGCTCTGTCTAGTAGGGTGTGAAATGTAGAAATAACTTGCATGGCTTCTAATGATGCCAGTGTTATATGTTAGGTTTTAGGGCCCTTATTTAATGACAAAATAGGGGTTCAACCTGCAGCTGCAGCCCCATTTATTCTGCCCATTTGCACCCTGCTGCAGCAGCAGAGTGCGGTTGTTCGTGTATTAATGAGATAATTTGGATATCTGTGCTCTTACTGCCTTTTTTTTTTTGTGCTTTACAAGATCTTGGGAACTTTATGTTTTATTGATGATTTTTTTTTGCCTGTCTGAATGTGGAGGAAAGCTCCTTAACCTACCAGGGAGTCATCTGCAGATTCAAAAACCAGAAGGCATGAACAGAACTTATAAAGCTGAAGATTTTCCATGAAAACCTTGTGATTCCTAAGTCAATCTTTTCCTTTCAAGGGGGGCTCATGAAGCTGAGATCTGATATGACCACAGGTGGATTTTGCTTTCAGAGAAGAAGGTTTAAGGCATAAACTGAGTACTTGCAAAGGGGTACTGCTCCCAACTCTCCCAGCCTCATTGCTGAGGGACAGGAAAACTCAGTTCTGGCTCATAATGGGCTTGATGGTATCTGTCTTGTAAGTTACTAAACCCATTTTGTTCATTTTGCAACACATCAATTTTATGGCTGAGGTTGAAGTATTTACTTGTCCTTGGGGTTTGCAGTTGTTGAGATACAGGATGGAAAAGCAGCCTGTATGTAAAATGTGGCTGAACTCTGCTATCCATTCAACAGAGAGTCAATAGTTCAGGAGTTAATTCATGAGAAGAAGGGAGTAAAAACACACCAAGGTCAGGATCTCATGACCCACAGGCTGTCTATAGCTCCATCTGAAAGACCCTGTAATAGACAGGTATGTGGCTTGGAAAATGCATAATATTGTGGTTAAGAGAGGCATTTCACAAGTTCTGTAACATCACACTCCTGGCAAACCTTCTTGAGTGTGTATCATATTCAGATCAGAGCTCTCTGCAGGATGGGAAACGTGAGGGTGATGAAGGTTTTAAATCCCACGACGCACAAATTGATACGCCAGAAAAATATTTACAAGCCAGTGAGTGTCCCATAAACTCCCACCAAAGATTTTTCTCTTCATGAGCTGTGCTGATTTACACCAGAGCTCTGATCCTCTCTGTACCATGTCCCAGGAGCCAGGGAATGCCATGCCCAGGTAGTTTCTCCCAGTTGCCCACTTGCTGCTCCTGCTCACAGCGCTGTGAGATTTGTGTAGTGTCAGCACTGACAGCCAATTTCCTGCCTTCCCCTCAGCTCCTCGCTGCTGTGGTGCAGATAAGGTTCAGGTTTCCAGCTCTGCAGATCCCAAAGTGCACCAGGCCCACCTCCAAGTAGGATTTCAAAAGGCATCCTCCTTCCTGCCTTGCCTTTAAAACACCAAACTGCCTGAGCCCAGGAGAGAAGACTGGAGAGCAACCACCTCTGTAGTGGACCTGGAGAGGCAGGAGAGCAGAGCTGAGATCAGCAGGGCTTGTGGGTTGTGTGTTTCCTGTCCAGCTGCCCCTTAGCCTGAAAACCTTGAGGTTCCAGGCACCAGCCTTGCTCCAGCCCATCACAGCAAGCTGGAAGGGTCTGGAAATGTTCTAAGAGCTGGAGCACCTTTGCAGTGGACAGTGGGTTTGATCATTAAAGGCTGCAGTGGTGGCACCCAAGGGGTTGATGGCGTGGTCACACTTGGCCAGATACTCTCTGCCATCTCTGACCTGGATCCACTCTCCTGACTGGCCTCAGGAGATGATCTAGCTTCAAAAATGCAAGGTAAGGGAATGGAAAACCAGGAAGACCAAATTTTTCCAAAATCTGTGTCCTTGAATGAGAAGGGAGCAGGAGTGCCATGGCAGGGGAAGTGTCAGGGAGCAGGGAGGATGGGAAGGAGGGCTGCTCTCAGCCACCACTGCCTCAAGCACTTGTTTCATGATTCCTGAGGCTGCCACCAGCACCGTGTGTGAACCGGGGGAAAATCACTGACTTTCTGTTCCTCTTGTGCAGGATGAGGCTCTTTAACTTCCCTTCAGACCTGTCCTGTTTGCTTGCAGTGTGGGACAGATGTGGCAGAGAGTGTCTCTTGCTGCATGCAAGTGCCCAGCTCCCAGCACCACAAGCTCCCTTTGGGGCATGGAGCTGCTGCTGGAAAATTAATTCAGAGCAAGATTTGCACCCCAGCCCTCAACGCATCCTGTGCCCATGGAGGGCCCCTCCTCTTCCACTTGCAGGTTTTTCTTGCAGCAATTTGAAAAGCAAGGGGTAGGAGGAGGGAGGGAGAGAGCACTAATGGAACAAATGCTCCAAAAGGGGTTCCAAAACCATTTCCATCTTCCGGCAGAATAGCAGCTGTGGCGTGTCCTACACTGCGCTCAGGGTAATGGTCACCAGCTGTGAGGAGCTGCTTTTTTATTGACCAGAGCATTTCCTTGGGGCTGCAATGGATACCAGACACCTCCAGCTCCAAGTTTTGCAGGTGCCCAGAGCTGATTGTGCCTCCCTTGTGCTTTGGCAAGGAACTCTTGAGGCTGAATTTCCCCCGTGCCGCTCCTCTGCCCACGCTGCCCTTCAGCCTCTGAGCAGCAACAATCTCACTCAGGATGGGAGAGCTGGTGCTGAGCTCTCCTTGCCCAATGCTCCCCGAAGCCAAATGCACACCAGCCCTAAAGCCACAGTAATTAAAGGACATTTAATGAGGTAATACCCAAGATAAATCATATGGCAATAATAATTTAAAAATAATAAAAGCTAAGGCTTTTATTTCAGGAAGATCTTTTGAGTAGGGGGCTGGATATAATCTTTTTGAGTGCTCTATTATAGGCTCTGAGTTATAAATAAATCCATATTTTAACATCTGGGATTCATAACATCTTGCTGACAGTCAAATCTCATAAAAGATGTGGTGACTTCTACAGATGTGGGAAACCTCATTCAATGAGCTGCGTAACAAAGGAAATCTAGTTCTTTTTCATTATTTACTGTTAAATCTGTGTCTCTCTGGCTCCAGAGAGAGAGCAAAGCTGTGGGGTCACCCGTTCTTAAACATACCCTTGCTAGGAAACTCAAGAGCAGCAGCATTGCCTGAAAGCCAGGGGTGAAAGCAGCACTCTGTGCATCGTGGGCTGCCTGCAAAGCCCAGGATTCTGATCCCTCCCTGATGCTCCAGGCTGGGTGTTCATGCAATAACAAGCAGGGCCTGGGAAGCTGGCAAATGGTGGGAGATGAGAAGGTAAGCACTGCCTGGGCATCAAAGACATGAAGATTGGCATGAATCCCTTCAATCTCAGCTTGGGATTTTAACAAAGTGGAAACAGAGGAAAGGTAAAAGAAGGGGAGAGAAAAGGCAGGACACCCCATCTCCAAACTCTCAGGAGCAACTGACTCCTCAGTGAGGATGTCACTAATCAAGGCTACAGCTCCAACACTTTACAATTAGCTACAATTCCAAAGGAAAGAGGGGAAAATATTGAAATGTTTTCCAGCAAAACTTAGTAACAGCAACCATATTCCCACAATCTACAGCCAACACTTGCACTGGCACAGGCATTGCAGCAAACTGGAATCTCCTTTCTACTGGGTAAACCCAAAGAAAGTAAACAGTTTATTATGGTCACATTTAATTTGGGCTTATACAAAGCTGGAGCCCTGTAGCCTATGTTTAATGCAGTTGTGGTGGTGGGGATTTGTTTTTCTCCCTCCCCAAATAGCTCACTATTGATTTTCCTCTTAACAAGTGCTCTTGTTCTGACAGTCCATCTCACTCTCTGTGTTCAGACTAAGAGGTTGTAATCTCCCTGTCGGTGATACCTGAATCCTCTGGCCATGGGCATGTTATGTTTTCACTAAAATAGGATTATGACCTATTAATCAATAAAGATGAAGTGGGTTAGCCGAGCTGTGACAAAGATGTGATTATTTTGCACGGCCCTGGAGAAGCAGGCAGGTGTCAGGCATGAAAGAAAACAGCACTTCAGCAGCCTCATATTGTTGTGGTTTTTTTTTTCTGTGTCCAACAGAAATGGGTGGTGTAAAAAAAAAAAGTCACACAAAGAGCTGCTGTTTGTCTTTGAGTGATCAATCTGCTCTTTCACCGGGACCCACACAGGAGGAGATGCTTCCCTGCTCTTCTCAGTGCCAAATCTCAAAGCACTTCATAGCAGAGAATAGAAATCTCTGTATTTGACAGAGGGGGAAACCGAGGCAGGCAAAGGTGCTGGGATTTGTGGGTGAGCCTATAGGAAATGGGAGCCAGGGCTGGATAACAGAAAATAGGCTTTGTGTGTTGAGTGAGTCCAGCCCAGCTGGCTGCACTGTGTGACTTGCACTAAGGGGCTGGCAGGACTCTAGAGCTGAGCTAAAGCAGTGGAACTATGAACTTCCAAGCTTTCAAATATTTGGATAGCCTATAAAAATAATTTTAAGCTCCTAATCCCTCCCTGTCAAATGGTATAATTTTTTTTCCTTCTTTTTGGTTTCAACCTTCCTTCTCTTTTGGTTTTGCTAAAGCAGCCTCAGCTCTGACATCATCTGAGAATTTCATTTAACAAAATGTTTTGAATCATTTGTGCTGGTTCTGGCAACTTTGCCAATGGAAACATCCCCTGCAGCAAGTGATTTTAAACCTTGAATATGATTTTTTTTCCCCTCCTGTAGTTGTATTCAGAGCAATAGTGTTCCCTTGACTTCTGGCCAAATGACCCAGAGGAAAGGATTGCTCTGGGTTGTCAGGAGAACATGGTTTGCACAACCTGGGAGAGCCCATCTGATGACAGGGCAGCTTTCACCCTTGTTCCTGTTCCCTCTCAGTCCTCCTGGGTGGGTAAGAGGAGGATGAAGATGGGCTGAGGGAGTGTTTGGGCATTTTTGGGGATGCATCACAAATTGATGGTGAGACTCACAACTGGTAAAGGGAGAGGGCACAGCTGGGAACAAAAGCTGTGACCAAAGCTCACTCTGTACCTACCAATATTATGTTTTATTATTATGACAGTGTTTGTACATTCTGCTAACCAGAAATTGATGTTCTTGTATTGGGTTCTCCTTCACCCTCTTTTCAATGGTCATGGAAGTTGGAACATCATGTCCTGCAGCCAAACAAGGCAGAGATGCAGGGTCCCATCCTGGAGGCCACATCTAATACTCAACAGCCTTCAGGTATCAAAAACAAAAGCAAATCAAAATAAAAAGCAAAACAAGCCAATGAGGCCCTCAGATATCCCTGATGCACAACTTCCAGGTGTCCTCCTTGTCATGATGCACAAATATTTGGTGCTTGAGGTTGCCTTTAGGAAGCAGGAATGCACTTTGCAGATCCTTGACCCTCCACAACATGTCTCTGACCTACCAAACCCAAAAGGCACACATTAAAAACCTGGTACTAAAAGATCAGGACTGGGGGAGTGAAGTGATAGGGTTATTATAGTTATATATATATATATAATATATATATTATATATATATGTCCCCTAGGTCCCGGGGGGCGACACAAGAATGACACGGAGCAGCTCTGGTGGTAGCAAACTGAAAAAACTCTTTATTAAAACATCTGACTCCATATTTATATCTTTCTGAAATGCCAGTGTCATTGGAGGGTTACAGTGCCACCTCCTCAATGTCACTGGGCAACCCAACTGTCTCTCAGGTTGTTCGTCCCCCATAAAGGAATGCAAAACAAGAAGTTATTTACATAAAGTGCATGAGAAAGTTTGTGCAAAGAATGCAAACATCAGAAGGTTCAGTAACACTTGAGAAAATAAGGGTGACATATATATCTATATATTATATAGTTATATATTAGTTATTTATATATATATATAGTTATATAGTTATTTCCAAACAAAATGCTCCCTGAGTCCTTCTGCACCCCAGAACGACCCCATGAAACCCTCGGGTGAGGTGACACCTCTCTTCCAACAGCAAAAGAGACTCCAAAAGGGGAGATGTGGGAGATTTTATGGCACCATTGTGGCTCTAGTGATATTATTTGAAGAAAAAGCAAACACACTCAGGCGTATAATAAGAGGGTGTAATAGATAGTAAGTGCAAATGACTCATTCACTGAGATTTTCCAGGATTAGACAGCAGCAGAAGGACAACAGCTGTGTAAAACGGACTTTAAAAAATAATCTTCTAATAAGATTTTAATAAACCTGTTAGTAAATTATAATGCTTGACTTCAAGAACTATTTCTCCCCTGCAGTGTTTCTCTGTGGAGCTGAAGCTGTGGTGTTCTCCAAGTGTGCATGATACAACCTCAGGCAGGCAGGGCAGGGAATCCTTAGGTCCATGGGTGAACAGAAAATCACAGCTGTAGGGAGAAGCTGAGCTCTAAAAATCAACTTCAGGCCTCCTGCAACATTGACTTTCTGAATTAAACTCAACCTCAGTTTTTATACTATTCTTCCCATCTTTTTCCTTCTGTTGACCCAAGTAGAATAATTTCAAAAATAATATAAATAATGTTTTATGAAACAAAAAGCCTGCTCTTTTCATTGCACTCCAGACTGCATGTAGGCAGTGCTGGCTTACCAAAGCCTTCCCCTAAATCCCATGTCTGGACACACATGTGCACATTGCCATGCAGGGAAATTGCCACATTTTGGTCCTTTTCTCAGCAGTCTGTCTCCTGGGGTCACCTCATTACAGGCCAATCCTGGCTTTTGCTTGGAGGAGAGAACTCGTTTTTGCAGCTGCCTCAGTTTAGGAGAAAATCCTGTATGTGCAAAGGTTTAAGAACTCAAAAACCAGAATGGAAACCAAACGGACTCAGGTTTATTTCCTTTCCTTAATCCTCTCTGAATTGCAGCATGGTCAGGTTTAAGCTGGACTGGCCAAGCTGCTCCTATTTCCTATGAGTTTGTGGGTGTTTCAGCCTCAACAGAACAGTGTTCATCTCCATTTCCCCCTCTATTTCTTATTAAGTGAGGTGTCAATCATTCATCCTGTTGTCTTACAGAGGTTTCTACCAACCACAGATGTCACCACAAGGTACACATTATGCTAATAAGTGTATCTGTAAGTGTGTGTACTAGAAGTCACATCTTCATTTTTACTCTTTGGGCCAAGTTAAGGAGCAGCAGCATAAATGCAGCTCTTCAGTTTTACAGCATGATTGGGGAAAATAACCTTCATGTGGGGTGAGATACACCAAACCCCAAATCATCCATCCTCCTGCACTGGGGGCAGGTTGTGTTGTGAAGGTATCTGGCTCTCTAAGACCTTTGCAGGGTTAATGGGGCACAGCATGAAGCAGAAGATTTTGTCCCCCAGGACTGTGAGCACTGCAGATTTAGATGTTCATGCCCCTGATGGAGTGTCCCAAAAAGTGAGATGTCCCCTCATGCAGGGACATGAGGCCAGCTCAGCCCAGCACTGCCTGCCAGACAAGACCTGAGTCTCACTGCCACCACCACTGTGATGATTGCCACCCTTTTTGTGGTTTTAATTTATAGCAAGGAGTGTAATGGCTCAGCAAGGCAGGAGCTCTCCCTGTGCCCCAATTTCTGCCCTTTGCACCCCACAAGAGGTCGGGGGGTGCTGAGATTGTGGGACCAGAGCCCCAGGCCATGGTGGGGCACAGCCCATTCCATACTGGGGGCACAGCCCCATTCCAAACTGGGGGCACAGCCCCACTCCATACTGGGGGTACAGCCCCACTCCATACTGGGGGTACAGCTCCATTCCATACTGGGGGCACAGCCCCACTCCATACTGGGGGTACAGCTCCATTCCATACTGGGGGCACAGCCCATTCCATACTGGGGGCACAGCCCCACTCCATGCTGGGGGCACAGCCCCACTCCATGCTGGGGGCACAGCCCCATTCCATACTGGGGGCACAGCCCCATTCCATACTGGGGGCACAGCCCCACTCCATACTGGGAGCACAGCCCCACTCCATGCTGGGGGCACAGCCCCATTCCACGCTGGCTCTGCAGCAGGAATCACCTCCTGCACACTCAGCAGCAGCACTGAGGGCTCTGTAACCTTTCAGAGCACAGCAGCCACTGCTCCATGGAGAGGAGCCAGAGCTGAACAGCATCTCCAGGTGAGTGCAGCGTGCCGGGGGGAAGCTGCAGAGGAAAAGCCCACATCAGTCACAAATTACTTAAGCAAAACTGATGCAAGTGGATTCTGGCTGCAGATGGGAGGAGAGGTGGATGTTCCCAGGTCCTCTGAGGTCTGGCCTCAGGCCAGGTTTTGAAGGTCATCTCTTTTGTCTGGCAATGAAATCACCAAAGGCTCTCAATTTTGCCAAAAACTGTTCAGTGGGGGTTTTCCCTTGCAGCTTCCACCTCGCAGGGTGGTGCTTGTCCTGCCTGAGCACCTGTGTTCAGTTGGTGCCTGCAGAGAGGGTTTAGGATTCCTACAGAAACCCCTGAGCTCCTGCATGGGGTAATCCAGAGTCCCTTTTTCTGGAGCTTTTCCCCTGCACTGATATCAGAGCAGCTTGGCAAGAGCTGCTTTAGGCTCAGCCTCAAAACCTGTGCCCTCCCTTCTGCCTCAGTTTCCCCCTGGTAAAGGTGGGGATAAGAGCCAGGGAACAATGAGGGTGGCACAGTTGCACTGGGAACACCAAGACCCCTGGACATGGCAGCTCTGTCAGTGGCCTTGCTGGGAGTTAAAGAGCTTTATAGCATGTGAGAATTTGGCTCACAAGTCCCAGCATTGACCACAAGGACTTTGGGAGCATGACCTGCCACCAAACCCATATAGAACATGCCAAGATAAATAACAATTAGCTCTCTGTACTTAATTCCACACAGCTGACCTTTTCAGAGCAAGTTTTTCATGCTACCAGGATCTGACTCGTAAAACCCAGTGACCCTGGGCATCCTGCAAGTGTCAGAAGGATAATGACAGCTCACAGATAAAACCAGCACACAAATGTGGACCTGGTGCCCTTTTGGTAGCTTCCAGCTTTAAACAAGCAACATCATCTAGGGCTCTGGAACTGAGGAAAAAGCACTGAAGCATCACTTGTAGCCACTATGGCCACCAAATGCTGCTCCAGCTTTTGGTAATGCAGAATAAGCTTTTTTTTTTTTTTTTTTTTTAGCTGGGAGATTTGCTGTGTGTTCTGTCCATCAAATAAAACACAAAGAGATGCACATGCACCTACCTGCATATATAATTCTCACATAGATTTTACTGCTGTTTCAGTCCAGCTCAAGCACCACAAGAGCTGCTCAGGGGAAGCAGCGCCAGTGCCCCGTACCGTGGGCTTGTAAAAGGAGAAAATTGAGAGAGGAGAGGAGAAAATTGAGCTTTAGTCATACTGTTATTTTTAATGGATTTGGAACCTGATTTTCTCTGCTCTGAAACTCTTCAGCCTTAAGGAGCCACTGCTCCTGTGCTGGAGGCTTCACCAGCACTCATGGGGGCAGGTGTGCAGCACCCCAGATGTTCCCATTCACAGTCCAGCCCCTTTGCTCCATTTGACTTTGCATCAAAATAGGATCATGCTGAGACCCTGGATTCAACTCATCAGCCTTTGCAGGAGGCAGGGGGGTAGTAACTTTTTCAGAGAGCTCAGGTATTTCCTCCAGAGCTTGTCTATCACATCACTGCAAATACCCCTGCTCTGGATGGTTTTTGCTGGTTAAGAAGGGGGTGTGATGGAGGTTTAGGGTGCTTCTTGCAAGGAGGGCAGGGGCTGCTGGGGGCTGGCAGGCAAAAGCCAGACAGAGCCAGTGAGACTGGAGTTGTGATGTTGTCACTGTGAGCCACCAAAGTGACAGGGCAGGGGCTTACCAAAGCTCACAGGGAGACACTGCAAGGGTAGGAAATGAACCCCAGTGGTTTCTGGCCAACCCCATCGCCCTACACAGCTTGGGGTCTACAGCAGCTTCCCTGCAAAGTGACAGACAACCAAAATTGCTTTTTCTCTCTAAATGCTGGCCCCAGCCAACCCAGCAGAAGTGAAATAACCCTCTTGCCCAGTCTCCCCTATAGTTTATGATAAAGAGCCTTTTGTTGCAATTTAATTTGCAAACTTTCTCTTCTCTGCCATTCTCATGTGCCACGGTTCTGGAGACTCATATAAGTATTTTTACAAGAAATGCTTTCAGACAAATAAGTCTGGGGAGGTTTGTAATTTCTATTACCTCATGGTGACTCCATTGATAGACAGCAGCACACCTTGGGAGAATTAGAGAGCATAAAGTAATGGAGTTTTTTGTCCTCTCAAGACAGAGCTGTGAGTGCTGCCTGGCTCACGGCCAACACCACCAATTACCAACCTGGAGCAGGAGACAGGTCCTAGTGCTGAAAAATTGCATTTTTCCAACAGGCCTGGTAATGATGGAGCTGTGCTGTGAGCTACCATTTCCTCCTGGGCCTGTTAGGCATCTAGGACTGTGCAGGGTTTGGGCTCACCTCAATGTTTAGGGACAGTTGTTGTCCTTTGAGGGGAAAAGGATGGAATTTGCGTTGCTTCCTCTTGCCTTTGCTGCCACTCACAACTCTTCCGGCTTATTTTCACAGAAGCCCTTTCTGCCAGGAGACAGAACAGTCGAGCATAAAGAAGCAATTTCAGAGGCACTGTCATTGGCAATTATGCTTGAAAGCCAGAGATTTAATTATTGTGTGAGAGCGATACCCTTGAAAGAGAAATTGCAGCGGTCCCATCACTTGAGAGGTTTCCGCGCTGAAACAGACGACTCACGAAATGTCAAGGAGCGAAAAGCGCGGCACTCCTGTGCTCCCCACCTCCAAACCCCCCGTGAGGCTTTCTGATGGCACCAAAGTTAACTGTGAGCTGGGTTAATTGAGGACACAGGTGCCCCACTTGAATCCAGCTGTCTGCAGAACGTGGGGTTTTGTCACACTGGGTTTCCTTGCCCGCTCACCGTCGCTGGCGGGCGGCCGAAGCGACGCGGCGCTTTCACAATTCCCATTTCGTGCCTGCATTTTAAATTAACACTTCTTCTCTCAGGGTGACGATTTTTTGTGTGTTTGTTGGGAATCTAACAATTATATCCATGCTCACCAGCAAACAGGTCGCACTCTGCATCTCTCTCAAGCTTACAGGGTGCCTGTAGATGTAGGGGAGCACTGAATTAGCCTGTCCCGATCTCCACCAAGGACTGGCAGCATGAAGAAAGCACATTTTGGTAAATGCATAAATAATTACCCAGCAGGTCTGTAACAGCTCAGCACACAGGGCTTTAATCCTAGAGATGTGACTGTCCTAGAGCATCAGCTCAAAACAGGAGCAACTTTGCAGAAGATGGTGGAGCTGTGTTGGTGTAAAATCAATGAGGACCAGGGTCAGGAGGCAAGCTGGGGGCACAGGGGTGATGCTGGACATCTGACTGCTCAAGCTGGGTTAGTTTAGCCAGGATCTCTTTTCCTACATCCCCCTGTTGTCACTCTGGAATGTGTTATTACAGTACCCAGCAGCACAACCACAGCCAGATACAGCTGATAAGATTTTTTAATACTGCACTATGGATGTGACATAAAACCAGGAAAAAAAATTCCTACCTCCAATCCCAGATATTCCTCATTTATCCATCCTTAAGCACCGAGAGGCTTTTAACCCCAGGAAAAGCACTTCTCCCGCTGCAGGGCAAGCACAAAACCGGCAGTAGGGAGCTTAACATCCCGAGCTTGTCCAGCTCACACCTCTTATCTCACTGCTCGTGTATCACGAACCCTCCCCCGGTCCTTTCCCGCTGGGCTCCCCGCTCCCTGCGCTCGCTCTGCGGCCGCCGCTCCGTGCCAGGGCACTTATCCCTGCCGCGGCCGGTCAGCAGGGAATTTCCTCCCGCCGGAGCAGCGCTCCCGTGGCGCCCAGCCAGGGAAAGCAGCTCCAGGCCGCTGCTGCCAGCAGCCCTTGCCAAAGCAGAGAGGGTTTTCCTGGGCGCAGGGGCTGCGAGCTGCTCCGGCTCCGCAGGGAAAGGAGGATGCTCCTTAAGAGGTGAAAAAAACCGCGTTAAAAACCTCGCCAACCTGGCTCAGGGTAAAGAGAAACTGATTTTTTTTTTTCTCTCTCTCCTTCTCGTGAATTAATTTGTTGGAGGAATGAGGCTCAGAAAAGAAACAGCGAAATATACGTTGAGTCAAACTGAGATATTTCTTTTAACCTATTTCTTTCAACACAGGAAAACATCTTAGATTGGTTGAGGGCTATTTATCCTCCTGTAAGCTTCCAGTTATTGATAGTAGTGCTTTTAGGCTGATTTTTTAAAAAAAAACAAAAACTACCACTTGAAAAATAAGTTTTGTTTCAACTCCCCCTTCTCCTTCACACACACACAACCATGGGCAGCGTGGAGGCAGAATTGTTCATCGCCTGACTTAATTGCTAAATAATTTCTGCCATGTGTGGGACTCCTATCTCAGAGTGGCTTTACTTTCATTAAAACTATTAGAAGCAAAAGAGAAAATGGGTAAGCTGGGGGTTGCTGGCAGCCTTTCCGGCTGTTTTCCAGGATATCCCCTTTCCCCCATACCCTGGGTTTGATGCCAAACTCTGCTCGGGGAGGACAGCAAGTGACCTCCCCTTCATCCCACAGACACTGTGCAGAGACAGGTGACATTATACCCTGATCTGGTCCCCTCGAAGCTCTCTGGATCCCCAGGGGCTCTGTGGTGACACCTCCCTGGCGCCAGGACCCGTTTTGGGCTGAGCCCAGGGCGGCTGCGGGGCTGGTGGGGAGGGTGTAGCCTGTGAGGGGGAGGAAGTGAGGAGCCAGTGTACAACCTGAACTTGGCCACCCTCGACCCAAACCCCAAAGAGGAAAGCCTGCACGCATGACATCTTCCTGTTAGGAAATATTAATCACGGCCATGTCCAAACATGGTAAGTGAAACCTCAGGGAAACCGCTCCTTTGGCCATCGAGGGCTGTGTGCTGGTAAATTCAGGAAGGCCCTTGTGCCTCAAAGACAGGACCCACCTGTCATCAGGGCACCACCTCCAATTATGGATTGCCTCCCTGACGTTTGAAGCAAAATCTCAGCTCATCCCTCCCGTGCCTCTGTACCCAGCTGCTGTTTCATGGGCTCAGGACAGAGACATGGGGTGAGCTGCTTCTCTCTCCTGGAGAGGAGAAGAACCAACCAGCAGGAAAATCAGCTTGAGGGTGTTCTCAGCTCACCCTGGCCCTTGCAGTGGTGTTGTTGGTGTGACCAATAGGGATGTCATGCCCACAGGAATCACTGACACACACTGGAGCAAGACCAGAAGTGAAAATCCTGATGCTACCACTTCCTGAGTGACACCTGTATTACAAAAAAAAAAACAAAACAAAACAAAACAAAACAAACCCAAACCAAACAACAAACCAAAAATCCTAAAAACTGAAAAAACCCCAACCATGAGAGGCATCCCAAAAGGTTTACAAGTAAAATAATGTTCCTGGAAAGAAGTGTCAGCTCTCTGGCTTGCAGCACTGTGTGGGCAGCCTCTTGGAGCTAAGGAGCCCACAGTGGAGCACGGGAATAATCCCACACACCCCAATCCAGCTTCATCCACCTTCTTAGGCAAGGCAAATCCAACCTGACTGCCAGGTCTGGATCCCAACCTCCAGGGGCCAAAACCCTTTTTGGGGTCAATTCTTGCAGGCCAAGCCCTGCTTTTGGACCTCAACTCAGTGTGGAGGCCAAGCTTCTCCTGTGGAACTTGAACTTATTATAGGGCTCAAAATCCTTGTGGGGGCTACATCCTGCCTGTGGATCCCATCCATCCTGTGAGGCTTGAATTTGTTTCAGGCTCCAAGCCTTTCTCATGGGTCCCCAATTACCTGTGGTATCTGTTCTGGGATCCAAGCCTTGTCTGTGGGTCCTTGTCCATCTGTGGGGTCCAGACATTTTCCAGGGGTCAAGTCTGCTTGTGGATCCCAAACCATTGTGTGGTTCAAAGCCTCTGTGATGCCCAAATCTCTTTTGGGGTCTGAGCTTTGCTTGTGAGTCTCCAGCCCCTTGTGGGCCCCAAGTCCTTTGAAACAGCCACATCCATTCTGGGGTCCAAGCTGTGCCTGTGGGTCCCAAATCCCAGGCAGAGATCCAAGCCATTTGTGGGATCCAAATCCCTTTCAGAACCCAAGCCTACTTGTGGGTCCCAAGCTCCCCATGGGACTCAAAACTGTTTGTAATCCAACCCTTGTGTGGGTCACCAAACCTTGGCATGGCTCAAACCTCCAGTGGGACCCAAATGTGTGTGAGGATCCAGGCTTTGCCTGTGGGTACCCAATCCTTCATGGGCTCCAAAGCCCTTGGAGCACCCAAACCCTTTTTGGGGTTCACACCTGCTTCAGGTTCCCAAGGCCCCTGTGGTATTTAAATGCATTCTGGAGTCCAGCTTGTGGCTGTGGGTCCCAAATCCCAAACTTTTGCAGGGACCCAAAGCCTCTGAAAGATCCAAATCCCTTTCAGGTTCCAAGCCTGCTTGGGGTCCCCACCCCCCTGTGGTGCCTGAATCCATTTTGGGGTCCAACCTTTGCCATGTAGGTGTTCAACTCCTTGTAAGACCCAAAGTCCCTTTGGTACCCAAATCTGTTTCGAGGTCCAAGTTTTCCCTGTGGATTCACAACCCTTTGTGGGCTCTGACATCCTTGAAGCAGCCAACACCTTCTTGCTTCAGAGTCCCCAGACTCCTGCGTGCCCAAATGTGTTTTGGGGTCCATGCTGGGCCTGTGATTCCCCAGCTCCTTGTGGGACACAGCTTTCCTGTGGGACTCAGATCCATTTTGGGGGTCCCAGCACCCCATGACCACCTGGGGGCCCAAGCAGTACCCATGGCTCCCAAAGCCCTTGCAGTACAGACACCCCTCTTTGGGACCTAAATCCATTTGGATTCTCATCTGGGGTCCCCCAGCCCTCTGTGCTACTCAGACCCACTTTGGGGTCTGTGCTGTTCCTGTGGCTCCCCGACCCCTTGTAGGACACAGCTTCCGCATAGGACCCAAATCCATTTTGGGGTCCCCAGCCCTCTGTGGTACTCGGACCCACTTTGGGGTCCAACCTTTCCCTGTGGCTCCTGAACCTCTTGTGGGACACAGCTTCCCCATGGGACCCGCAGCGATGCGGGGGGATGTGGGGGGGTGTGGGGAGATGCGGGGAGATGCGGGAGAGGTGCGGGGAGGTGCGGGGCGGTGCGGAGCGATGCGGGGAGATGCGGAGAGATGCGGAGCGGTGCGGGAAGATGCGGGGCGGTGCAGGGAGATGCGGGGCGGTGCGGGGAGATGCGGGGCGGTGCCTCCCGTCGCTCCTGACTCAGCGCCCCGCCCGGCGGGGGCAGGAAGCCGGG
>WBNO01011997.1:99733-122506 GCA_013400575.1 Peucedramus taeniatus
AAAAAAAAAAAGAGAAGGAGAAGGTGGTAAAATCCTGCACTCAGTGGTGCTTGCAGAGATTTGCAATGGTAAACTCAGATATAGATATTTATTTTTTCCATGCTGCTGTGGACATTTTTGGGAGTTACTTTTAAGTCATCGCTGTGGATTTAAGGTTCCTTGCAAAATTACTGCAATTAAAATATCCTGATTGTGCCTGAATGGGCCTCTGGGCTTTTTTGGCTGAGTGACCAGTGGCCTTGGTGACATGGCTTTAAAGGCAGCATCCAAATTGCTGGTGTGAATTCTGTCTCCACATGCCAGGGCAAGGAGGGGAGCAGAGGATCATCCTGGCTTTGACAGTAAAATGCCCATCTGGAGGATTTTTTTGGGTGGGGTAGGGTAGAAGCAGACACTGATGGGTGAAGATCCACTACGTCTCTCCTGAGAAGGATTTGAAAACTTGGCTTGGAAAACATCACAGACATAAATCAGCAATGAGGGGGAAGGTGTAACAGGAGAAAATCACTATATTTTGGCTGGTGGGCAGCAGGTTCACCAGCTTTTTCCCATTAGCTGGGAATCCTGTTTGCACAACGCCTCCTTTGCATTAACAAAACAATAGGTGTCTTGAAGAACACAGTGTGCCAAAAGTGGTTTTTTTCCCCTATCCATTTGGCTGATTCTCATAGATGGGGAGCTGCACAAACCTCCCTTCATCCTCCTGGCTGATGATAGTATTTAAAAAATAAATAAATAGAATTGCACCATCTTATGCACAGCTTGCCTTGGCTCTGGCTTGGTGTTTGTGTTAGCTGGGTTTGCTGGCTGGAGGAGAGCGCTCTGGTTTCCCTGGGGGATTGGTTTTGGGGGGATGTGATGCAGCCCCTGATGGGCTGTTGGCTTGGCAGGGGACCTGAGCATCGAGGCTGCTGCATCTTTGGTCCAGCCCTGGGAGTTATCCCTGTCTCAGCAGCATGACCTTGGCTGCTCCAACAGCCTCTCTTGTCTCCCACGGGACCTGGATGTGGTCAGCATCGCATCTCTGAGGGTGTTTGCTGTTGGAAATGTGTCCCACAGGCATTTTAGGGAGCTGGTTCCTCCCTCCCTTGGCTATAGTGGCATCCCTCACTGTCATCCCTCACTGTCCTTTGGAGCATTCTCTCTGCAGCAGGAACTGATGCTCTTTCAAGCCACATGTGGGATTTTTTTTTTTTGCAAAGTTTTTGCCCGTTCCAGGTGGACGGTGGGATCTGCAAACCTCTGCAAACAAAAAGCAGCCCAGGCTTTGATTTGGACCCCTACCATGGATTTGGAGAGTTTCTTTGCTCCTGGTTGTTTCTTAAAGCGAACATGAGACAGAGCAGGAGGCACATACACAAAAATAATACAAATAACAAGTTTGTTATTCGCTGTTTTGTGGCCACCTGGGAGCTCAGCTTTGCCATGCAGCAGGCAGGAAAGGGGTTAATGCAGGTGTTGGGTAGGACATGTGCTGCTGGGGCTGGAGGGTGGCCAAATCCACCTTCTCTGCATCTATTTTGGATTAAGGCCAAAAAAACAACAACCCTTCTGTGGCAAAACCACCTGCAGCTCCAGGTCTGTTGAGGAGGAGGAGGAGGGATGGAGGGATCACTTCTCCCCAGATTCAGGGGGACACCCTGGCCCTGTAAGCACGCCTTGAAGCAAATGATTAACTCCTCCAGGCCAGGGAAGTGCTTCAGCCAGAGACTTTTTTGACCTTTAAGGTGACTATTGTCTCCTGGGAAGCTGGTGGTAAACATAATTAGGGAGGGTTGGTGCAGGACTTGGAAGGAACTGTCTGCTCCTGTCCTGCAACGTGATACTGCTTGGTGCTGTCGGGACACTGAAAATCCCATGGTGGGGAGGTTCTGCAACTGTGCTGCCTCCTCAGGTCTGTCAGAAGGGCAGGTTTAGTGCTTTTTTATGTTTTCTTTTTCCTTTTTCAGAGACTTAAATTAACTTCAGACATGCAAAGCAGAATGAGAAAGTGTTTGGGTTGCTAAGAATGAATTTGGCCGGTGGAGAAGTTTCGTGTGGTGGGAGGGGATGTGGACTGGGTGTCTGGCACTCCTGTATCTGCACTGTCACTATCCCAAGGCTGTCTACTGTCCCAGCACTATCCAAATTCTAGGGATGCTTTAGCTTTTGTGTATTATGGGGTGGCTGGTAGGATCCCACATTGCTGGGGCTCTCCCCTCCTTGCTGGAAGGAGTTCCTGGGCTGGGCTGCCTCCCTCCCACCGCGGTTGTGCCTTACAGCCTGGTGGGATGGGGTCAGAACAAGCCACCCCTCAGGCAGCAGCCTGGCTCTCAGCTCTGGGGATGGCTCTGGGGTGGCTCACTGGCTCCCAAATGAGCTGGCAGTGGCTTCTGCAGGAGCTGGGGGAGCTGGGGTGGTGTTGCCAGAGTCTCAAAGGTGGAATGATCCATCACCAGTGCAGGAGCATCCCAGGCTGGGTGGGTGCTGATGTCCATTAGAATCATAGGATATCCTGAGTTTTAGGGACCTACAAGGATCAAGTCCCAGCTCCTGGCCATGCACAGGACCACCCCAAGAATCCCACCCTGTGCCTGAGAGCATTGCCCAAATGTACTGTAGGCAAAGTCTGTAGCTTTTGTGTTTTTTTTTTTCATCTCCCGAATTTGCACAAACTTTATAAAAGCAAAGTTTAAAAGATGCAACACAGTTATTTTTGGCTTTCTTTTATTTTTTTTTCCTTTAAGATGAGCAGGGGCAAAGCATGTAGGAAATTTAGGAATCTAGGCAAGTACAGAGCTCCTTTGTTTTTAATTAGCTGCGTTGTTTTTAATTGCTTCTATGCTTGATACATAACCCAGCCTAAACAAGAATAGCTTATTGAATGGGGGACTGACTATGAAAGGCACCGTGAGGAGAAGGGCTGTTCTTCACAGTTGATATATTTGTATTTCAGTGCTTCATTTAATAAGTCTGTTTCCCCGGGGGGCTGTAGCAAGTAAATCATGCCAACAGATTGTTTTCTGCAAACTGGCTTATTTTTGTAATTAGCAAAACGTTAAAGCTGTAACTGCATAGAAAGCGATCGGGGTGAGGAGTGAACATAAAAGAATTAGTAAGCAAAATGTAATACTTACTGTTTGATGACATTTGTGTTGATTGGATTGGTTTCTGGACAGTTTGTTGTCTGGGATAGTCAGTTTCTTCTGCAGAGTTGTGAAATGGGAGAGAAATTTACAGGTGTGCACAGCGAGTGTAGTAAGAGGAGATGCTTTAGGGGCAGCACTTCTTGGGAATCACATCTGCATGGCCAAATGGATCTGGTGGGGAAGCCTTGCTGGGGGTTACATCTGTCCTGCTCATCTCCAGAAACTGCCAAGATTTCCCTGGCTTCATGTTGCTCTTTTCCTTTGTTTTCCAGTTATATGACAAAAACGGCGTCACCATGAGCGGAGTATTGAAAAGGAAGTACGAAGAGCTGGGGGATGACAGCACCTACTGCTCCTCCTCCTCCTGCTCCCCCCTCTCCTCCTCAGCATCCTCAGGCTGGGACACTGATGAGGAGAATTCCCGTGGAGAGCCCAAGCCCAGCTCTGCCTTAATCTCCAGCTTCACCCGTGAGTACCTCTGGCTTTCCCAGGATCAGCCATGCCTCTGTATGCGTTTTTTGTAGGGTGTTTGTGGGTCATCACCACACAGAGACCCCCTGGGAGCACACCTTTATGGCTAGAAGTGGTTGTGGCTCCAGCTGCCTGTCATGACACTAATTTATAATCATCCATCCTCCTCACAGTGGTCTTCCTCAGCCCTTCCTTCCAGTATTTATTATCCCTTTGGAATATTTTTGCTGAAGTCTGTTTGCAGGAATAAAAACCCAAGGATGGGTGTGCAGAGGCATGTGGGTGCCTGCAAACCTGTGCTGCAGGACCATCCCACCAACCCTCAATTCCCTGTCAAGCTGTTTCACAGGCAAAACCTAATCAGACAGTGAAGGCCTGTAATGCTGTTTTTTAAAAAATGATTAACCAGTAGTGTAATTACCATTTCAGAACTTGTTTCCTACGTAAATTGGGTACTTTGCCAAAGAACATGACACATTTGACATTGCCTCCACTGCTAGTACAGATAAAAGCTATTTTGTTTTCCCAGCAATGTAAGTTTTGAGAGCTTTTAGGAAAACACACAGAAGGCAGTGTTGTAAAGCCCTTTATCTGCCGTGTGAAGGGAAAAATAAAAAGTACAATAGAAGAACATCTTCATGGAGGAGAAACAGTCCAACCTAGTAAATTATACTGAACACCCACTGTATATAGCAGTTAAGGTCCACTTAGCAGACATACACAAACACACAGTGGTCTGAAAAGGCTTTAGAAGTCTTGTAATAATAAAGAGTCTCATTCTTGCTTGTCTTCCCAGGTTTTGTGACAAAACAATGATCTTTTTGTATTCTCTGGCTCAATTGGAAAAGGGTCAGGAATGGGAAAACAATTTCAGAGGAGGGGTGCAGGGAGAGAGAAGCAAATGCCAAAGTGCAGCAACTCGGCCGATAGATGATCGTGGTGGTTAACCTAACTTCTGATAAAGAGCTCATGTTTTAGGAGATTGAGTCAAGGTTATTGTGAAAATGCAACACACAGTGCAGAGATATGATCAGAGTGACTGCAGGGCCCAGTGTGAACCCCCAGCTATTGAGCAGAAGCTGCTGACACAACTGGGCGAACACTTCTTTTTTATCATTTTTTTTTTCTCCACATGAAACCGAAACGCTATATTTTGGCAAGTGAGACCTGTGAAGTGTGGGTGCAGTTAACTGTCCAGTCTTGCACTTTCACAGCCTTTGGGGCCCACCAAAGCAGCTGAGCCCCTGTTGCAATCTTTTCCTTGGGTCCCACTGAAGGGCTGCTTGTGGCTCTGCCTCCCAAAGAGCAGGGCTTGATCCTTGATCCCATCTCTGCAGCAGTCACCCATCCTTTCAGGGTTATTTTTTTCCATGGAGGCAACCAAAGCACCCCTGCACTAGCAGAGAATGGGACCAGAAATACTTCCCCACCACAAATTTGGGTGTAGCTGGCTCTCATTCCTGCCACACTCACGGGGCTGTGCCTGGCTTTACTTTCTTGGCAGGCCACACTTGTGGAAACTCACTGACTCTGAACCTGCCCTAATTAGTCCCCCTCCACCTACTGTGTTTGCACGTGCAGCTGTGCAGGGCCAGGTATCTCTGGAGAGGCTCTGCTCTAAGTGATGTGCAGCATGTTTCAGCAGTTTAAGATAAACCAGAGTCATGTATTGCCATGTTTACCCGGGGATCACCTGCACAAAGATTAACATCTTTGCAGCTGCTCTCAAATGAGTCTCTTGAGAATAAACCATAGATTCAGAGTTCCTCCCAGTGGATGGTGAAAGGAAGTATCAGAAAAAAACAGCCATTTGGGCTATTTTCTGCCCTGCCACAAAAGCTGGAGCCATGAGGCACTGGGAATGCCAATGCCCTGGCATGCCAGGTGCAGATCAGGGGCTCCTGAGCACGGCGCAGAGTGGATTTGGAGGGACAGATGTGTAGGATGGATGGTTGCTTGTTCGTTATGCTCTGTCACACGTGAAGAATAAGCAAATGGATGTTCCTGGGGGAAGTCAAGCGGGAAGGAGAAGCAGCAGCCACCTTGTAGGGTGAATCTCATTGGTGACTCTGATGCAGCAGGGCTTGGTTTAGCTTCCTCTCCATCCTCATGCCACCTCTAAAGTGTTAGCTCCTAAAACACCACCAAGCAATGTTGTAGCCTCATCCCAGTGTGTCCCTGTTGAGAGAGTAATTACAAATCCTGCCTATTTGTAATATTTCCATTCCATCTGCAGCATGGCAGCACTGACTTTGTGCTTTTTCTTTTTTTAATTCTCCCCTTTTTAGCCACGTCAATCCTGAAGAAATCCAAGCGACTAAAGAAGAACAATGTGGAGTTTGACCGGGTCACTGTGTTTTACTTCCCACGCTGCCAGGGCTTCACGAGCGTGCCTAGCCGTGGGGGCTGTACCCTGGGGATGGTGAGCAAACACAGCTCCTCCCGGCAGTTCACGCTAGCAGAGTTTTCAAAGGAGCAGGAAAACGTCCGTCGGGGCAAACTCGAAGAGAAATTAAAAGAGGAGAAGTTGGAAGCGTTGAAATGGAAAGTGAGTGAGGAGCGTGGGGCTGGGTTGATGAGGAGGTGGTGGATGATGTTGGTTAATTGGCCAGTTGAGACCTGGGGGAATCAGTCCTTAGCTCTCTGTTTGGGTCTCCAAAAAACATGGGCTCCTGTGGGGGATTTTCATTTAGTTCTCCACCTTTGAAAAGTGAGAAGACACAGAAGACATTTTTGCTCTTTTGGTAGTACCCCTCTGTCCTGGGATCCACTTGAGACTCTTCTTGGCATCTCCCAAAGTCTTTTCATTTCTGATTTAGATACTTGATATCCCAGGATACATCCCCAATCAGGTGTCAGATCTTTGTGGGCTCTGACTTAGATGTTGATCCTGAGGTTGGCCACCATGAGAGGTCGTTCCTTTCTTGTTTCCCATCAGCTGAGGGTTCTAATGGCTCTGAGTCCCAAACAAGCCCCTGTCACCCTGATTTTCTCAAGTTTTACCAAGCCTTCTGATGTTTGCATTTTTTGCACAGAACTTTCTTACGCACTTTATGTAAATAACTTATTGTTTTTCATTCCTTTATGGGGGACGAGCAACCTGATGGACTGTTGGGTTGCCCAGTGACATTGAGGAGGTGGCACTGTAACCCTCCAATGACACTGGCATTTCAGAAAGATACATATACAGAGTCAGATTTTTTAATAAAGAGTTTTTTAGTTTGCTTTGAACAGAACTGCTCCATGTCGTTTGTGTGTCGCCCCACGGTGACAAGCCCCTAACTCTTTGTCCATGTTTTGCCCTCAGCTAACCATGAACGGCACCAAGGAGTCGGAAGAGGCCAACCAGCTCACCATCGAGGACATCTCCGACGACGACATCGACGTCAGCAGCGTGGACCTGGAGGATGGCTTCTTCCTGCAGCCCTACCCCGCCAAGAAGAGGCGCGCGCTGCTGAAGGCCGTGGGGGTGAAGAAGATTGACAAGGAGGAGAAACGGGAGCTGCACAACATCCGCCTGTCCCGGGAGGACTGCGGCTGCGACTGCCGCGAGGTCTGCGACCCCGAGACCTGCAGCTGCAGCTTGGCAGGCATTAAGTGTCAGGTACAGCCTCACCCTGGGCACGGGGGGACAAAGTTGGGCAGAGTTGGGGCAGCCTGTAAATCCGTCTGCTCCCACCTGCGCTTGGAGATGAGGAAAGCTCTTGGAGCATCCCTCATGCTGCAAGGCAGGCAGTGCTTGAAAGCATCCTCTTCCCAAATCACGCCTGCAGCCATCCCCACGCTGCCAGTGCCTGCAGTGAAAATGTCCCCACTGTCCCCACGAGATCCATACCTTCTCGATCTCCTGTTGGAGGTGGGCCACATGGGAGTGTCTGCAAGGAAGAGCTCCTTGCTTCTCACATGAGGCTGCGCTTTCTCCCCCTCCCTCAGGTTTTATTTTTAATTCTTTTTTCTTCTGGTGTGTGTCACAAATCCCAGTGCGCTCAGGCGAACGTGGGAGTGTCAGCTGAGCGTCAGCCCACAGCAGAGCTGTGCAGGCCACCTGCACAGTGGGATAATCCCCCTCTATTCAATTAGTGAGTTATATTTTTCAGGGTATTTTTTGCAGGTGCCTGCCCAGCTGTATTTAGGGAGCCTCATTCCCTATTCTGGGCTCTGATTTCTCCCTCAGTGCCATGTTTGGAGGCTGGGGGTGGCGGAGGTGGGTGCACACGGGTGCTCCATGTGTGTGTCACAGCTCCCCTCTAGTGGCTGCTGCAGATCAGATAGTGAAATTGTTAAATAGCAATAAAGAAAAAACTCACTTTTGCTCCCTTATGTCTCCTTTTGGACCATTATACTTTGCTCTTTTTTTTGGAATCTTTTTTTCTTCACTTGTACTGAAATCGAACTTTTTGTGACACCTCTTCAAAAGAGCAGGATGGCTTTTTTTTTTTTTCTTCCTACCTTTAAACCCCTCAGCTGTTACTTGGTTTCTCAGGGCAGACAAGTCACGGGCAGTTTTGGTTTTTATGCCACTGGGTTCAATCCTAACCCTCCCCCTTTCTTCTCCCTGTTTCCAGATGGATCACACCTCCTTCCCCTGTGGCTGCACCAAGGACGGCTGTGGCAACACCGAGGGCAGGATCGAGTTCAACCAGGCCCGCGTGCAGACGCATTTCATCCACACCATCATGAAGCTGGAGCTGGAGAAGCAGCAGCAGAGCAGCGAGAAGGTGGCAGAGGCTGAGCCCCCTTTCCGGGAGCGGCTCTCTCCGCTGGGATGCGCGGCAGGGAAGGGCTCGCTGGAGGAGCGTGCGGTGCCGCTGGCGCCTGCCTTCCAGTTCAGCCCTGAGCTGGAGGCCCTGGGGGAGAACAGCTGCAGCAGCGACATGACAGACTCCTCCATCTCCTCACACCCCAGCGAGGACCTGGAGGAGCCCTACGAGAGCCTCCCCTCTGACAAATCCCAGTCGGATGTGGACGACGACGGCTTGGCGCGCATCCTCCACTTCAACGACTCAGACGCCGAGGAAGAGAGCAGGCGTGGCCAGGATGACCTTGGCTGCTTCCATCCCAGCGACTTCTTCATCGAGGACCACGGCAGCGAGGCCAAGCCTGTCCCTGGCCACTTGTCCCACCTCTCAGAGTGCCTGGATGAGAATGCCAACCAGGACAGCGGGGGTTTGCTGGAGGATGCAGCCCACGTGAGGTGCGATGGGCTGTCCTGCTGCGCCTCCTCCTCCACTGAGCCCTGCTCCAAGAGCTACGCCGACCTCAGCCTTTCCTCCGATTCCTTGGATTTCTTCCAGTCCTTCTCGGACTATAACTTGGGACCCCTTTACAACTCCTTAAAGGAGTATGAGAACCTGGATAACTTCTCAGCGTTACAGTTTCAGTTGCCTAATTTCCCCGGCTTCCCACAAGCTGGAGATCAGGGCTCCTGTTTCTTGGAGTCCCTCATTGGTTTGTCCGAATCCGTCCCTGAAACCCCAGCCCCTTTCACAGACAATCAACTTTTGGAGGATGCCATCAAGTCATCACTGATGGAGACAGTGAAAGTGTGAAACACCAATGTGGCTTGGGCAAGGACTGATGCCGAAAGGAAAACGGAGGAACAGTTGGACAGGCAAACTTTCACTGAAAGGATGGTGTGCTACTCAACTATAAGGAGGAAAAAACAGCAACAGCAGAAGACTTTCTAAGCAAATTAACTATTTTTGGTCTTTATACAACGTGGACGTTTTGACATACTGCAGCTACAATCAGTTCTCTCGCTGTTTGTGCAAAAATTTCTAAACTTTCATGACGGGGTGGGGAAGGGAGGGAGGGAGAGAGACTTTCACATGAGAATTTCCTTGTGTTTTGTACGAAAAGACCTGTTGAGAAAAACTCCTCGCTAACGTTGCCAGTCGTCCATACAGCCCCTTCTAGAAATGTTTCAGTGTTGCAGGAACTTTTTAAGGCAACTTTTTGAAGCTGTATTTATTGTGAAAATTTGTGGTTTGCGTAAGAGTCGACCCAACACACTCTTACGTTTAAATCTGACGAGGTTTACAGAAGAGATCCATACACTATATACATAATCATTCTTCATCTATTTATTGCAAATTCCAGAATTTAACTAGCCACTGAAGCTTGAACTAGCATGAAACCTTATTTAAATTGGTAATACCTCAGATGTATTATGTGTACAATCATATTTTTTTGCATAATATATCTGTATTTATTTATTTTCTACCTGTAGTACGTGAATAGCACTGTGGTTTGTCGATGACCTGGAAGGGCAATAATGTCTTCAAGAGGAAGATGACCCTGTTTTTTCTGAGTCTGAATGATGTTGGCTGTTTGGTCTTCACTTCACATTTCTAAAAACACCGAACAGAAGTGGTGTGGGAGGGGAGGGACGAGGGAAGAGTTCGTGCAACATCCCTTGGTTTCTCCCAGCCTTGTTGTAGACATGAGAATGGTGTCTGGTCTCCATAATGTCACTGTGGAGAGCAAAGCAAGCAAAACCTTCAACTATTTAAGAAGTAACATTAATACTAGCACGAAACAAAGCCCAACCCCTTTTTGTAAATTATTTTATAATTTATTTAATTTCCTAGGGATTTGGCCATGAGATCTTTCCCCATCAGTTATGGTGCCTGAATATGCAGAGGAACTGTCAGCAGCTATGGGGAGATGTAACCATAAGGACCTTGGCAGCCCTCGTGGGGGGCTTTGGGAGAGCAAAGCCAAAACAGCAATAGTGCTCAAGCTCCTCAGCAAGTGCTCCTTAGGACTCCCCAGCACCGAGGATGTTGCAGCTCCAAAATCCAGTGGGTCACACTGATTGTACTATATTTTTATATAGGTGAATTGAGTAATTCAAGCAAAGCAGATGGATGTGACGTTTATTGGGTTATTTGTCCTGTGAGTGCAGTTTTTGAAGACCTGAAGACCAAGCTGAAAAACTGAAAGCTTTTGGTTTTTAAAATGAGATAAGTCTTTGTGTTTAGGAAGGATACTGGAGGCTGCCTTGGCCTTTTGCTATTTAAGTCAGTCTGAGAGCATGACACTGTTTGGCCACGAGATGTAACTGGACAAAAAAAAAATCTGTGCATCAGTGATACACTAAGTGCCTACACCAGTGGTATGGAAAAAGCAAAACAGAGTTAAAACCTACCGGCTTTAAGTTCCCCCTTGGAAAATTTGGTGATGGGAGTGATTCCTGGCATTACCAGCACAGGAGGAGGAGACAGTTCTGGTGTCCCCAGCCCTGCCGCCCTGGGAGCAGCTGGAGGAAACTTCTGGGGGTGCAGAGACACACAGACAAGGGAACCAACCCCGAAACATGGATTTGAGGATTTTTTCATTGGCTGAACTGTTTCTATCCCCGACCACAGGGATGGTGCTCTTGGAGACCTGCTCTTCGACAGGTGCCTCACCGCAAACCTGCCGGCAATTTAGGAAACTTCTGGCGTACGAAACGTGGGTGTTGCTTGGGGTTTTTTTAAAAAAATCCTTATTATTGCTATTTAATTGTACATCTTCTCTGGTATTGAGCCGGTCAACTTGGAAGTGGAGCTGACCCCCCATGGCCCCGGCCGGGTCTTGAGCCCGCGCTCGCCGCCGCTTCCTCCCGCAAGGCATCGCCCCCGGGGCGACTGTAGGAATACTACTGGCAGATGGAGGATTTCCTGGATATATCTATTATTATTATTATTATTATTATTGTTATTATTGTTATTATTATTATTATTATTATTGTTATTATTATTTTTCATTGTCGTCGTTGTTTCTTTAGACTGAAAAATCCCCTTTTCGCTTATCTCCTAGGTTGGTAGTTCCTTATTCCTTCAGGCTGCATCAAAAGTACTGACAGCTGAAAGTCTGGTAGCGTTCTGTATTTATTGGCACTAATATATTTTGTAACATTCCTGGGTTTCTCTGCATATATATATATTTATATATATAAAATATGTGCCTATATTTTATATATATATGTATATATACACACACTTTTTTTTAATGAATGATTGGGATTGACTCCTACCTTGTGGATTTTTTTTCAGTAATTTATTCTTTTTATTTGTGTTGGTGCCAAAAAAGAAAAAAAAGATTTTTTTTTTCTCTTTTTTTTTTTTTTCCCCAGGGCACTGAATTGTAAATATATAATTTTTTTTTCTTCTTGGTATCTGTGTAAAAAGTTGCCTGTTAAACAGTTTAAAAACTGGGTATTTATTGACACAATCTGTAATTATCTAATGTATTGGTTGAAACGCTTTGGTTTCAACATAGCTTTATTTTAGCTTTCTTTGTGTATATATTGTGATTATGTTGCTTAAAGGTACAAGTTAAAAAAATGCTTTATTTTTACCTTATCCATTTGCATTTGTTTATAAAAAAAAAGCATATTTGTCTACAGCTGCTGTCTCTCATTTCATCAAAGCAATATGAAGAAATTTCCATTACACTTTCAATAAAAGAATTTTGTTTGAATACGGCAGTGTCTTCACTAATGTCCTTTATGTGACACAATCACCCTTTCTCCTTTCCCTAAATAAAGTAAAAAATCAGTGCATGGGATGTGGTTTTCCCAAACTTTTTGGGCTTGTGGATGGTGGCTGCTTGTCTCTAAGGGATGATGGAATAGACAACAGTCATGGCAGCATCCACATCACCAAGGAGAAATCTTGGGAAACCTTGGAAACCACTTTCCCTCCTGGGTTACAAACCATTTCTCATTGCTCCGTGGCACCCCTGGGGCCTGGAAGGATCCAGCTGGACAGAAGCATCACCATGGTCCTGTGCCCCTGGGGAAAAACAGAAAAAATGCTCTTGGTCATGGCAACAGCACGGAAAGAAGAGAGTAGCATGTGAAGCAGCTCATGGTACAAAGGAAAAAAGATTAATAAATCCCAGGAATCTAGATGGGGAAAAGCACACCTCTCCCATGGGTCTGTTGCTGTCAGCACAGGCATAAATCATAACCACTGCCATTGACCTGAAAGCAAGGGAAATTGGCCAAAGAATGCCATTGTCTAGTTTTCCATTGGGAATCCATTTTTAAAGGTTGCCATCTGCCCCCAGAGCAAAGAAGCTCAATTAATTGAATAAACTATTTGTTGTAAATTATTTGCTGAGCTGTAAAAGCAGAAATACTGAAAAGAGGCTCATCCATGGAGGCTCTGCAACATGCAGTGAAGCTCAGCCTGTTTGCCCACCCAGAGGGATGTGTTTGGCTGTTTTTGTTGGTTTTTTCTTTTTTTTTTTTTTTTTCCCTTTTATGGGGTTTATGTCTGTAATTCCCTCTTACATTACCTATTTTCTGACTGGGAGCAGAATAGTTCCCAACATACAGCTCCACCTGCAGCACTGGTGGGTTTTTGGCTCACAGTGATGACTTTGTGTTGTGTCCCGGCACAAGACATCATCACCAGGGGACCCATCACCCCCAGGGGACAGTGCAGAAACAGGCCCAAGCTGCTGCATCACATCAACCAGCCTCATTCCCACTGGGAATCACAGAATCCTAGAATGGTTTGGGTTGGAAGGGATTATATTAAAGATCACCTAGTTCACCCTCTCCCGATGCCTTTCACTTCACCACATTGCTCTAAGCCTCATCCAGCGTGGCTTTGAGCACTTCCAGGGATGTGGCATTCATTGCTTCTCTGGGAAACCTGTGCCAGGGCCTCACCAGCCTCAGAGTAATTAATTTCCTCCTAATATCTAGTGTAAACTTGCCCTCTGTCACTTTAAAGGCAGCTTCCCTGTCCTATCACTCCGTGCCCTTGTCCAAAGTCCCTCTCCAGCTGCTTTGGATGCAGCCCAGAATGTGGCTGGGGCTTCCTGGGCTGCCAGTGCACTTTGCCAGGTTATGTCCAGCCTTTCATCAATTCCCCTCCACAAGTCCTTCTCCCCAGGGCTGCTCTCAATCCATTCTCCACCAAGCCTATGTTTGTGTTTGGGATTGCTCTGACCCAGGTGCAGGACCTTGGTTTTTTGTTTGTTTTTTTTTTTTTCCATTCCCTACGAGTGACAGACTAAAACTCAAATGGGAACATGCCAATAATTGGCAATTCTGCAGTGCCCTTTCCCTGGGAAAGCCAAGCTGACCTCCAGGTCTGAGTTAAAGCCTCAGTTCTGGCAAACTTCTGCTGAATTCCATGGAAAATGCTCATGGATGGGCAGAGGAAGAGCCTGTTGCAGTGACAGGGGTCTGGAAGCCCCAGGAATGCATCACCTGGGATGCTTTTATTGCCTCTGCAGAAGATCTGACTCCCTTACCCACTGCAGTGTCACTCTGCTCAGACACATTTTACAAACCTGCCCTTTTCCTTCTATCAACCAAAGAAAAAAGATTTCCCCCCAAATCTCCTGCCTCCGAAGCAAGCACAAGACCCTATGGATGCCCTCAGTGCTGCAGAGCCAACACCCCGTGCCCTGCAGCTCCCGGGTTGTTTGGTTTGGTTGGGGATTTTTTTTTTTTTTAATTTTCCTCTGACCGAGTTAAAGTCCATCCTATCCGTCATTTTATATCTGTTCTTGCCGAGAAAAGTCCTCGGAGCTCTCATTCCCGCACGGCGCCAGCTCTGGAGTCACCGAGCCTGGCGTCACAGGCTGTTCCCGTCCCCGGCGGCCCCGGCTCGCCGAGTGACTCATCCCCTTTCCGGAGGCAGCTCCGCCACCCGGGGACAAAATGCTTTCGAGTCTGGTGGCTGCACGCACAGCCCGACCCGTGCTGGCACCTCGGCACCGAACGAAAGCAGGCGATGAGTAATGCTGTGCCTCCGGGGTGGCTGTGTGCGGGGATAGAAAAGGAAAATAAATAGAAATAAAGAGGGTGGTGAAGCCCTGAGCAAAGTGGGGAGTGCGCGGACGGGTTTATTTGGGGTCAGTGAATCACCCATTGCAGGGATGGGAAGGAGCGGCGCTGCCCGGTGCCAGATGGGGCGGGAGTGCCAGCTGGGTGTCACCGGGCTGGGACAGGTCTGTGTGCAGGCAGCTGGCTGGTTTCAGCCCTGCCGAGGACGGGAAAGTTGTGGTTGCAGCTGGTTTAACCCCTTGCAAGGTGCAGCTCTGTGAAAGCAGAGCGGGCACGGCTTTAACAGCAGCGCCTGGCAGAGGAACCATCTCCAACCAGCCCAGAAACTCCTCCTGGGCTTCTCTGGCCTCACACTTCAAGGGAAAGGTAAACTCCTCTTGGCAGAGAAGCTGTAATGAACTGCTGCTTCCAGGCCATGAGGATGCTCTGAGAGCTGGAGGTGTTCACCTGGAGAAGGGAAGGCTCCAAGGAGATCTTAAAGCCCCTCAAGGTGTTACAGGAGAGCTGGAGAGGGACTTGGGACAAGAGCAAGGAGTGATGTGCTTTAAAATGGAAAGGGAGAATGGCTTTCTACTGAAAGAAGGAAGGTTTGGATTAGATATGGGAAAGAAATTCTTCCCTGTGAGGGTGAGCAGAGCAGTTCTGGATTCCCCATCCCTGGAAGTGTCCAAGGCCAGGTTGGAAAAGAGTCTGAACAACCTGGTCTAGTGGAGGGTGTCCCTGCTCATGGCAGGGGGTGGGAACTGGATGATCTTTAAGGTCCCTTTCAACCCAAACCAGGAGATGGTTCTATGATTCTCCTCCACAGCTAGGACCATTAGGAATTTTCAGGGCTGCTTAATCCACGCACTCCCCTCAGCCTGTTTTACCCCTCCCAGCCTGCTGCTGAATAAATGGCAGTATTGCCATCTACTGGGCAGCTGCCTCCTTCTCCCAACCTCTCAGCTGGCCAAATTGCTCCTGGGCAATGCTTGTCCTCCTCTGTGGGATCAGACACACCAGGTATCTCACTAAGATATCATAGTAAAAGAAAGCAAAATACTGCTTAAACGGCCCACTGGGGTTTGGAGGAGAGATGGGGGTGTCCTGGGGCTTGACTGGCCTGGCACACACATCCTCAGCTGGGTGAAACTATCTCCAGAAGGAAAATGCTCAACCCCTCCCTCCACCCCCCCATGGATGCACCTCTGTTTTGACCTGGCAAGCTGAGTGAGGACAAAATGTGCTGGACATGCCTGGCTCCATTACATCAGTAGGTGCATGAAACCCACCAAAACTGGAATATCTGAAACCACAGAGCTGAAATATTCTGTCACAAGCACAGAGGCTTTTGGTCATCCCAGCTGAGAAGGCTGAAAGACCACATGAGCCACACACTGGGCTAAAACATTACAGAATTAATAACATACAAGGTTCTCCCTCCAAAATAAACCTGCTCCCCTGAGATCCTCTGCAAAGGAAACTATTATCTATTACATTACCTTGGAAATAAATACTTGGCTACTACTTTGGAGTAAATAGAGATGGAAGCTTAATGGTACCTAAGTGCTTTTCATAGTCAGAGCATCCCAAAGCACTCTCTGGTAATTAAGGTGGAATGGCTGTCAGGAGGCAACAGGGGCCCTTGTAGCCACACTCCCAAATATCCATCACCTTTGCCTGCAAGTGAGCAAGAATTGATTGGTGAAGGAGTGGTACAATTCCAACTGCAGAGATTTTGGGGTCATCCTGATAAAGGACAGCAGTGCCAGGGTAGGATTTGGGTGAGGAGGTGTCTGTAACCAGAACATTTTTTGCAGCCATGGTGTGGCTGAGGGCCCTATTGCTGAGCTTAGCTCTGTGTGACCAGAAAGCTCCCCAGCTCTGCTGTATTTTGGGCCAGCTGAGGTGCTCAAGGGTGTGAAGACACCCCCATGGGGCTGGTGAGATGACAAGGGACCTCAGGAGAGCTGTGCCCCTTTGACACAGAAGGATGGGATGGGATATAATGGGATGGAATGTTCTCAGGCATTTCTAATGGCACTGACCCCTCTATCTGATCTGTGCATCCCCTGTTTCACAGCATCTGCAGCCTCCCCTCACAAAATATCCCAAAGTGTTGCAGCCAGCCTTATACCTCACCAGAGCATCCTACACCTGGTAGAGCCAGCCCCACCAGGAGCTAACTCTATTGCCATGGTTGTCTCCTTTTTCTGCCCTCCATAAGCACGTGGACAGCACCAGTTTTCCAAAATCCAGTTAATTCCCTGCTTCAGCTGTACCATCACCCCTCAATTTTGGGGAAAAGGATGTGGACATTCCCTTTGAGCATTATAACACCGTGCCCAGCTGTGTTTTCCCAGTACCACTGGATATTATATTGCTGTTAAACCTATCATCTCCACACAGTAAATCCTGTGGAGCTCTGCATTTTCCAAGGTGGGCTCCTGGGACCAGAGTTTTGCCCAGCAGTGCTGAGGAACACGCAGCTCTAGCCAGGCACTTGGATGGTGAGAGGGAAAGGAGGCCCAGGAGAGGCACACATGCCCTGACCATGTGCTGCCAGCTCCTGCCTCCCTCTTATCCTACACAATAAATCATGGCTGAGCAGCACAAGCTGTTCCTGTCAGCAAAACACAGAAAGAAAACTCTGCTCTTGGCACTGGGGACGTGATAATGACCCTGAATGAGAGCTGTGTGTCTCCAGCACCTGATTCTCCTGCTCCTGTGGGTACAGCCTGAGGTTTCTCCTCCTGGAAGTTGTAGGAACAGGTCCAGGACTTGTTTGTGTGGAGAAAGGATTTAAAGGAGCAATGTCCAGCCTGGATTTCAGGGCAGCTTGTGACCAGAGGTTTCAAGCAGCTGATGCCCTGTGGAGACCACAGGGGCAGCTGCACAACTGTGGGCAGAAGCAGGGACAGCCTGTCACTGCTGTCCCATCAGGGGACAAACAGGGGATGGCTGTGGTGTTTTGGGTTGTGGCAAGGCACGTGCACACTCCCTAAATTCCTGATGTGATCCCAGTAGCAGCACCATCCCCAGTGATTCCCAGCTCAGCTCAGCCCTGGCCAGGGATGGAGGCTGATGAGAAATTGGGACCCCCCTGGGACATCCCAAACCCCCTGGGACATCCCAAACCCCCCTTACACCAAGCACAGAGGGTTACACCCCAGCCCAGGCATCAGGCCCAGTAATACTTCTCAGCATCTGAGTAATTTTTGGAAGTAGTTTGAGAAGCTCCCTTTATAAGCTGTCATTTCTCAAAGCCTTTGATCTTGTGTCTTTTTAATTCCTTCTTTTTGAAGGAAAAACTTGAATCCAGTCAGGCAAGGTGTCAGGTGCCAGTGAGCTCCTGACAGCTGCTCTTAGATGGACATTCCTGGGACACAGCACACCCAGGCTCTTTCAGAAGTGTCCCTGTCCATGGCAGGGGGGCTGGAATTAGATTGTAACTTTAAGATTCCTTCCAACCCAAACCATTCTGGGATTCTGAGGTGTAGCAGCAGAAATCACACATGCTGTCTCAAAAGGAGCAAGAACCATTCAGTACCATTAAGGGGTGGAAAAACTGAGATTCAGGGGTTTTTAATTTGTCAGGAGAGGAGGAATGCCAAACTACTGAGCACCCAGGAGACGCTGCCAAGTGCAGCACAATAAAATTGAGAGCCAAAAACACAGCCAGGACTTTGCTCCTTCACAAGCCTTACAGAAAACATCCCTGCTTTCATTTTCATTTGCCATAATAAGGAAGATTTAACTGTTTGCAGAGCAGAGCTCTGGGAAACAGAGGTGAAAAGCAGCTCCTGTGTGTCATTGCTTATCTGTGGGTCTGCAAGCAAACACGGAGGGCAGAGTGCAAGGCTGAGACATGGCACGGTGTCAGTCTTGGCCCAAAAAACTCCTTTAGCAGTCGGTGATAACCGTGTGTGACATTCCCTTGGTTGGCCAATGCCCTCTAGTGGCTCCTGGAGAGGAGAATTGTGCATTCCCCAAAAAAAGAGGATTTTGCTGAAATACTGCTATGCCCCAGGTGAGTGCAGGTTTTAGGAGAGATAGGGCATAGCTGGTTTAAAAATTATTAAAGAGCTAAATCGAAATCCTTCATCCATAAATGTGCACCCCGCACACAGCAAAAGGGAGAGGGGGGAGGGTGTGGGATTCCCTGTGTTTTCCAAGAGGATGGTTTTGTAGTTTATAGAATCGTAAAATGATTTGGGTTGGAAGACACCTTAAAGGTCACCTCATTCCAACCCCCTCAAATGGGCAGGGACACCTTTCACCATCTCAGGCTGCTCCAAGCCCCATCCAACCTGGCCATGAACTCTTCCAGTGATGGAGAAGGGATGGTTTTGCAGATCATCAAAAGACAAATCTTGCTTTATTGTTCACATGCATATTTTCCTTTGTCTTCCCCCTTCCCTCCCTTTACCAGCTCTGTGTGTGTCTAATATTTGGAAATATTATTCACTCAGACAGTCTTGCCCAGCTGACTGAATAAGGGGCTCTGCACACCTAACAGCACAGGGGATTATTTTACATGGAATTTATTGCTTCCTGCCTAGAAGAACCTGCACCAGAAATGCCATTTTCTATGTTCTCAGTTGTAAAAAGTAATCCTGTACAGAGTGAATTTAAGAACAAGTTGGATGGATTGTGCTTTCTATGGGTTGAGTTTGCCAATACACTTGAGGAAAATGGACACTCTCTCTAGGAGCATTTCTATGATTGAAGCTGATTGTTTGGGAATATGAAGACAACTCAGTTCTGCAAGCAAAACCTCTGCTGGCTGCTGGGAGAACAGATCAGGACAGGAGCATTCATGCTGGTGCCCAGCAGCATCACACACTGCTCTGCTCCCACTGATCTGGAAGCACTGAGCTGACCCCACCTCTGCCTCAGGGTTATCCCTAAGGAGCCCCTGTCTTGGTTTGAAAAGCCAGGTGTCTGCTGAGGAAGGCAGGAGCCTCCCCTGAAATGGAAAATGTAAAACCCTCCCTCCAAATTGTTACAATTTTGAAATTAAGGGGCTCTCAGGCAAAGATATGGGAGCAGGGATAACAATTCTTTATTAGGGAAGAAAATGTAAAAAAAAAAATTAAATAAATACTGCAGTAACATAGAACAACACTGCCAGAGGGAGAAGAGGAGCTGATCCCCTGTGGGTCAGGGTGTGGCACAGTCCCATTCCATGGTGGCTGCTCCTCCTGCAGTGCCAGGGGTGGCTCTGGTGGAGCAGGGATCCTGGACAAGGGGGGAGTTTTCCTCTGAAGCTCCAGGGCTGCTGCAGATGGGCCTGGGCTTCCTCTGGGAATGCAGTGCAGAAGAAAGCTGCTCCTCTGGGAATGCAGTGGGCAAAGGCTGCTGTGCTGTTCCCAGGCTCAGATTGGATCCAGGTAGGAATGCTTGGCTCCTCCCCTGGGCAGAGCCTCTCCCCATGGGATGATGGAATTTGATCAGCCATGCAGGGACACTCAGTGGCCATGGACAGAAGAGATCTCCTGGAGGGAGGATTGGTTATGGGAGAGATAAAGAAAAAACTGCCCAGTGAACAGAAGAGAACTGCCCCAGCTCTGACAGATGGGAATAGAATCCACACCCCCATTGCCAACCTAAGACAACCCCTCAATGAGAAAAATCCATAATGGCCATTTTCTGCAGGTTTGGTGCCAAAATTACAGCCTTGCCCAGCCCCAGGTTAAGGGCAGTGTCACAGACTGGGAATTCCCTGAGCCTCCTTCCCTGCTGAGGGGGTTGGACCCGGTGCCTAAGGCAGAGCAAACACACCACCAGGGCACTGTCTGCACTCACTGAGACTTTATTACACCAATATTAGCCAAATCTTGTTGTTAATAACCCAGAGAGGTGCAGAAGGGATGAGAGGAGGGTTAAAAAGAACAAATACTTAATTTTATCTCATATATTAGTGTACCAAGCGATCCTTCTTTAGAAACCTCCATTTTTCTCCATAGTCTGGAAAGCAAAAAAACAGATTTATTCAACATAAAGGCAGAATAAGGCATGTCTCCATCCCAGGGAATGGTCTGAAGAAGGGCTTGTTCCCAGCTCAGCCAGGGGATTGCTCTAACAACCTACTCCCACCCCAAAAAGGTTTATGGACAGCAGTGGCCTTTACCCCACACTGATTTGAAATACCTCTCCCCACCTTTCTTTCCAGCAGAACCCACAATTCACAGAGGTTTTTCCACAAAACCATCCCCTGTGCTTGGGAAAAGGCTGCTCCTTATGCCAGTCATTATTTATGGAGAGAAGAACTCGTTCATTCCCAAATTAAAGCTGAGTGTGGATAGTGCAGCACTGCAGGATTTGCACTTTCAGAGATGCTTTATGTTTGCTGCATTTCCCATCCAGCTAATTCCTCCCATGGTTTCCTGCAGCAAGGTTTTGTCTGGGTGAATGATGATGATAATTTTTTGGACATGGAGCCCAGTTCCTGCCTGGCTTGAATTTTGTCTGTGGCCCTCAGCAGAGCATTTCAGCTCTGAGGCAGCAGCTGCTTCCTTAAAATTGTTTGAGTACACCAAAAGTAGCATCAAATACCCTGACTTTAGACCTCCCCAGATCTCCCTGTTCCACTCCTAATGGCTTAATTTAAAAAAAAAAAAAAAAAAAAAAAAAAAAAAAAAAAAAAAAAAAAACCAAAAAAAACCAAACTACTCTGAGTGAAAAATAAATGAAAAATTCCTCTGGCCAGCTCCTTGCTTTCAGGGGAGATGCACAGGCACGAAGCAACTCACGCTGTAGATCCNCCTAATCTGAATGAAAAATAAATGAAACAGACACGAAGCAACTCACGCTGTAGATCCAGTCCATGTAGGCTGACACACGTGTGAAAACTGTAGGCTTCTGCTGGGTGTTACAGTAGGGAACTAACCCAAAACTCACAATTCCATGGACTTCCCAGTGATCATCCTTGTAGCAGTAGAGAGGGCCCCCAGAGTCCCTCTGGATTGGAGGAAGGAAAGGAAATATTCAGCCAAATTATCTGGATAGGATTAAGCAGCACTAGAGACTTAAAATATCTGAGAAGATAAAGGCTCTTCCTGGGCTCACAACCTTACACACACACACAAGAAAAAACCCACTAAATATCTGCACACCTATAATTATCCCATACCCTAACTGTATTATGTATAATTGTACAACCTGCTTTATTTCTGTATGTTTCTATATTATATTCCTATATTTACATAATCGCCCATTATGTATTTTTCCACCATTTTTAAGGGCTCTGCATGGCTGCTTTTATTAGAAGCCACCTCTGCAGTGAAGGGAATACAGGAAGAGGTAACAAGAGGTATTTATTGACTTCACAGGCCAAACCTCCTTGCCTTGATGTTGAGGCCCCCTGGATCCTTTGGGATAATGGGAACCTCACAATATCTTCCTTTTCAACCTGAGCTGGGCCAGAGGAAACTGTTGGACAGGGATGGAAGGAGAGGGGTGACAAGCAGGAGGCAGCAATGCCTGGCTCAGGGTGCAACAACAGCAGCATTGGAAGAGAGGACAAACTTCCTTCTAGCTTCACCCTTTGTATTGTAAATTCAGCAACCCCTGACTGAAGGGAAGAACGATGCATCTGACTCCATGCTATCAGAAGGCTATTTTATTATTTTATTGTACTGTATTATGTTAAAGAAAACTATACTAAACTATACTAAAGAATACAGAAAGGATACTTACAGAATGCTAAAGAGATAATAATGAAAACTCGTGACTCTTTCCAGAGTCCCCACACAGCTTGGCCCTCATTGGCCAATGAGTGAAAACAACTCACACCAGAGCCCAGTCAAGGCTCATCACTTCAGGTAAACAAATTCCAAACACATTCTACATGAGCACAACACAGGGGAAGCAAATGAGATAAGAATTGTTTTCCTTTTCTCTGGGGCCTCTCACTGCCTTTCAACTTCCCAGGAGAAAAATCCTGGGTGAGGGGATCACGTTCAGAGAATGTGGGTGCCACACCTTTGGGCCAGGGCAGAGGCCAAAGTTTCACCCTTGTCCCCAGGATCTGGTCCTTGGGACATGCTGCTGAGAGACAGGGCCAATCTACTCTCCAAAATCAGAGGAGAGAGGTGCATCCTGAGGGTCTGGAGGATTTTCTCTCTGCTTGCTGGTCTCTGGAGGAATGTGGAGAAGGCCTGGTTCAGAAGATATTCAGCAGAAAGCAGCAAAGGGGCCAGGATTTGCAGGAGGGCTATTGCAGGTGGAGAAATGGCAAAACCAGAACTCAAGGTCTGGTTTTCTTCTGGTTTTCAAAACCAGAACTTGAGGCACAGCAAGGTGAGAGAGGAAGGAAAAAGAAAGAGGGCAGCTTGAGACCCCTCTGATTATAAGAGCTCTTACACTGCATTCTGAAGACCCTTTAGTTTTGGTTAC
>WBNO01011998.1:0-11004 GCA_013400575.1 Peucedramus taeniatus
AAGAAGCAGATCCAACCCCCAACAGTAACCTGAAGAAAACTGAATTTCAGCACCTTCCCAGTGAGAATTGTTTTCATGCTGTAAGATTCACCCATAGTGCTTTTTCAGCTGCCTACTTGGAAGTGGTAGATGAGAAATCAGTTAAGGCACTGGCCCTGAAAATGTTTCATAATCCAACATTCCCACTCAGGTAATTGCTTTGAGGCTTTTTTCCAGTCAGGTATGTGTTGGCCCAGAGCCTGAGATGCCAAAGATTATCCTTTCAGCTTGAGGGGCAAGTTTGAAAGAGGAAGGCTGAGCAACCTCTATGGCTTTCACACTTCTGGAGAGTGAGCAATGTCTGAGCAATGGCTCTCAGCCTCTAACATTAACAGCTGATAGCCATGAATTAATTTGAAATTTCTGATTTGTGCCCATTCACTGTACCTTTAACAAAATGAAACCTATTGTGCCAAGTAGGATGGTGCATAAATAAATAACTAACTCATAGCAGCTGTGAAGTCAGTGCTTGCCAGAACTGTATATATTTTCCTCTACCACTGCCCAGAGACCACTGGGAAGTGGTAGAGGAAAACCACCTTTAAAATAACATTTTTAAGTACAATTTTTAATCAAACTAATAACTTACAGTGTAACTGCATCTGTGGACTTGTTTAAGTAGAATAAATGTGGAATAAATGGAATATTGACATCAAGTAAATATATAAGGGGATTGATGAGAAATATACTCTTCTCCACACCATCCATCTACTAAACCCTAAAGATTTGGGGAAATGATTCATACATCATCCTGCTCCTTGAAATTTAATGCTAATTAATTTCCCCTCCATTCCTGATTTGTAACATTATTGTGGTGTTTCGCCGGGTCTGGGCTATCCCCGGCGGGCTGCCATGGGCCTGGATAGCACAGTCCTGTTCAGCACTGCCTATCCAAGTTCCCAAGCAACTCCCAGCCCCAGCTGGGACCTTAGCAAGCTCCAGAGATATCAGCTCTGGGTGATTATCAGCTCATTGGTGATTTCAGTCCTTTGTTTGCCGGGTGCCGCAGGCAGGCGCAGGGAGAGAGAGGAGAAGCGCTGTGTGAGGTTCCACAGAGATGTCCTTTATTGGTTTCTTCTGCGAAGGGGATCAGTGACAGCTCTTCTGTCAGACTGGACAGAAGTAGGGGTTTTTATAGGGTTTTGGGGTTTTGGAAATTGTCCAATGGTAAGGGTCAAGGCGAATATGACCTATAGGCTTACAGAGAGATAAGCGGGGGTCTGGAGGCAGAACAGGGGCCTCTCTGGTCAGTCGTGATGACAAAGCATTTCCTATCTCAGGCTGCTGACCGCCAGGGAGGCCTTGCAGGCCCTGTGCCTGCAACATAACATGAAGGATTGTGAATCATGGGATCATGTGCCTTGCAAAAACAAAAGAAATTATTTGCTTTTGAGTATTGTGTGCTTAATCTTTTGAGGAAGTGAAAAGTATGCAATACTGAATGCTTTAAATTCCCATTGCAAATACCAGTTTAGGGCCTTTTTGTTTTAAATGCTCATTGTTTAGCAGTTTCCATGGTGACCCTACTAACTGGACACCTGAGAACTTTGTGCTTGATATATCTGTCCATTCTGAAAATCTGGCCTTAATTATGGAAGTTAAGAAGTTTAGAAAGTCTGTCCATTTTTTCAGTTATGGAACTTATAATTGAACATGGAATAATAAAAGAGTCACATATTTCTTTTAAAATATAAGTGAGTCCTAAGGAGACCACCAAGGTGGTCAGAGGGAGGTGTCAGAGTCTTTTCTCCTATGAGAAAAGACTGAGAGAATTGGGATTGTTCAGCCCGAAGAAGAGAATGCTTTGGCCTTCCAGTGCCTGAGGAGAGCCTACAAAAAGGATGGAGAAGGAGTATTTGTGAGGACACAGAGTAACAGGACAAGAGGGAATGGCTTCAAACTGAAAGAGATTAGGTTTAGATTGGATATTGGGAGAAAGCTCTTTGCTGTGAGGGTGGTGAGGCCCTGGCACAGGTTGCCCAGGGAAGTTGTGGCTGCACCATCTCCAGAGGCGCTCAAGTCTGGCTTGGAAGGGGCCCTGAGCAAACTGGTCTCGTGGAAGGTGTTGCTACAGATGGCAGAGGGGATTGGAACTGGAAGATCTTTACGGTCCCTTTCAACCCAAACCATTCCATGATCAAACCATGAATCTTTGATCACTCCACTTCCAGACCCTCATACCCGTTGTGTGAGGTACCAAACCTATTTGCTAAATGCTGGTCTTCAGGAGGAGCAGGAGCCCCTCTCTTGTGCGGGCTGTGACCTGCTTCCAGCCCTCACATTCAACACTCTTGCCTTACTGCTCGAAAAGGCACAGAGTCCACCTGCACCTCTGCTGCCATGGTGGGATGAGACTCCTGAGCCTGAAGGGTCTCTGAAAAGACCCCACCACTGTCTCCCTCATCCTTCTCTGTGTTGTGCAGCCTGTTCATGTCCTCACATGGGAAACTGGTGAGAGACAATTTGATTTTAAGCAAAATCATTTGATTAACTTGATATTATTGAACATGGTTATAAAAAGAAGCTAATTTGATTTCCAAGAGTAACTTGTGAATCTAAGTTGTGGATTCAAACCTCGTGTCCCCCCCCCGATAGTTTTAAAGAGAGTTTTTTAGACAGTGAAGTCTTCTTAATGAATCTAAACTTGATACACAAAAAATGTAGTCAAATTTGAAAATCTCTACCCCTTAATAAGGCAAGCAATATACACAATGCTCATGAAATGGCAAAATATTTAAACAATCTGGGCCAATTTCCTTAAAGAGGATATAATTCTAAATTATATTAATATATTTTAAAAAAATTAGAATTGAGATTATATAGCCATTAAAATGTGATTGTGATGTAGGAATGTTTTTGTGATATTCTGAAAACAAGAAAGAAAATAGTTTTGCAAAGATACAGGTTTCACAGCATATGAAATGAGTGACTAAGTAGGGGTCCTAGGCTGGTACATGAAGCTGATGGAGTTCTTGGAAAGGACTAATAGCAGGTAAATGACCTCATGTTTTCTTTTTTTCTTGGTAGCATACAAATTAATTGAATACACAAAATATTTTTATTCATTGGATTAAATTATCCCATGAGTTATAATTATACATTTCCTGATTATAGTTGTACAGCCCCTCAGAGTAGCTGAAATGATGGAGAACAGAAATGACCTTTAGTTTCTGATCTAAAGTCCCAGTTTTAGAATAAGTGAAAGATCTGCATCTGAATTAATTATTGTATTAGTAAGAAGATAAGCTATAGATTTGTTGTTCATTAGCGCTACAGAAATATTACTTATTCAGTGCACTTTGTTATGTGTAGTAGTCATTCCTTAGTGACTAATTACAGGGATGATTCTTGTGATATTTGAAGTGCTGATCTCACTGTTCATCATTGCCATGAAATGTGGATAATTTAATGTACAGTCTGTATGGTGGTATTGAATGCTGTGTGATGTAAATATGTCACAGCATGATATTTTCTGATCCTCTTTATGGCAGAGTCTTTGAAATATTTGTTTGTAAGTTATTGCTGTCATTGGTTATCAGTGGATATTCCTCAACTCTATTTTTTAGCTCACTAATTTATATGTGTAATTTGTTTGTGGAACTGAAGGAATACAACATTTTTCCATAAAAAGATGCGATATCTGATGGAAAATTGAGAGAGAGGGAGTAAGAATTCAGTTGGTGGATAGTTGTAATAGCCAGTGTACACATTGGAAAACCAAGTTCTCATTTTTGGAGATCCAGATCTGTGGTTTCTTTCAGAATTTAATTTTGAAAGACAAAACTTCTGTCCAGACCTCATGGTGCTAGTACATTTTTTTATCCTTTCTGGAGGCAATGAAAATGTTTAGTGTATCATAAATACACTGTTGTAAACTACTTATTTTAGGAGCTGTGTATCCTAATCTTGGCAAGTAGCATCAAAATATGCCAGTAGACACCTACTGGGTGTGCTGCTGTTAGGTACACATGATGTTATCAGCTTTCTCTCGGCTGGCCACAGTTTTGAATGAGTGGTTGAGGTGTCTTGGGTGAGATTTGTGGATGCCTGCTAAAATCCACTATATCTTTATGCCATTTGGCAAGTCTGGAGTATTCTGCCTGTGGACACACTTGAAAGCACAACCCAGCGGTTTCCCTTCATCTCTGTGGTGGTCTGCCAGACCCACTCTTTGTGTAGTTCATGGCCCTGAGCCATGGGCTTTGGGTGGGAAGAGCCAAAGTGAAAAAGAAGGTGAAACTTTCCACACCTTGGTCTTCTTTGCTCAGTGGGATTGCAGTCACACACAAATTGGATTCTATGGCTTTATCTATGTCATGCTTTGTGAGTGGTGCCAGAAAAAACTGTGAGCAGATTTAGGATTGACTTCTCTTCCTAATCCACACCACTGCTGCACTGACTTCCCACAGGTAGGCCATGGGGAGCCTGTCAGCTCTAAGGTGCATGTTAAGACATCCAGCAACCAGCCAAGGCTTTGGACACACCTGGGCATATGGTGTGTTTCACAGAGTGCCTCTGGCTGTATTTTCTGTTTGTATGAATTGTGCATTTGGTCTTGAACCTTGCCTTGGGACACCCCTTACTTATGCAGGGTACATATAACTTTTGTGCCTGCAGGTGGAAGATAAGGGCTATTGCCACGGAGCAGCATAGGTCTGCACTTTGCACAACTGCATTTTATAAAAATGTATAAATAAATAATCACATGTATAAATATTTTCATTTGAGACTAGCATATCCACCATGAAGAGTACTTAAAATCCTGTACCTTTTTTTTTCTGTTTTGTAAGTAATACAGTGGAAGAAATGAGAATCTAATATAAGAAAGTCCACATGGTTTCTTTGCTAAACATGATCTACAGGTCTTTTGTGGTATGAAAACACACTATTTTTACTTTGGTTTTTTTTTTTTTTCTTTTTTGTTATAGTGTTTTTAACTGACTTTATCTTGGCACAAGATCAGTGTTTTTTAGGACATGCAGTATTACATATTAATGGAATTTAAGTACTAGAGATGTACAATTTGTTCTTTAAAATTTGGCTCCCCTTGTAGTCTTCACTTATAAACCCAGATAAATAAAAGAGCACATGCGTGGCTGAAATGCACAATCCTTGAAGTTCTGACTAATTGCTTCCTCATTGCAGTCCTCCTTCAACACTCACCCCTCTGGTTTTGTCTCAAGACTGTGAAGACATTTTTGCCTGCTTTCATGTTCAGCAGTAGATTGAAGACAATTGCTAGATAAACTTGGTTACCACTCTGGGGGCCTATAAGAGCAATAACTACCCAGCCTTCTGTATGATGCTGAGATAAGAACTTGGCCAGAATAAATCGTGCTCCTGTTAAGACCAATCTTTTATGTGAAACATTTTTCATGAATCAGTAGGAGAAAAAAAAAGGCTTTTTGCATTTTAAATAACACACTCAAACTACCCCAGCTAAGAATCTGGGGAATGATTTGTTTAAGGCCAAATGTCAGGCTCATGCAGGTAGGCTGGCATGCTTACCAGAGGAGGAAAATGCTGAAGCAGCAGTTACAGGCATTGCCAGCAGTGGGGTATGCCAGCACTAGCACTATTTTTGGAGGCAGATATATGGCAACTATCAAACTTTTCCAAGAGATGTGAATCAGTCTTGTTAACGATCAAGGAACATGGTCAATTGCTTTCTTATAGTTTTGATTTATTAACTTCTACTCCAAAGCTTAAAAATCTGAGCTAGTAACATATTCTTCTCACATTTGAATACGCTTGTTCCACAGGTAATGCTCTGGTCATGCCAAAAGAGTTTAGCTTGGATGACAACTTCAGAAATGCACAGAGCCTATCCAATTTTATCTGAAAGGTGACTTTTAAAACATAGAAGTCTAGGGAATCAGCAAGAAAAGGTTGAATTTTAGCCTGTGTTTGTTTACAAAAGGAGTGCTTTCCTGGAATGTAGACACCCAAATGTTATATATTAGCAGTAGAGCTATAAAGACAAAGATTTGCAGTTTACACATATAGCAAAGCCACCGTGGCCTCCCACTCACCTGCCCCCAGGGATTATTATTCAGAAAAAATGTTGTTTTTCCAGTAAGGTCTTTTGTCAGTACAGCTGTGTTGGGTAGGGCTTCATATTCTTCTTAGCTTCACATTATTCTCAAACAAATTCCTTGTAGTGTAAACCTAGATGAGTAGTGGATTTTTATTTGTAATTATCTGCACTTGGAGGTCATTTTCTTGTGTCAGACTTGAGTGCCTTAAGGAAACTTTGCTGTCTGAGCACCCAGGAGCTGCTCTGTCAGCCACACTGGCACCACCTGCTTGAGACTGAAGCCCCTCAATGGTGGTCCCAGGGAGGTGATGGATGCCCTGCTTGAGTCCCTGCACACCCCACACAGTCAGACCACTTTCCTTACTGCCTCAACTTCAGGTTTCCCACAGCAGAGTCTCAGACCTCTGGGTCCTTAAAATATTGTAATCATTGTGCAACAACAGAATGACAGCTCAGGCTGGTGCCAAGGAGGAGGAGGTCCCAGAAAAGGGACCCCATGGCTTTTGCACTCTGGCAGTCTGCATGGGCACATCTGGGGTCTCCCTGTGGAGTCCTCAGCTCCTGCAGCGTCCCTCACCTGGCTGTGCCAGAGGTCCCTGTGCATTTGTTAGGGAAAAGGTTGGCAGTTCACAGACATTTGCCTCTGGCTCTGCCACCCGGACCCCAATCTGCACAGTGAGCTGCCTGCACTAAATATATTCCTCAGCATCTGAGACATTCTTCCTCTTAGGTTTGTAGCAAATACTCATCCCTGAGTATGACCTTTTGGCTCAAATTGCCTGCTGAACCGTTTTATTCAAACTGATTTCTCTCCTCGCTTCACCTAGTCAATTACAAATTTTCTGGAAAACTCCTGCCACACATAATATCATATTGTGAAGAGAAACTGCCTAAAATATTTTATTAATATAATATGACTCATCATTTGCTTGATATTGCACTGGTTGCTATACAATCGCCTGCTAGAATGAATTCTTGGCTGTTTCTAATAGTCTGTCTCATTGCTTACTAGCTGTGGCACTTATTTGAACTTTGCTTGTGTGCTGAGGTTGGCACCATGTCATGGAAATCCAGGGCGGGAGATGGAATAAAACCCCTTTGGTAAACCTCTGAAGAATTATAGGGGTGAGAAGTTTTTGCTGAGCACATCACACACAAGGCTCTTTTTCAGGTTGTGCACCAGCCCTTTTTTTTGTCTCAAGCTGAAGTTGCCCATGCAGCCTTTAGGAGATTCTTCAACAAAATTTTGGTAAACATTGGCTTTCCTTGACAAGTTCTGGAAGCAGTTTGTGAGTCTAGAAATTGTTCCAAGAGCACAGTATGGCCTTTTAATGGTGAGGAGGAGGACAAGGGCAGATGAAGAGCTCTGCAGTAATTTGTTCAGCAGTATAAAGGTAATGAGGACTGGGTTTGTCTAGGCAAAACAGGAGCACAAGACCTTTCATTGCCTTGATTCTTATTGTTAGCAGCATTCCATCTCTCCTGAGGAAGGTATTTGTGTTCACTCACAGCATAGGCCCAGCATGGCTGTGCTGGTAGACAAAATGGTCAAAATGGTACTTTGACCTCCCACTTTTTGTTCAGTGAATAACATCCTGGATATAGATGCTGGTAGCACATGCCAGGCAACTTGCTGAGCAGCTATGTGGAGCATGTTTTGGGCGGAGGTAGCCAAATCAGCTGTCTGCTCCTGTTTCTCCTGGCCTGAATTACGAGTGCTGCAATGTTGAGCTGCTCTGCAAGGCCAAAAATCTTGTTTTGCCTAATCTGCTAAAAACCATGTGAACAGGCTTTGGTCAGGAGAGAGGCTGGGACTGGAGGGAAGCATAGACCTGAGGAAGTTTATAAGTTTATCTAGTTTCACTTGCTGTGTTTCCTAGTTGGTAACATTTTGGTAAAGACAGGTATTAAAATGAAAAATTATGTAGAAAAGTGAGTCTAAACATGGTTGAAGAATATTTGTGTAGAAAAATATTAACTTCGTTAAAAAAAAAAAAAAAATAATAAGAAAAAAAAATCATTTCTCTGGAGATCATCTAGTCCAATCTCGTACCCAAGCTGGACTGAGTCAATCAGGCCCTGGTCTGGCTGAGGACAAGACATCTCCTCCAAGGATGGAATATCTTCTTGCAGCACCTGTGCTGGTGCTTAACCTCTCCCACAGAGAACATTTTCTCCAGAAATCTAGTCAGAATTGCTTTTGCTGCAAGATGGGACAGTTGGCTCTTTTCTCCTAACTGTGCATCAGAGAAGAGTCTGTCTTCATATTTCCTATAATCCTTTCTATTTTAGTGGTGAATATTTTCTGTACATGGCTACTCTAGTTTAGTCTAGCTGCTCCCAGGATGGAAGCTAGGAGTTAGGCATCTCCAACAGCACAATTGCCCATGGTGGCTGTGGTTTTTCTACAGCTTTTGCAATTAAATGGATGACAAAATCAGAATGCAGTAAAATGCAGCTTAGCTTGTGCTGTCCCTAGCTCACACAGGCTGATCTTAATTCAGCCTGTGATTCTGATGACACATATTGAATATTTCTATAAGGCAAATACAGTTCCATTGCTCCGGTAGGGATGTCACCTATTTGAAGTTATTATTTTAAGCTGAATTATTATTTTAAGCTAATACTACATTGTAGAAAATTACTGTGGGTCTTTTTGCTATTTCCAGCTCCATTCTCCATACTGGTGGAATTCAGTAAGATCTCCATATCTGAGCAGGAATGGGACAGATCTAGGAGCTGTCTGCTTTGTTCAGCATTTTCTTTGCAAAATCTACAGGAAGCCAAGGCAGTCTGCCTGCAAGGCTTCTTTTTACATATTATCTTGTGTGGTTTCCCTATGGAAAATATATGGCTGGAAGAAATGTCTTGTGTTGAACCACTAGAATGTGAAGAATTTGGGAATCTGTTTTTCTTATATAGCTCTGTACTCACTCTTCAAAAGAAAAGCAACAGAAAGGAAAGGCTCTTTGTCATATCCTGGGTTTATTATCTCCTTTATTCACTATTTACTGCAGGAGGTTGTGACAGCCTTATGCTGCTCTGAAGGTTATTTTAGTCTGGCAGAAAGATAGAAGAAGAGGAAAAAATCAGGCAAGAGAGGAAGGCAGTGAGTGGTCATACCAAGGAGAACTTACTGCTAGATTCTAGTAGAAAGAAGCAAACAGAGCAAAGCAAAGGATGACATAGCTTCATCCCATTTAATGGCATGGATTTTACTAAGCAGTGTAACTATCCCAAGGAAACCTCTAGCAGTGAAAGGTAAATAGTGATGCTGAGAAGAAATTTTGATGTACATGACTCACTTTGCTCTTTTGCATGTGGAAGTTCCTAACGGTATTCCTATCAGATTTCAGTGATCTCCAGTACCTGCTGCTTTTATTTGGGTTACAAGACTGTATCTCAACATTGCAGTATTTTTGAATATTCTATGAGTTTTCAGTAATTTTTCACAAGAAAGGAATTGCTGTAGAATATGAATGTCAAAATGAAAACTTCCATGTAAAAAGAGTCTATTTGGTAAATAATTTTTTAAAAATTTGTGAAATCATGAGATGCATCTCAGAAAATACAACATTTTCATTTTTTTGATAATGTAATAGTGTACATGGAGGTCACAAGGGATTGAAGGGAAAACCACTGAAATAATTAATCTCCCAATTTAAATTAGTTTTATGATTCTGAAATTGAATTTAACATTTGGACTTAGTTTACACTCCAAATTCTTCTGCAAATCCTTAATTCTTCATCCCAGGAAACTAAAAATGTCTGAAAAGAGCATGACTGACATTTACAAACAATAAATAATATGGTTTCAAAATACAGTCTCCAAGGAAAAGTACATACTTGAGTTAGTAGGATATTAGAATTCTGTCCCAGTGGTTCTGTGCTTTGGCCGTATATTTTCTTGGATGCTGGAAACCAGCAATTACAGATGGACTGAAACCGTCAATGAGGGAACATCTGAAGTGATTTTTTACACATTTCTGTAAGTCACTCTTCTGTTTTAAATTAGTAAGATCTAAAACATCATGGTAACAGATGCTGGTATCTGAGGGTAAACATTTCAGAATGGAAATCTCTCTGTGTGTCTCCTGCTCTGCATACATAATATTAACAACATACAAACATATCTTGTCATTCTAAGAAAAGTTTTCACCTACCTTGAATAGCTGTCTTTGTTAAACAAAAGTTAATAATCTTAAAAGGGTTAATAATCTTCTGTGCCTGACTGGAGTAAATACTAAGGGCTTATGAATATGTACGATAGTAAAAAATTCCTTATCATTTTTTGTTTTGCTGTCCATATTCATTTTAAGAGAGGAACATGACTTATCCTTTAGACAAAATCTTCTCATTTTTTGCATGAAAACCTAGGTTTCACAAAATGTGGGCCATGATAACAGGATCGGGGGAAGTGAATGCTGGAAGATGTACACATTAAAATAAGTAGATTTACTCTTGATGTCTATTGCAGACAGGAGAACTTTCAAAGGTTTAAAGGGTCTTGATTATTAGATTATTGGAGAAGATTACTTTTATTTCAACAACACAAAATACACTGCTTTTATAAATGAGTTGCCTTTCATAATTTATCCTGAGCATTGATAATAACCCCTTTATCCAACTCCCAAATCTAATCAATTTCATCTGTAGGGTAACATAAAACTACTTAGAATTTCCAAAAAACCATTGTACTACCCTCAGGTAAGGTGATAATTGACCCTGATAGTGGCATTTAATAGGGATTCAAACTGGTAAGCATTAAACTTATGACAAGATGAAGCTTCTCATAAGCAAATTAAAAATTAACAAGAAGTGTGAATGAGACACATGCTCTTAATTTTCTCTGTTCTGGAAATTTAGAACAGATCTTGTATTTTTCTAAACATGAAGAAAGAACCTGAAAAAACTAAACAGAAGCATAC
>WBNO01011999.1:0-28266 GCA_013400575.1 Peucedramus taeniatus
GGGGTTTTTTGTTTGCTTTTTTTGTGGTTTTGTTCTGTTTTGTTGTTTTTTGGGGGTTTTCTTTCCCCATTCAGTAATTGGTGAATTTAGGGCAAAATGTCTGGTTAGTGACAAGTAGACTAGGGCAGCTTCTGAAAAAATACTGTAAGATCTTAGGCCTTCACTCCGGTTAGACTAATTTATGCATTAAGTTCATTATCAGTGGAAGTCTGAGGGCTTAGACCTTCAGAGCCTCATCAATAGCTATTTGCACCTACCTGAAACAGCTCAACACTCATGCAAAAGAGGGAACTTAAATAAAAAGGCTTGAAAATAAAGTTTCAAACACTGTATTTTTAAAACGCCTTTTTACTGCCCAGAGTGAAAAGGCATCCCTACCACTTGAGCTGAAAACTTCTGTACCATTTAGCTTGCTTTTAATTGTACTTGAGAGTTTGATCTTCAGGGTTACTTGATTGTGTGGTGTGTGGTTTTTTTTTAATGTTTTTGCGCCTTCTAGGAGCAGCATTCCTGGCTATTACAACAATTTATGCAGGGAGTGGTTCAGGATTTGTGTTGCCGAGTGCGTCTGCCAAAGCTGGTGTTGAAGCAATGAGCAAGTGAGTAATACAGCAAAATGTGTGCTTTGGTTTTCACATCCTTAAGATGGGGTGATTGGTCTGTAAAAATGAAGCTCATTAGTGTAGTCCCCCTATTTCACTGTACCACAAGAATTCAATCCAGGCTACAGTATCCTAGCAAGAAAATAGTATGCTGACAGCTTCTTAACTGCTGCTAGCTTTTTTACAAGACCAAGATAAAGACAAGTAGAACTACTTATTTTGTCAATTGCAAGTTCCAAAGTTTGTTTCACAGAGTTTTGATAATCGGGTTCTCTTGGATTCTCACAGGTGAACCAGCACCTAAAGACAGTTATTAGGGGGACTGTTTGAGATCTATAGCACTTTCTACATTCTTCTGCCTGAGGAAAATATACATCTTTTATTTGGGGGCAGTATAGTGTGACTTCAGCTCTGTTTAGATTCATTTAGAAAATTGTTTCCTATCTTTATTTAAAATTAAAGTCTGCAGTTCTACTTAGTTCAGAACAGTATCATGGTGCTCAGCAAACAAAAGGATTTCTCTGATTTTTAATTTCAGTCTAGTCCTTCATAGCACATAGATCTTTCCTCTGCACTTCAGCAGAAAGAATTGAATAGATTGGAAGCCTTTTAGTGACTAGAATTCTTTATCTGGAAGAAAATGAGGGACTGAGTAATGGTCTTTATTTCTGTTCTACAGAGCTGTAACGGAAATGTGTACTTTTCAGAGACTTTATGACTCAGCTAATTCATTCACCATAGTAGATCCAAAGTACTCATCATGCAGAGAAAATGTCATAAAGCAAAACTATTCTAGTGATCCTGTTTTAGAATGTGTCCTCTGTTTTGTGTTATTTCAAAACATATAATGTGAGAGCTATGTTGCAAATGTTAGAAATGTGTACTTGTGGGATAGTCTAAATTGCCACAGAAAGATGATGGCCTAACAGTTGTTTGTTAAGGAATTCAGGTGCCAACACCATCTGTGATTTGCAAGGGAGAGAGAATTGCTCCTTCACCCTGCTTTACCTATGATTCCTCTATTAAATCAATATTCCTCTGTTGGTGAATGAGATTTTTTTTGCTTCTCTGAAATTATTTTATTAAGTACAAAAGACCCCCTTTAAGTAGAAATTGTCTGCTTCAGGAATGTTCTAGTATTTACATATTTGATTAAATTTTAATTTCTTTTTCTGAATAGGATTACAATATTGTGTTTAAAATATTGATGCATTCTGTTAATGAATTTTTAGGTCTCTTGCGGCTGAATGGGGTAGATATGGCATGAGATTCAATGTGATTCAACCAGGTCCAATAAAAACAAAGGTACATGGCATGGAGTGAAACACAGCCTTGAATATTCTTCGTAGTACAGACTTAACTTCACAACAGTCTAACTTTGCTGTAGCTGTAAATTCTAATATGATTTCCTTGCTAGTCAAGACTGTGCGGGAATATTGAACACGCTTCCTTCTCAGTCTTTTTGTGTAAAGTAGGATTTCTTGAACTTCTGAGACCTGCCACTGTCCCCTCTACTACACTTGATGTAAACAGAATCTTTTTTTTAGCGTTTCAAAGAATTGATATATCAAAGTACTTAATGATTATTCTTATTTCTGTGTACTTAGTTTGTCAAGTGGAGTGAATTTTTACAGTTGTTGGAGTAAAGTTCCTGTATCTGCCTAACCCGTAATTTTTAAACAAAACATCTGAAACATTCCAAAATCTTAGAATCTCTTTTAGGTATATGAGAACAGAATCTCACTAGTTTTGTTGAAAATCTCTAAACTAGAAAGAGAAAAACTAAGTTGGCAAAGAAATGAGAAGCTTTGAAGTGAGTGAGAAGGAGGACTGGAGGGTTTGAAGGAAGTAATCCAGAGCAGCTGGAACAGGAAGAATAAAGAAAGCAGTCCTGCAAGAAGAGAAAGGAGGATCCATTTCCCATTGAATCAAATTATTATGATTATGAGCACTAACAACTAATAATGGTATTACTTCTTCCTGTAAAATATTTCACAGTTGTTTTTGCTGTTGTTTTGGGAATAGGGGTGCAGAGTTGGTTCTTTTTTACTTTTTTGTGTGTTTGTTTTATTTACTATTCTTTCATTTTTCCCTCTTGTCAGTTTTAGATGCTGCACTGGAAAACTTAGTTTTGACTCTTTTCACTAGAAAGAAAAATAAGTGGCAGAATTATCAGGATTGTAAGAATGTTGAAATACCATTAGAGGATCAGACCAAGAGTTCTCCAGGCCTAGTATCTTGTGTATTTTTAAGTAATAGTAGAAGAAAAACGTTTGGCAAGTTAAGGGATTTAAATGTCTATAGTGCTACCTCCAGTTAATGTTCCTTTTTTGAACTAATAGTGTATAACCTGCTTGAGATACTGTGTGTTCTTAATAAAATGCTACATTTGGTGTATGGTTCCAAGTTGAAATTTCCCTGAAAGCATAAAAAGGCAGACAGCATATTGCAAAATCAAGGTTTTCTGCCTTGGGGGCAATATGCACGGCTTTAAATCATACTATTTTAAGTCATGATGGGAAAAGAGCAAGGCATACAAGCACAACACTGTTAGGCTTATAAACTGGCAATTAAAAACTTGGCAATAGAAGACCTAAATGGCATGCTTGCAGCCATGATTACATGAATTACAATGTGCTTTAAATCATAACTCTAGTAATTTAACATAAATGTTACTGACAGATTTCTGATTTTGAGTGAGGAGGTTATTTCCTTGTGGAGGAGCAGAAAAAACTTTTATTTCCCATGCCATTTTAAGCTATTCAAGTACTGAAGCTTCCGATGACTTCCTTTAGCTTTAGCAGTTGCTGCAATTTAACTGAACTTGATGTTTTTTTTCTTTTCCATTTTATTTACTCTGTCATCTGTAATTTATTTCTGGTCACTTTCCTGTTCCTGTACTCTCCTTGTTCCTCTCCTCTGTCCATGCAGCAATTTTGAGTCTTGGTTATTTCCTCAAATGTTTATCAAGGGTGTTTGAGGAAAAAAACATGATTAAACCCTTTTATTTTTCTCAGAGAGATGGTGGATGACTATCCCAAATGTATTAAATTCCAACTTCTCATCAGTAGATATGTATCAGTGCAACAGGGATAAAATGCTTTTCTTTTCTACTTCCTTCTTTTTCGTGCTACTGACAATTAGGGTGTAGACAGTTTACTCAAAAATATTAATTTCCATGTTGTGCATGTGGAATCAAATCTCTGTTGGATTTTATTTTCTGATGTAGTCATAACTTTTTTTTTAATGTTCCTTTTAATTCTCAGGGTGCTTTTAGCCGCCTTGACCCAACAGGCGCATTTGAGAAGAAGATGATTGAGAGGATTCCATGTGGTCGTCTGGGAACTGTAGAAGAAATTGCAAATCTTGCTGCATATTTCTGCAGTGACTATGCAAGCTGGGTTAATGGAGCAGTGAGTTTTGGTTGATCTTGTTTGTACAATTAACCTGATGATGGTGTGAGTATTGCTGATATTTTTTTAAAGCTCTGGTTTCAGAAATGAAACAATACATCTTGATTTAAAATTCTTTACAAGTATTATTCGTCTTTTAAGTGTAGTACATGGTTGTTAGCACCTTTAAAAAGAACTTTTTAAAGTGATTGTATTGCATTATTTTGAGTATGGGCTTTTTTTACCCAAATCAGTAAAATTTATTTTCACAGTTCATAACAAGGGAATACTACAGAAATCACACAATTACTAAATACACTGTTTGTGCTTTTTCTAGGTTATCAGAATGGATGGTGGAGAATTTGTTTCTATGGCAGGAGAATTCAATGATTTGAAGAGGGTATTCATTTCCTTGTTTGCTATTTTACATTCAGACACTTTGATGTGCAAGTATTATATGAAATTCCAATAAAATCTCTTTTCTTTTGTTAGGTTACCAAAGAGCAGTGGGATATGATGGAAGCAATGATTAGAAAAACAAAAGGCTCCTAAAGTACATAACTTTATGGTGGAGATTCTTGGAAATGAACAACTACTTTTTCATTAATATTTAGAAATAACCAATTGAGAAATAGCCTTCAAAATCTTTTTTTTATAAGATAAACTAATTTCAATAAAATATTTTGAAATTATTGTATTTTGAATATAGTTTTTATATTTTTCCAATGTAAAATCTTTTCTGTTGCCAATAGTGAACAACAGTTGGTCACTAGTAATTTGTTGGTCTTTAGATTGTCTTCCATAACCATGCCATGGTCTACAATCAGCTTTTTTTTTTTTTAATCTTTCTGAGGATTTTTTTTTTCTCAGATATATGAAAGTGTCTCTTAATATTGTAATACCAACAGTGTTTCAGTACTATCATAACTGAATGTAATCATTAATCTGAAGAGAGAAACAAAATACTAAGCCCTAATCTTCACACTTCAGTAAGTTCTAAATTTGCAGATACAGCTTCACGTTATTAGCAGGACTACATACACTGAGAAAAGATGTAACTCCTGTGGTTACTTAGGAAATCTTGAAATGCCTAACTGTCTTGGTCTCATCTTTTGTGACATTTTCAGTCTGTTAATTATCTTTTTCTGAACTTTAAAAATGGCATTTATGGATCCGCAGTGCGTTTCTAAGGAGCTTGCTCTTTGTCATGATGAAGTTCATGTTCTTGAAAATGAGAAACCAAAAATCATTTGTTTTTACATATGTGTGACTATGGCAGCTCTCCCTAAAAATCGGTTTGTTTAAGACTGTTAAAGGGATGTTGGTATACTGGGATTGAGTGTTGAAACCTCATATGTTGAAATGTACAAAAAATCCTTAGGTTTCATTTGCATTCACAAGCTGGTACTAAAGAAACTTTTAGATGGCATTACCTCTGAATCTAGTCAGTTTATCCATCCCAGATAAGCAGCTGATAAAAAAAAATTGCTCTCCCTCTTTTATCCAAATTTAGAGAGTTTGTAGATTTTGTCCCTCGTGCTTCAGACAATGGCTGGAATTCTTCAAAAGAAATTATCAGCCTCTGGCCTTTACAACCTGAAATCAATGCCTTTCTTTTTTTTTTTTTTGGTGTTTAACCAGAGCTCGAGCCTGCCCCGACATACAAGCATGAAGCATGTACATAGTTTTATGTGCATTGAGACTGATTACAGCGATTTAAGAGATTTAAGAGTCAGGACAAAAGAATCAATTGAAGGATCTCTTCCTTCAGGTGCTGGTGGTAGTCATGTATTTTTTCCACACAATCCAGGTCATATTTAATATATGCCAGCATCTGACTTTGAAGTAACTTGATTGCCTTATTACAAATCTGAAGCAAGCTAAGATGTGTTCTCCTGAAAGTGTGAACTGTATTAGTGCAGGCTTCCATGTGCCTTTCTCCTGTGAGTGATGGTCGTGTGTGGGATTGAACAGCCACTGATAATAAAACAAATCAACTGTGTTTATTGTAGCAGCCTTCAAGTGTTCTTGAGCACAATGTAAAGCTTTTTTATGGTAACTTGGGTTTGGTAGGTGTGTTGTCAAGATCAAATCCTGACATGACAGCCATGTCTTTTCCCCAAAAAGTGATTTAATTTCAGAAGTTAGGCCCATATATACTGTTTTTGCTCATCATCCTTTGCATATAATTATTTTGTCCCCTTGTATGGGACACAGTTGCTTATAAGACTTTGGCATTTGAAAAAATGGGCTTCAGAGAAAAATTCAAGTGTATGTTTGTGAGATGTGGTAACATCAAGTATTTCTCTGGAATGTCTAGTAGGTTATCATCTGGTGACAGGCTGTCAATAAAAATAAGTTCCTATTTGTCTCTTGCATCTGTGGGTTTCTGTGACTGACTATAGCTAAGTGTGTTGTGCGGTTGAAGTACCAGACTGAGACTGGAGATAACCATGCTCAATCTCTGAAATTGCCATAGACTTCATGTGACCTGAAGTCATTTCTGTAGCCTGTGAACAGCAGGAAAGGTGTACTTTGTAGTATTCCCTCAGAGCTGGTCATCTGAAGCAAGAAGTCTGGCAAGTTCCTTTTAGCTCACAAAACATAGGTCCTGTGTGGGGCACAGGTGGGAAAGATCCAGAAAGAGGATATTCCAAGTCTCAACATGAAGTTGAGATTCAGTTTGTGCTTGGCTTTGGGGGCTAGGAAGCACTTCTGCCTGTCATATAGCTCTCTTCACTGTGTATAAAATAATAGTAACATAGGATAGCAGATTTTACTTCATCTGACGTTGTCAGAATGTTGAAGGGAGGCCTCTTAAAGCCTGTCTTGCAAAGAGATACTGGAGATTTATTTACTAACAGAATGTTTGTCATTTGCAGAAATGGGTACTGCTTCTGAAGTATCATCTTTTACCTGTTAACTGTTCATAGCTAAATGCATTATTAATTGTAAAGTGACAGAAAACCTATTTTTAAAGCGATGGAACCAGAAAGCACATTTTAATTTTTAATGAGCATCTATAATAAGAATAGGGTTTCTTTTATCTTGCTTATGCCAGTGACATCCATTTCAAACTACACGTTAGTTGCTTTTAGATGCTGAACATTTTGTCTTGACAAGGTGTATACAATATGCAGGTTTTAGAAATGGCATATAATGTTTTAAGAGTTATATGTTACTTAACTTACAAAATACTTGCTAATATATAGACTTAGTTAAGTGAAAAAATGTAACTGATCTTGTCATTCACTGCTGCAGGAGAGCAGAATATTCTGACTGGGACACATTTCCTTCAGTAAGAGTTGTTAGACTTGGAAGGGACAGGAAAGAAACATTACTATGAAGGCATGAATCCTAAACACCTCAAGTTTATGTTTTGCCTTAATACAGTGTAATTGTTACTGAAGTAGCAATACATGATACCTGAACTCAGGAAAAGAGTAAGAGAAAGAAACTTTTTAGCTACTGCTTAACCCAGGCAGTGTCTGATTTGGAAAATCCAAAAGAAGCTGTTCCTAAATGCTGATGAGGATTAGACTGTCCTGAAAAAGGCTTAAAATATTGCTAAAACACAAGAGGTGTCCAATCTATAAGCACACCCCACAGCTTTGTATTACTCAAAGACTGAAATAAAACACAGTCACCACAGCTACTTTATTCCAAACATAGCTAAACTGGCAGGAGAAGTAGTGTCCATGCTGTCTTAGGCTGGCATATTTGCCCTGAGATTATTACATTTCTCAGCCTGAGACTGCCAGTGAACACCAATGTAAAGGGAAGTATGAAAAAAGTATTGCTTTGTGGCAAAATCATATGAAGTTGGAGGGACAGTATGGTGGAGGAATGAGTCAGAAGAGGTGATGGTGTACAGTGGAGATTGCAGTGGGAGTCAGTAGGGATGCAGAGGCAGTTTTAATTTTCATGACTCACAAGGATGCTTCCCTAAAATCCAAATACCTTTTTAAAAATTACTTTTGCATGGTCAGTCAGTGAAAGGTGTTATTCCTTCCATGAGCTCAACTTGGAGACATCCACAAAGGGGATTCATTGTCTGTTTTTAACTGAAAAGTACATCTTGTCTGCTTAATTAAATCTTGAAATTACCCTTTCTATTTCTGCTGGTGATTTATTGTCTTTGAACCTATTACAATTTATTAGATTAATTCAGTGCTGCAAAAGTGGTATTGTGCTATAGTAGGGGCTTATCAGCAAGTTAGGAAAATCATTTAGGATTGCATATGAGAGAAATCTGTTATATTTGCTCTTCAGTATGATACCAGAACTGCTGTCAGTCTTTAGTTCTCCTCGTTCTGGGAACTCTCTCGAATATTTTAATTACTGTTGGGAATATTGCTTCTATTTCCCAAGTTGAGGATTTGCTTTACAAACAGAGGATGATACTATTTGAGGGAACTGTGAGTTCCTAGCTGTCCGTACTGGCTTCCAAGTTCATGTGACCTACTCATGTATGTTTTCTTTTCCCATACTGATAACATGTAACTAAAGACACTAAACTGCAAGAAAGGTTGCACCATTCTTTACCTCCAGTGGCGCATCTTGTGTTGTAACTGCTAAGTAAGTACTGCCACTTGAACAAAGGTAACCCCACAGTCTTTTATGTGATCATTTAATATGCAATAAAATAAAATAGTCTTTGGGATTTGTGTGCACTGACCTGCTTTTAGTTGCTGAAGAACAACTTCAGTTGATTTCATTGGGAATTGGAGGTGCTCAGCTCTTCAGAAAACCAGGCCATGTATATTCAGGTGCCCAAGTATTCATTCTGTATCTTTTCAAAGCCACAGCAAGTAGGAGTGGACTTCAGTTGCCCTCCATAACTAGTGGCTCCATAACCATGATTATGATGTGGGCTTAGTAAAAATCAGAAAAAGCAAACCTTATGTAAAGAAACAAAGGTTTAGCCAAGGTTTAAGGGGAGTTTAGCAGCAGTGTGTATGTATTTTATTAATTGACAAGGTTCATTTTGCCTAAAAGTGCAGATGACTGTCAGCACCCTGGTCTGTATTTGACATTTGTCCATGGAATATGGTGCTTAGAAATTTCATCAGCTTGCGTAGATAATATTTTCAAAGGTGGTTAAGTTCTAAACAGGGAGGATTAGATCAGTGCTATGATACTGAGCATGAACTGTTTATGATAGAACAGTGAAGCAGTGAATGAAAGAAAGCCAAAGTACTTGTTTTGAGGGTTGTGTTCAATCCTGATTAAGTTGTTGGTGGAAATTCACATGATATTCTCTGTAGTGGTTTGCTGGGCAGTGTTAATGGCCCCTGAGGTGCCCTGAAGGACAGTGCTGTGGGCCCAGGTGGAAGCAGGCACTCACTCTGCCTGACCTGGTACTGTTAAGGTTTACTTTTGTCAGCAATCACTGCATTTATAATGCCAAGGGTTTGAAGGGCCTCATCATTACTATTGTTATTTTCCTTTCAGTTTGCTGGTTTGTGCTTTAAAATTTCTAGAAGATCATCTTCTTTGATTTGAATACCTAGTGATATGTTAAGTTTTAATCTGTAGACATTTAAACTAGAATGGGCTAAAATGTTTTACGGCATACTTGTAATTTGCAGGACCAGTGGGGTTTGTTATTTGTTAGCTTGAGTGTTTCTTTGCATGTTTATTTTATTAAATTACATATTTATAGGCAGCAAAATGGTTAATAGCCTCAGTAAAGGGGATCCCAAGTAGCTCTGTCTCAGTTTCTGTGTTTAGCTGGAATATGGCATACCTGCACTACATCATGTAATTAATCTTTGTGCATGCTACGATTTTTCTTTGGTCACCAGATGTCTACCAGAAGGAAGAAGAAATTTTCCCTATCATCACCTCTCTTATTATTATTCCTTGTTCTGCCCCAACCCTGACATTTAAAAATCAGTCTGCCCAGGAGTGATTTAGAGTTTAAAACTTGGAGGTTTTACAGCAGTTTTGACTTAGCCATACTTGTCACAATTTGCTTTGCACTGACACTAGGCACCTTTGCCAGAACTGGGTTTCTAAACTGCTGTCTTTTAATCCAGGTTTTATTTAAGATAAATAAGTGCAGGAAACACCCTGCCTGCAGGTGACTGAGATCTGCTTTCTGTGTTGTGCCCTGCAGCAGGAGCAGTAGCACAAGGGCAACTTCAGAATGGATCTGTGACAGTTATGTTCAGGAAGATAGATTTCAGTTTCTGTGGTGACTCTGTCAAAACACTTTAAAAGCTTTATCTCTCACTGTAATGATGTAGCAAACATATTTTTACACACAAGGTTTGGGGCTTTTTTCTTTACACTTTTAAAATGTTAAAATAAGGCAAAATCCAGGATTTCAAGTGGACAATATGAACAATATCAATCATTTATTGTACTGATAGGCAGATTCACTGTTCCTTCACTTCATGTACACAATTGTATTTCACATTGCATAGAGAAAAGAGGAGAGAAGCAGGTAAGACGTTAAATCACTGTGCATGGAGTGGGAGTAAAACAGTGAGAATGAACTGGCTTAACCTTTAGTTTTTGTGTGGTTTTTTCCCCCAGCAAGACCCCATCCAGCACCACCTACCCCTTAACTTTCCGAGGCTCAGGCTGGAGAGAGCCCAAGGCCTTTAGGCCATTCCTGAAATAGTATTTAGTTGCTTGAGTTCACCTGAGGAATTCAAGGATTCATTTCAGCAGGAGTTCATTGGCCGTGATCTTGAAGGATTGAGCCTCATTGTTTGAGACACATTTCAAATAAAATGCATTTGCTTCCCTTTGTTAAATAAGACACAGAAATGCATCTGAGAAGTTGTATATAGCTAATCTGCTAACCTGGAATTGCTTCCAAAACAGTTATACATGGAGGCAGCACAGGTTTATTGGCATTAAGAGACAGCCCAATTTCCTTCCTTCTCCAGTACTTACTGGGAACAGTGGACTGGACATTCATGAAGTTGTCTGGCTTAAAATTGGTGTAAAGTAAAAAGGGAGCCAGGCCAAAAAACCTGCAAGGATGCAAGAAGATAGGGCTGCTTCATAGTATAGTTGCCATTTAAAAAATACATCTCTAATATAATAAAAAGCGGAGCCCACCACGTAAACTAAATTACTGAATTGTTATAAAATCTGTACTATTTTTTCTTCATTTAATGTCAAATTTAAATGCTAGTGAGATAGACTAGTGTAAGATCGAAGGAGGCACATTTTTTTAAAATAATCAGTTTGTCCTTTACATGGTACAGATACAAGAATCCAGGAGATACACAAACTAGACACCAATAATCTTAGGATATTAAATTTAATTATAGATTACACAGAATATGATGTAAAAACAGCAATTTACTAGAATAATTATAACCTGCAAAATGTGAAAATAGTTTAGAAAATGGATTGTCATATTCTCTGACACAGCAATAGTCATGAAAGGTACACTTATAATATCATATGTTAATCTGTGTTTTAACTATACTACCTGTCATTTAGCCAGGATTTCAAGACAGATTAAAGGCATTTATTTCTCAAGTGCCTATGTTTAAATTCAGTAAAACAGCTAGATTGAGAACACTATATTTTTATCAACTACTGCATGGAGATCTATTCCAGATAAATGCTTTGTCTATATGCTATGAATTCGTAATGAGAAGAGTAATTGTAAGACTGCAAAGAGTACAGACCTGTAAGTGGGTGGTTTGACAACTGAAAATATTTCTTAGTGCCTTATTAAATTTTTGAAATCAAACATGCCAATGTCTCTTTCCTATTTCAGACCTAGATCATATTTAATCTGAATTCATGTTTTATATTTAAAAACCTCACGTTTATTTGTTATGGGAAAGATATGTGTAGATCTTTTTGTTATGTAGTTTAACAAGAAATGTTGCAAGTGTCAAAGGATATGATGACCACAGCAATGTCAGCAGGTTTAATTTTTCTCCAGCCATGTTTAAGAAAGCAAAAACCCAACCAAAACCAACCCTGACATATTTAGTTTCTTTTTGAATATACAGACTGGCCCAAACACTGACATTCTCTTTATCAATCTTATTGTTACAAAAACTGTACATTACAAACAGTATAGAAACAAACTGAAAGGAATGTGCCACACATCCTGGCTAATTTTCTATATGCAATTTAAAAATACAGCCTACTCCCTTATAGTGCACAGTTATTGTGTAGAGTACATCACTAGTTAAGTGGACATGATAGAAGAGCTCTAGTTTTCCTCAGCACAGAGAATAAGAGCCAGTTCTGCTCGGTAAAGCTTTCCTCCATCAGACAAGGCCATGATGCTTTTCTTGTATGTTGCAAGGTTGGTAATGTCTAATTCCTATTTAAAGAACAGATAATGCTTTATAATCCTGTTTAGTTATCAGCATGAACAAGTTTACTTTCAATGGCAGGAAATGAGAAAATCCCAGGTATTCTCAGCCTGTCCAACAGTAACCCATTAAAAATGTTTTTATATATTTGTATACTATCCATTATATGATAGCCATATGTTAGCTTGCTGCTAGCTGGTGTCTCAGAAGCAAACAAGCTCTTGACAGTGTAACTGTGTAATCACAACTCCCCTAGTTCAGGATTTACACTGCTATTATTTCCACCACAATTTTTAGTTGTACTTTGACTTCAGGAATTATGACTTAGAAGCTCTATATTTATCTTATTAGGGTGGATTAAAGCGTCCTTAAAATCCAAATTAAATCTAATCTCTAAGGGGAAAGAAGCCCTCTAGGATTACCTTTTTGTTCTTTTCACAGAGATCCTTCAGTAGGGCATCGAGTTCATTTTCATCTATATAGCCATTACCATCCTGAAAAATACCATTAAAGATAAGTTTAAATATTTCTTTTTAGTTCCAGAGGTTATGGCTAGTTCTCCACAAATTCAGAAAATAAGTGCCAATAAATGACACCATTGATAAAAACATTTTTTTAAGACTTACTTGATCATACATCTCAAAGGCATTATTGAATTCTTTTGCACACATTTTGACACCCTAAATGCCAAAAGGAAAACAAACCCATTAATGACACACAGTTATGTGTGATGGTGAAAGGTTACCTGAAGATTGTGAATATTCATACCTGAAATTTAATAAGAAAATTTTCCTGTACAGGGAGCAGTCTTTGGAGAGAAAAAAACAAAGGTCAAAATATTTAACTGTTCCCATTACAGCATTTGGTATGTAATATTTATTTTGAAAAGAAACAGAAGACATACCTGGCCAGTTCAGTAAGCTCCAACTTTCCATCATTGTTTGCATCAAACATCCTGAGCTGAAAGAATATATAAATTTACATTGCTAATCAAAATTAATCAACCTAATGAAGAAAACACTTATTTGGAAAACTTAAATCCAATTAACTTTGTCCTGAAATTATGTCCCCAGGTCACATTTGCTGTATAATTCGTTTATTTTAAGTACTGACTAAGTAATTTATAGTAATTAATTCTACTGCAAAATCTTGATAAGAAACCAGACAAGCAATTCTGATTAACCTGCAGTAAGGCAGGTCTTAACCTGCCTACACTGCTGAATAAATGTCCTCATTGAGAAATGTGCATGTAATTATTTATAAATGAGAGGAGTGTTGATGTGATAACAATTTACTTTTGACTTCATGTCATGATTGGGTAATAGAATCATTATTCTCTGTTCCTAAAGATGAAAAATCGTTGGGTTAAGTGCAACAGAATCCAAGGCATTCAATTCCCAAGAGAGAAAACAATAGACATTTCATTCAATTGAATAGGTCTAGCTATTTAAGTAAAGACAATATTTTTTTACTGTAATATATTAAAAAAAAAAAAAAAAAGTGAACAGATGCTGCAGATGATCCTATTTTCTTGATGGTAAGAAAATGGGAAAATAAATTTCTCCAAAGAAGCATAATTAAATTATAGTAGTAACTATGTTAATATAATTTCACAGAATAGGTGACTGTTATTTCTAATATTTTTAATGACTCTGCTATAAAAGTGTTTTCCTTTGAGACCTTGAAAGAATGAGTTCCTGCCACTTGAAAGGCACAAACAGCTTATAATAGCTGTTAGAAGCAGATGAAGATATTGCGCCTGCATAGGACTTTCTCTTCCAGTATTTATATCTGTATAGTTCAATTTTTTTACTTTTGAACATTATATTGAACTTGCTGTATAAGAGAGTCACAAAAGCAGCAGACTACAAAGCATTGTATTGAAAGCACCACCACCCACAGTCCATCCCATCACCTGCAATCCCAGTAATTTTAGATGTAATTTATAGATAAGAGGAAAATCAACATCCTGTACTGACATATATACATAAACATATATCCTTTTTAAAGAGGGAGCTAATGTAATGCAATGGAAAAAGGCCTAATTTCACTTTGATAATACACAATAAATGACAAAGGATACCAGAAGAAAAGTGACCAATTCTACGAACATTTATTTCTACACAACACCATGGTTCCTTTTAACACTTCCTTCCTTTGTATAAAAGCATCTGCCTTGTGTGCATTTCCCAGGAAAACAGATTTGCATTTGAGGGAGGTAAGCAGTGGCAGCTATGAAGTGAACTTATTTTGTATTTTGATGAGCTGTTAGTGGCTGGCTCTGCCTGCTAGCAGCTGCTCAGGACTGTGTGTTTTTTATTATCCTTCTGTTTTCTGAGGAGATTATTGGAGAGCTGGCCTTATTTTTTTTCTCTTATAACTAAATTCTTTGTCAATGTGTGTCTCTGCAGAGGCCAGAACTTATAGCACACTTTAGGATGGAGGTCAAAAAGCTCCCTGAATGAAAAAGTTATCTTCAGCAGCGAATGAACAGTGACAATTCTATGTAAATTGTTTATACTGGTACAATGAACCAGCAGACTTTTTCCAGGAGAAACACAAGTTTTGTTCAGCCAATCTTAAGCCAGTTTGAGGCCTAGTGCATCTACCTAGCACATTTCTGATTGTTAGAAGTATTTTATTATGAAAACAATCTAGTAAAACAAAAAATATAGATTTATACATTTCCTGAAGACCAAAATTCTGTCTTTTTTTCTTGAGAAGCCCATACAGAAGTCAGTACTGGTCCTTACCATGGAGTGCCATAGCAATGGGATTGTTGATTGTTCAAAGGATGGGCTGACCAAGGAAGCAACAGTTCTGCTATAGTGTTTATCTAAAATATCAATTATCTTCCTTGAAGCAAGGGGAGAAGGAAATTGTGAGATATTTGTAAATCTAAGGAAGCCACCATGCAGTGATGTCTTTTAAGACAAGAGACAGACACCACAGCACTCAAGGAAGGCAAAATATAGAAAGTAACATGAAATTAATTTGATCTAAACAACATAATTATGACAAGAACAATTTTGCTCCTATGAAATGTGAAGACTTTGGTTTTACAGCTAGCAGCAGAAGGGAGAAAAACAGGGAAAATACAGTGGCATGGCCTGATATCATATAAATACCAAGAAGGTTAAAAATTCCTGGACTTTTCTTTTTGAGCAGCACTGAAAACTGCCCATTAACCCATTATGCCTCTAAATAAACTTACCATTATTTCTGTGTATTCCGTTAGCTTTGAGTCTTCAATCTGCTTATTTGCTTTCTGTAATAAATCTTTCAAGAAGCTCTGTTAAAATAAATTGAGTAACAGGTGAATTTTTATCTACAGTATAAAATGTTTGACTTGCTAACTTCAGATTAAGGAAATGGGAAATACTATTTTACTTCCACTTCAGTATTTACTACTGAAGTTCCAAATAAGTATGAAAAAATAGTTATTAACAGCTAAGAGTATATATTTCTTTTGGTAAGTTCAAGTATATTGCATTATATTTGGAAAAAGTAACTAATAAAACTTCCTGCTTTGTATGTCATTTGTTGTATTGTGAATTTGGAAAAAAGTTTGACTTTCAAGTATACTGCTTCTTAATATGCACTATCAGTAAACTAAACTAATTAACCTTGGGTCTCCTTGAAAACTTGTATGCTTAATCACTTCTTGCAGCATCTGAACAATTTTTCAGAAAGGATCAATGATTAATTGAGTTCTGTCCTTGCCTATGGCATTACCTGATACTAGAAGTGAACATTGCTTATTGCTTCTTCCTACTTTGTATTTTAAATGTGTGCAACCAACTTCATTGCATTTATGGGAGAATGAGAATTTGATGTCACATGACTTGGAATACCAGCCATTTTTACTTTAAAAAATAAGATGGTTTCCACCTATTCTGTGTTTTAAATTTCTGTACTAGATCTGTGACAGTAAAAAAAAAGGAAGATACCAAATTGTAAAGCAAGGACATTACAAGACCTAATTCCTGTCATCAGATGGAGTGTCATTATCCTTGTGGAGTTTTTGGCCACATTTCAAGACAGAAAATGGGAGAGTTTATAAGAAAATATACTTGTATTCTGGACCTGAATGCAGCCATGTCAATAGTTGTATGAGTAACACCCACTATAGTTCTTTCAGCCTGGCCCCCTCTATGCTGGAGGCCCTTCCTGGTAGCTTGTATAATGAAGAAAGCAACTGAAATGTTGTGAATGGATGCTACAGAAACATGTTTAATCTTGTGTGCTTCAATGGAAAATAGACCTGGAAGGGAAATTAAAAGGCTATTCAGTCCATGTCTCAAGAAAGGATTCTATCTATCTAAACTTCCTGAATTACTCTCTGATCTGACCTATTGCCAAGCCTTTCCGAAATACAGGCAGTGATGAAGAGTCTGCCTCCCCCTTAGACAACATATTCTACTGCCATTACTATTGTTAGAAAGTTTTCTTGATTTCCAGCTTAAATTTCACTTACAAAATTGTAAGTGGGTGTACTCCTCCCATAGCAAATAGTTAAAAATGTTTGGGCTTGCCAAGAAATACTGATCTAAAAATAAAACTGGACATTTATGTCTTATTTTCAGTGTTAAAATGACCTCTTTCTCTGAGACAAACGAAACCTCACAGCACAAGAGAGATGAACCATTAGAGATTCAGTTAAAATGTCTTCATTCTTCAGCTGGCCCCCAATCAACCCTGCCTTTTAAAATCTATTTTAAAATATAGCAGTCAGCAGGCATCATCTAACAGCTGGAGAGTTCTCAAGTGCTACCTTTTCCTGATCCTGCAACTTTAAAAACACTGGCCTGGTGCAACCAGTCAGCAGAAGAACGGGCTTGTCTGCCTGAGGGTTACCCTAAGCTTAGATCCTCAGCAAATGTCACACAGACATCAAACTCAAAAGAGAAAGGGAAAAGGAAAAAATATGTGAATTTTCTGTCATGGATTTCTTTTCTGAGCAGAAGAACAGTAAAGATTTTGAACAGTTTGATCTCCTGGTGTAAGTTTATGTAAAACTTACATCACTCTTCTTTATACCACGTATGGACAAAATAGTTCAAATTGGATGGATAAACACTTATTGATCTTTCTCTTGCTATGAATTGCTTTGATTCCTTTGAATGTAAAGTTACAATAATGAATCAAATGCAGTTGAACTGTGGAAAATGGCACCTTTCTACTCAGAAAGTTGTTGTATATGAGCATCTCTGCTATGAAGAGAGGCAGAGAGAATTGAAATGCTTAAGCCTGGAGAAGAGGAGCTTCAGGAAAACATCATCAAAGTATATAAAAACTTCAAGGGAGGGTGCAAAGAGGATGGAGCTAGGCTACTGACAGGACCAGAGGTAGTGGTCACAAAGTGAAACACAAAATGTTCCCTCTGAGATCAGGAAACACATTTTCACTGCAAGGATGACACAGCACTGGCATGTTGCCCATGGAGGCTGTGGACTCTTCATTCTTGGCAACGTGCAAAGGCCATCTGAACAAGGTCCTGGGCAACAGGCTCTGGGTGGTCTTGCTTGAGCAGAGGGGTTGGACCAGATGACCTCCAGGGGTTCCTAACAACCACCCTGTGATTCTGTGACACTAACTCAGCATCAACAAATTGATGGTGGTTGTAGGAACAGGGAAATAAAATCACTCTTGTTTCAAGATTTCTTAACTGTGCAAGGCCAAGATGGCTAATGGGGTAACCTTGATTCTGCTCTTATTTGTGCATATTAAAGCTGATACCAAAATCCTACTGGGTTAACCAAGCAGAGGCAGCACAATTCCATTTGTGTTAGTCTAACAGTATTAGAGTTAGGAAATTGTAGGGTTAGGTGGTACTTGAGACAGCATCAACTGTCCAGCAGCATAGTGATTAATAGTAGTGATGCTCTTAAGAAAAAACACAACAAAGCAGCTCTTTTCCCTCAGAGGCCAAAAAAATAACCAACATAGCTGTCAGAGACTCATCTTGCATTCTTAATCTTTCTTTCTTCTAAGCTATCTGGTACCCTAAGTCATTTGATACCAACACTGATCTGAATTAAAACATAGCTTAAAAAAACATTGATCAGATTAGAGTTTCACTTTAAATAATTTACTGTCGATAAAAACATCAGCTAATTGTATTGTATTTTTTGTCATGTTTGAAATGCAAAAACATGCACAGGTGTGTATCTGAAGAAAGAGATACAGGCTGTAATCCAACACCTGTTCTCATGTTGTGCATGCTCACAGATACTGGTTTACCTTAAGTTCCTCAGAATCAATGAAGCCACTGTGGTCGCTGTCATATTTCCTCCATGTCTGCAATCAGAATGTAAATGCTTTAATGACATGTTTATGGCAAGCAGGTCTTCAATGGTTTTATAACAGACAACTTTTCATACTGTACCTGCATGAAATCTTCACTTGACTTTAGCTGCTGGCATCTGAAGAACAACAGGAAATTCTCTTCCGTTGGCAATACCTGAGCAAGCTGTAACAGAATTTAAGAAAGATTAAATTTTGGCTCTTCATCAGGCCAGCTGAGCCTGTAATAGAACATGAAGATTTTCAAAAGTGTATGGAATTCTTTGTGCTCATACTGCTGCTGCTGTATTGTGGTCCACTTGGAAGCTTCCCCCTGCTAGCTGAAGTGTTTGGAAGATGCCTCTGAAAGGCTTCTGGCTTGCAGCTTTGTCATAGTCATCAAGGTCAAACAGAACTTGAGGTCTGAGAGAAGGGAGTGAGGTAGCACTTTACCAAAAGGGTAGCTGGGGAAAGGGGAAAAAAACTCACCCATGCAGAATTAGAATCTGTATTAAAATCCATTGAATCAGCATGAAGGAAAATCACCACACAAGGATTCACAGAGGATAAGTGTGAAGGATCATGAATCAGAAAACAGAAATATAAACTACTCAGATACCAAGGAAGAGCAAGAAAAAAAGGAACACTGACATGAAGAACATGTGTGTAATGTAAATGGTTAAATTCAAGGAAAAGCCAGGAGAAAAAAAAAAAAGAAAACAGGGACGGTAAGGGATGGGGGATGGCAGTTCTCATTTGTCAGTCACAGAGATGTGTTCAAAAAGAGCTATAAATACCAGAAAGAAATCAAGAGGGCTTTTAGCCCTGCAAAACCAGGGATGGTTCTTCCAACGCCTCTTCTCTACAAAAGGCTTTTTTAAAATCAGACATTATTGTACTGATTATTGAAAATGTTCATTTACTATAACTCAATTTTGGCAAGTGACAAATGTAGAAGATGGAAAGTATGGTGTATAATTTAATGTAAAATCATGATTTGTTTTTAACAAAAGCCCAATTTTTTTTGTCTGTCTTCAAAATGTATGAAATATGTTTTGATTAAAAAAAACTTTTTACTTGAAGAATAGACCAGCTGTGCTTACTATGGAGAAAATGGAGGAAGACAGATTTCTTAGCTGCATTCTTTTATGTAAAATGACATCTGCAGACTTTCTGGAGTTCCATTTTAAAATTTTGACTCAAATTTTTGTTTTTCTGCCTTCGTCTCACACCCTCAAATCTTTTGTTCTGCCTATTTCAGTGCTGTTGCCTAATTGCTGAGACTTTTTTATTGGGAACCAGCAGAGCCATAAGTGACTTCAGCTCTCACCTCACAGACACAACAAAGTTATGGAGGCATATCTCTTGTTTCTCTAAGATCATATGTGCAAGGAATCAGTTAAATTCTTTTAGTGTTGCTACAGCTGAAAAGACACATCAGAGCACTCTCCTTACAGAAATGGTGCAGCTGATGACAGGTTGTCAGGCCCATCAGAGCCTTCTGAGTGCTCCTGCTAAGTGGCTGAACATGAAATCAAAATCAACCCAAGAAATGTGTTTTTGTCAGCAGCTTTCAAAACTTACTCCATTATAAATAGCATATACATGTATGGGTAAGTATATATTTATGTGTACAAATAGCTAAATGTGTGTAACTCAGTCCTGAATTATGAAAAAATGTCTTTATTTCTCTCATGACATAAAAGCTTTGCTTTTTAGAGTATGGTCCTATTTAACAGCAAATGTTGAATGGAAGAACTATTTAGAATAAAAAAGATAGTTCGGGTGAAGTGACTGATTATAACAACAGGAAGGGATTTGCTTGTGTGGAAAATATAAATAAGATGTGGCTCAATGACATAGCTAACTTCTGTGAATTTTGCAAGGACACCATAAAATAGTAACTGTCCAAAGGATCATTAACAGCTTATTAGCAGTACCAAACTGTAATTGAGGCACAGAATATATTACCTCTGGAAGAAAATTACCTTATTTTAAGCAATACCTCTCACCCTTTGTAAGTCTCAGGGGAAAGCATTAAATTGCTTTTTGTGGAAAACTCTGCAGTATTAAAGGGATGAGTAGATTGTGTGGAAACTGGTTCAACTTCCCAGTCCCAGTTTTATATCACTACCAAGAAGAAAGATGGAAACCTGGTGCTATTTCAAGTGATGACTTCTTTTTGGGGATAAGCATAGGGGGACTTTGTGAGCATCATTGAGTAAGAATGCAGACCACTGCAAGTCTTAGTATGGCAGCAATAATAGTTTTTTGAGCCTTGAGCTTTACTGCTTTCATGGAGAAGGTTGGTTATCTCTGGATTGCAAATAATAGAGGACAGCTACAAAGCCTGAGACTGGTTTGACTCCTCTCTGGTCAGCTGCAGGCTGAGGTGCATCTCTATAGGCTACCTAGCAGAAAAAATACTCTCAGTACCTAAAACAATATTAGAACTAATTTCTAGACATTGTTCTCTAAGTAAATTCCGTTGATATTTACTGCTATTTAAAATTCTTCTCACCTGATAGAGTGAATTTGCTTTTTAAAATCCCATAATAGAGCATGGGAGTACAAAGAATATTTTAGGCTAATAAGTAGTCGATTTTTTGGCAGCAGTAATCTTCAAATAATTTGAATGTGAAATTGCTGCAGCTCTGAGTTTTGAAACCTTGGGTTTCACAGCCACATTTTAGTAAAAGCATTGGTCTCAATGAGTACAAAAGGTGAATTAAAGGTCTCTTACACAATGGAAAGAAAGTGGGCAGGTCAGGCTCTGCCTTTAGCTGGAGGACACTGGATAATAGCCAGCGAACTAACTGCAGTGTGCTTGCAAAGACAGAATCAACGCTTAATCTGAGCTGAAAATCCACTTCTTCCTCTGTGAAGCCACCCAGGCCTCCTCTTTATCTCAGTCAACAGACCTTTCTTGAAAACTCATTACTGGTTGGCACATTCTTCGTCAAATGCAGCGTGTCCATTTTGAGGGCTGGGAGTCTGAATGGCTTTACATAAGTTTTCTTAAACAGCATTCACACAATTTTTTGAAAAACTATTTGATGTACTATGTAAATGGGAACAATCTGAAATTACTGGGTAATTATTTTTTTTTTTACATAAGGAAGGAGAATCAAGTCCAAGTACCAACTTTAATATCGTACGGCTCTGCACATACCACACATGCTATGAGTCCCATCAGCAGTTTCCAAATCAAGCTTCATGCTGATGTAAGGGAAACAAAATACAGCTATTGGGTTTGGAAACTGCTATATTAAGGGAGAAAGTCCCTTCAGTCACTGAACTCCATACTATCACTATTCAGTTGCTTCCGTGGATGCTGAGCACGCTTGGCCCTTCACTGGGGGTGGTGAGCCATATCTGACCCTATTGGATTTGCTTATCTTCCCTCATTAAGTCAACATCAGAATCAGAAATAGAATTTGAAAGGTAAAACTTCCAGTTATCTTTCCTAAGTGAAGAAGCACAGTCTTTTTCAGGCACTGTTCACACATTCTTCTTGCATCAGTGCTTGCTCCAAAGATATTCAAAAATACTAATTTAAATAAAATTCTTCAATAACAAATAAATTAGCATTTGTTAGTCCAAAACAGAAAGAGTTGTCATACCAAATAAACACTGCTTCTTTCTAGATGCAAAGCTATTTGATGAGTGCTAAGTATTGTTAAAAGATGTCCTTTTGAAAATCTATTGTAGCTGCAAGGCAAACAAATTGTTCATATTTCTGTGGTAGTTTAGTCATAATTACATATGCCTTTAAACAAGTATATAAAATTCAGACATATGACAAAGGAGAAAAGGTATCTTGAAACGATCTATTGTATCAGCAGTGATACTTTCTATTGACTTCTACAGATTCTATTCAGTCCTCAGTTTTAAAATTAGATACTGACCCAAAGCTGGTCACTGTAAAATTTTGCAGGCCTGGCTTGTTTCCAACTGTTTCTTAATTAGCTCTCTAGGTCAGATTTCTTATTATCAGGAAAAAAATACAGTATCATTTAATAATAAAACCGCAGTCTCGCTGCACTCAGAGTGACATAAATGAGTCGTTGATTTAAGCTCAGAGAAGTGATTTCTCAAACTGTAACCCTGTAACTCCACAAACTCTCCTTTTTGAATTGCAGTGCTGAAGAGTGAAACTCAGAAAAACCAGAATGGTTCCTCCCTTCCTATCAAGTTGTCTAAGTTATACAATTGTTGAGCAGTGGTACGAGGAGAAGCTGGTTATCTTCAGCCTCTTCAGAAAACGGGATAAGGAATGTGAGAGTTTTCTGCCTGCAGTTCTGTTAAAACTGCAAAAAACTGTTAAAACTTTCCTTTCAAGAAAGGAAATCCTATGAAATTCATTCTTAGTCATGATTAACATGCTGACTTACCATATATGGGGTTTTTTAGAATAGACTACATACAGTGACTGCCCAATTAACTTCACTCAGATGTTATCATCACTATTAGGAATGGTTTTCAAAATCACAGGTAGCACTACATCACATTACTTTGCATCAAATTATCTTTTTTAATTTAAATTTCTACAACAGAACTTTTATCAGCTTTGTAGAAAACTTAAATTGCTGTTGATGCTTATTTGTATTGAATAAAGAGAGAAAAGTTAAATGACTTGTGGTGAAATGTCTGGAATGTGGTAAGGAATACATTACTTGTTAATGAAAAAGTTTCATTAGTAAGAAGAAAAAAAAAAGCTTTTAAAGGCGAGGAAGAAATAGTCTGTGTATCTAAAAATCCAAAGCATTGGCATATTATGCTCACATTGTTCTGTGCTAAATGTAGTTTCTTCAAGTAAAGTTACAAAGTAACTGTCTTACCTCAACTATACCTATTTTTCCATCAGTAGACTTCCCGTATTGGTCCACAAAAGCTTTCATTTCAGGTGTTAAATCCTACAAAGTTACAATGATAGAATCATTACTTTAAAATACAAGAAACATATGTAAACATACTTGAATAATCTATTATTTGCCAAATAATATACCACATTTAATGAAGTACTCACACATTGCAGCTACACTCATCAAGTTTAATTTTTTTTTTTTTATTTTACTTCCTGGGAATTATATTATAGCTGGTGTGAATGATTGGCATCTAAATGCTTAGAACCTTCTTTTAGTTTACAGAATCAAAAAATTATAAAGACAGATGTGTTGGAAGATGTGTCTAACAGTTCCTTTGTTTAAGATGGTGACAGTGAAGTTCATAGGCAATTATTACTCCATTTTCTCAGCTTTCCTTTTTAAATTAGTAACTTGAAGGCACTGCAGAATCTTTCAAAATAAGGAAAAAAAATCAGTATAATACATCTGAACACCAAAATAGACTTTCCACGTCTTTGAGTGGATTTTTCCTGAACAATGGATGCTATTTTAGTCTTAAAAGATCTCATCACAATATCATATTTTTCACTGTTTAGTATTTGGTTATCATGGAAACAGAGTCAAAATGTCACTGCTTAAATGCAGAAAGGGAGATTTAGTTGGGAGAAAACTTTAAGCAGTACCTTAAATCAGACAGAATAAAACCATCGTTGTCCATATAAATTATGGTCCCTGCTATATATCTGTTTTCTAAAGACTATTCTCATTCTAGGCTACAGCAAAAAGTGCCAGCCTTGGGGTAAATATCTAAATATTTGATTTCACACTTCGTCTTGACCTGCCTTTCTTTGATATGAGATGTCATCAACCTTCAATACAGATTAAACTTTTAATTTTCATTATATTTCTTAGAGGTGGAAGCTAGTGAAACCATTCAGCAAGAATAGGGTTTCAGTTATATTGAAACAATGCCCAATTCTACAGTTATAGATGAGGCTACATCAGACTTCGGAAATTAAAGGTTTAGTTGTTATAATAGATCTGATTATATAGGACCTAAGTGATTTTCTCACTGGAGACACAGGGACTCTCAGCTGTACAAAGTCCGTTGTAGCTTGTCCCAAATTTCACCTGCCAAAGCTAACTAAAATGTCAGTTCCTTGTAGCTGATACAGTCACGGCCTAGTATCCTATTTCTGTCAAAGTCATCCATAGCAAGTTAGTAATTTGCCATGGCTTTAATTAGAGATGTGGTTATTAATATAATGGACTTCAAAGTCACCTTTCATCTAATGATCCCAAAGTGGGGACAAGTTTGCTTAGCAGATAGAATGGAGAATTAGACACTTGGATTTTAATTAGTCCTGGTTAAATATTTTACCAATCTTTCTAATAGCAGCTCTGCAGTGCCGGACAGTGTCCAGCCATTGAAGGAGGCACAGTTGATTACAGGTTAAACCAAACAGGAAACTTATCCTCTAGTTCATTATTCAGAAATTATGGTGAGTTTTCCGGTGTTCACTTAACCTGCTCATGAGCTGCTTGAACAGTTATTTATGTTATTCAAATAAATATTTTTGGTCAAAAAAAAATCCCTAATTTAACCAAGTCTAGTCCAAAACCTGATACAGGTGCAGTGCTCAATTTTTGAAATGAGGAAACTAGCCCTTCACACCTTAGTCAGACACATCAGAAAAGATACTTTTCCAACAAGTGGAAAAAATTAGCTGTTTCTGATATGATTTGAAAATGTAAGGATAATTGGCACTACAGAAACACTCACATAATTGTACCCATGAATAACATACTTCTGCAGAGAAATATTGTCATTATCTATACAGGCAGCGAAAGTGAGAAACAGATGTGGGATAGCTCAGACAAGATCCACCTATTGACACTTTATCAACCTCTGTGCTGGTCATTTATACTCTAGAGTTTCTCTTGGCAACTGGCACTCCCAAACAGAGAATGTATCGCATAAATGTCGGTCACAATAAATGGAAGCTACGTTTATACAGTTTGGTAGCTTTTATCTTTCAAAAAAGAGCTCTTTTAACACAGCTGAAGTTATACCAGATCAATTCAAGTATCTACCATAATGCATGAAGCAAAAAGACCTAATGTTACCAAAGCCCAAGCACTAAACCTTCTGAGCAGACATTCCCCCCTTTCAGGGGGGGCTAGCCTGAGTCAAGCTGCATGCCACCTCTCTGCCTGAGAAAAAGCAGCTGTGAAAGTACAGGCTTACTGAGTGGATTAATGCAAGGATTAGCATCAGAACATAATTAGAACAGTTCTGCAGTTGGGAAGAATATTGGGAAATATTAAACCATCCTATTCAATGACAGCATCAATGTGATTCTTTAATGCATAAGGCATGACTGATGTAAAATCCAGCTATGAAGAATGCATAATTGAATATTTCAAAAATAGTGAGCAGAAGAGCGACCTGAAATGCAGAAGTTAATGATGACAAAGAAGCTTTGAGGTGTTAAAAGAAGGACAGACAAGGAAATGACATATAACCTACACTAGTTTCTCAATGTGTCCCTTCTGGCAAAAGAATAGATATTCAAAGATACTGAATTAGTATCCCGTGAGACAAGAAATGAATTAATGAGATGCTTGTTTAGCAAATGAGCCTTCAAATGCAAGAATCAGGTTAGATTTGAAACCTAAGATGACATATAGCCATACTCCAGAGCCCACAGACCAGGTGCTGAATTTGGTTTTGCTACTGTAGATTGCTCTTTTCAGCAGAACACTCCAAAGCTAGGTTTGAATCAGAGAAATGGGACAGAAAAACATCTGAGCATTTTTAGAGTACAGTGTCAGATACTGGCAGGAGTTATTTAAAAATCCCACATACATTATAACATTGGTAGACAAATCCTGTAAGGGTTTCTGTGTTGCTTTGAGTAGGCTATGTTTTTAAGAGATGCACAGTTGTTTCAAGAGAGAAAAGATCCTGACCTTAACATTATAAATATTTTTTACCTCGAGCTTCTAATCAATTTTTAACTACTCAGTAATATATTAGCATTTCTACTAACAGTGCCATTCATACTAAATATAAAAAGGCTTTAATATCTTCTTTCTACTGAGCAAACTTAAGTTTCCTGCACTTTAGTGTAGAAGAGAGATGGTTCAGTTGCAGTATTTGAAATGTATTGAAGTTGTTTAATCTTTTCGGTGAAAAAAAAAATTAGACTTTTTCCTTCTAAAACACCCACACTGAGTTTCCAATTTTCTGTTTTGTTTTGGATTTTTTAACTTCAATTTTGCTTTATTTTATTTTTAATTTTAGTTTGAACTTACACTCAGGAAAATGAGAGCCTACACCAATGTCTCTTATAAGAAGTAACTGGTACCTAGACTGCAGTAACATTAGAGGCATTGCTGAGAGACAGATTTTCATATGTGTAAAGTTTGCACTCATACAATTTATATTATACAACTTTCCATAAAAACAATTAAGGCTCATATTAATTATTTTTCTCTGCATTTAGGTCTAAAATATATAGGAACTTTCAAAGCAAAGTTAATTATTGAAAAGCTATTTCTCAATTTGGAGGCATTCTTATTAGGAAGCATTAATCTATTTTTTCCATGCACACATCATCCACTTATTTTTTTTCTTCTGTTTTTTCAGAAGTCTTTTAGCATAGAGTCATTTAGACTGATTCCATTAAGTTATATATTGGGCTTGATGCTAAAAGTGGCTGTAATTTTACATGGAATCTTTAATTTCTTTCTTTCTTTCTTCCTTTTCTTTTCCCCTCTGCATGGGTGTAGTTTGGAGGAAATTATTAATTAATGTTTCAATAACTCATACACAGACATGTTTTGACAATACTGTCAAAAACTTCGCTGTCTCTCTGAGCCATTTAAACAGCCAGGATTTGGTACTCATACTCCTGGTGAAGAGCAATAAGTGTTTAGGAGTCATCTGCAGATCTATTTAGTGACCACCAAGGGGCAGAAACGCATTTCAGCCCGTGCTGCCCATTAGGTGTGAAATTAAAAGAGTCCAACTACCCTGAAGTGTTGGCTTTTTCTCTTCCTTTTTTGTTCTATTTTTTTACCTTTTTTTTTTTTTTTTTCTTTTTTTTTTTTTTTTTCTTTTTTTTTTTTTTTTTCTTTTTTTTTTTTTTTTTGTGTGTGTGTGTGTTTGTGTGTCTCCCCCCCTCTCCCCGCCAGTTTTAATGAGTACATATCTGGATCAGATAAGATTAATTGCAACGGGATAAGGTCCCATCCAAGACAAAAAGACAGCATCCGTACATTTCTTGACTTTTCTTTTTAAGCACTGTCAGAAGTATCAGCTTGTAGCCTTGCAAGGTAGAGCGGGAGCCGCTCATCAGTGAGGTGGACCCTGGTTTCACCTTTCCAAAGCAGACGATTTATCAGATTTGCAACCTGCTCATTTCTAACCAAGCTATTTCCCTTTTCCCGGTGCGGCAGGCGCGTGAACCGCGGGATGGCAAGAGAGAACAGAAGGAACCGGGGCACTGGAGTTTGCTCAAGAAAACTCTTCTTTCCCGAAGAAGACGGAAAAGTGGGGCGAAACATTAACCTACCAAGCCCGCCTTCTTCCGCGCCTGCTGCAGCTCCTGGATGAAGTTTTGTAGCTCCTTCCCGTCCATGAACCCATTGCCTGAATGAACAACAGAAAGAGTTACGGCTGCCGTCACCGCTCCCTCCAAACTCTCTCCGTTCTCCAGCGCCGGCAGGGGCGTCTCGGACCCGGCTGCTCCCTCCCGGCGAGCGGCTCCCCGCGCCCCTCTCCCGGCACCGGCCCCGGTCCCGATGGCTCCGGGGCTGCGCCCGGGGCTGC
>WBNO01011999.1:31580-226492 GCA_013400575.1 Peucedramus taeniatus
TTTTTTTGTATGTGGCTTTTCTGAGACTCCTTAACTCTTACTACCAGATTTCTCTCTTCACTCTCGGGAAAGCACCTAATGATAATAGCCCAAGGGTTTCTTAAGTGTGGAAATCAAACATGGCAATTATAACACAGAAAATCCCCCAAATAAATAACAGGGCAAATAATTCTCAGTCGAAAAATTTAAGCATCACAAAAATTTAAGCATCACAAAAATTTAAGCATCATGTGAAGCATCACAAACTTGATTTTGTTGAGCAGAGAAAGATGCAAATGTAAGAACTTTCAAATGAACNGAAGACTTCAGTGGGACCAATATCATGAGACTTTTGTAATCTGCCTACATATATTCTTGAAAATAAAAATCTGAACCTAACACATTTCCTTCCATAAAGTAGCAATAATGACCAGAAAAGAGAGAATTCATGAGGCTTATTTTTACAAAGAGCAAGGACATGGCAGAGCTCTGGCCTCGACAAATGGAAGCACAGTGAATCAAGACTGGGATTATTCTTTGTACTTGGAAAAGACAATGGGGTGCCAGTGACGCAAGGACACTGGAAGGAGACAAAGGTGGAACTAGCATTTCCTTCATTTTTAGACAGAAGATGTCTGTGCCAGTGAGGCAACTTCTTATACGCCAAGCGTATTGAATTACCCTGTCCAGTGCAGAATTTCAGCTTCCAGCAAGCCTGCAGGAAAAGAAACCAAGTACTGAACTTGTTTCAACAAACCTCTGACTTGCATCTGGTGTTGATTTGCTCCTTGCTGCTTACCATTTTCCAGTGGCACATCACATCTTGTTCTTGTCCCTTTTCCTTGACCCAAAAGACTGTAGCTGAATGGGAGCGAAGAATTTAGCATTGTTTGGGACCAGCTCAACCTTGTTCATCTGACTGTTCAGACTTTAAAACGAACAGGAGCTGCAATGTTTACATTTTTAAATGTTCTCAGAATAAAATATTTTACATAGGTCATATGTGGCCAGGAGGATTTAAAAGAAGTCTTACATGAACTTTTGCTGCTTCTCCCTGTAACTGTACAATTGAATGCAGATGCTTGGACACGCTGACCTCCCATTATGCTAACATCTACAAAATCAGTATTGGCTCCAGAGCATTTATGCATCTTTGTGTGTTCTTCATAAAACAGTATATCAAGGTGAATGGGTTTCTAAGTTCTCTGCTGCACTTGACATGATCCTTCTGCACAGGCATAAAAGTAGCAGATATTTCCGTGCCAAAATAATAACTTACATAACTAACTGTATACCATATTTTTATGATTAATGAATAACCAAGCCAGCATTCATATTTAATCCCACTGGACTCTGCTTATGCAAAACTGAATCGGAAACTGGTCATTTCAATTCAAGAAGCTATTAATTTCCATTGAAAGAGGAAGCACTGGAAAGGATTTAAAAATGTAGATATATACAGGATGTGATCCATAACCTGATGAAGTCCATGCAAATTTTCCCAGTGATTCTAGAGGGCTTTATGCAAGGACAAAATTCTTCTCATTTTCAGAAATTATATTTATGGTGATAAGCATACATTGATTAATGAATTACTTTACTGAGAAGCCCAAGCCTTGTCATTCATTTTTACAAGAGCTACATGAGCCAGATCCATATCTGGCAGAAATCAGAAGAGCTACACTAAAGCCAGCTGGGAATTTGACCCAGTATATGAGTGATGATGATTTTATTTAAAAACATTTGTTGTTCAAATGCTTTTCATTTATATATATATATATATANTGTGAAGCATCACAAACTTGATTTTGTTGAGCAGAGAAAGATGCAAATGTAAGAACTTTCAAATGAACATGTCCAACATGAATGATACAAAAGCTCCACAAGGACCACAGAAGTTGTTTACTTAGCTATTTTCAGTCCTTCATCAGAAGTTATATCAAAGATAGGGACTGTTTTGTCACCTCTCTTTTGAAAGGCCACATTCTTGTGTGATCCTGAGTTGTGGCTGGATTTGTCGTATGAATTTCTTTTTTCCTATTAGATCCTTAGTGACTATTAGCAGCACAGTCATTCCTGAAAGATGTGGAAGGAAATCCTGGTCTTTGGCAGAAGTTGCCAGCTTTTCCGTATGGAGTCATAACAGTAAGAAGCGTTATGAAGCACATGACTTCAGAGATTTTAATTACAACCTTTTCATGATACAGAGAAGATCTCTCTTGCTCTTCTAGACTCTTACATTAAAATACATATCTGAAAAATATCATAAATGGAAGTCTTTCCTAAGAGAAAAAGTATTAAGATTATGTTAATTCTGAAAGAGGGAAAACACTTGTATCCATACAGAGTATAGCATAGCATAGCATAGCTTAGCATAATAAATACTGTCAGTCTTAATGGTGACAGATGTACAAACCAGATGACAGATAAGCTTTATAAAGTGATCATTGGAACCCAAACCTTGGTAGACTTTTTTTCTTTTAAATCTTTCATCCATGTACTCAAATAAGATCCCCAAGCCTATGCCTGACACAGAAACCAGGCAGAGAAGCTGGAACAGTGTTGGTACCTGGTTTGGGCTGTGGCAGAATTTGCAGAAGTAGTGTTGGGCTCTAGAATGCAGCTTGAGATGTGTGCAGCTACCACCAAGTATGGCTGCCTGTGGATGGGGAAAGTGTCTTTTCAGAATATTTGGCTAATACTACAGAATATTTATTGCTTACTTTTTCTTTATCTACATTTCAATCAGTGTTTGTATTCTTTAAAAATGAAAAAGAAAGTGCAGCATTGCAATGCAGTGTGTTAAGCTGCCCTTGGATTATACAGTCATTATGGTAAACCACTATTGGCACAGGCAATATATTATGTAAATAGTACACAAACCTCTGCTGGTTTTTGCAGACAGTATTATATAGAGACAGAAATATATTTTTCATGCACAAGACAGAATAGTCCAAAATAATTTTGAAGACTTAAAATATATTTTAATAGAAAGTGCAAATTGATGAGTCATTTGTGAATTCAGACTGCAGCATAATCCAAGCCTTAACCTTCTGACAGGTGAAGCTAGGGCCTAATTCATCCCTTTCTAATCTACTTTATATCTTTACAGTCTCATCTGTGGCTTTCCAAGAAGAAGCCTAATGACAAGGCAATGCTCAACAACAGTTTTGTTAGTATTAGAAGGCCAATAGTCTATGCAACCATGCTTTGCCATGTCTTCCCATCCTGTAAAATCCTCAGAGACATCAGAACATTTCATTCTTTACTTTGCAGCTCCCTTCCTTCAAAAACTAGATGGATGCCCAGCACAGACCTCATAGGTGGCACTGACCTGACTCCAACCCAGCCCTTCCCAAGAGCTGGGAGCACGATAACCTGTGGCTCCAGACATGGGGAAACAACTTTTTTGTTTGAAGGAATACAACACCATGTTCATGCATGAAAGGTTGTGCTGGGTTGTCAGTGTATCAGTACCACCAGAAACAGCACCTGATGTGGATGAGATGTGTTTGATGATCTGTTTGGTACTATAAGCCAACTATAGCCAAGCAGAAAACAAGTGAAATCATGCAGCATTCTTGCATTTAGCTTCAGCTTTCCCAAGATAATGCCTAGCTTTGTATTGTCTTGTATTCTGCTGCTAAGTCCCTGGCTAGCTATGAGATTTAAAAGAGCCTTAGGGATGACCTAACTCATGCCAGTAGAAAGCAGCTTGGGGATGACCTAACTCATGCCAGGAAAAGCAGCTCCTCTTGCCCACCTGCCACAACCCCATAATACCTTTACCCTGGTGGCCTGTGAGGTGGTGTGCAGTTGCTGCTACAGCCAAAGTTATCCTGCCACAAGGAGACCTTCAGCTGTTGCCTTGAGTGTTCTCCATGGCACAGACTGGCTGGGGATGGGCTGCAGATCACTGGACCCAGTGCTGTCTGTGAGAGCCTGATCCAGTGTTTACTAACATCAGTGTTCATCCTTGATTTTCAGTGAGTTTCTGTGGGATTTTTAGTGGCCTATGTTGCTATATGACAGACTGGATTTTTATTTTCTTTTTGTTTGGATTTTTTCTCCTGTTCCAGTGTTTGGATAATGCATATTTGCATGTAATTCCAAGCAAATTCAGCAGAGTTTAATTGTCCAGCAAGTACTTATCTGGGATGTTAGTGCTACTGATAGTGGTGGTAGTTACTAAAGCTTTCAGAGATCTGCCTTGTGAGGCATTTTACTGGAAGACAGCTGAAAATTTAGGATCCTAATTTAGAAGGTTTGCCTGCCTGTTTGGAGGATTTTAGAGCTCCTATTGAGTAATTTGGGACATTTTCACTTTACATCCTGGAGAACTCAGACTGTCTAGTTTACAGGCCAGTATGCATGCTTTGGCCAAACATCAGCTCTGCAGTGGGAGGAGAGATGGGTGTGTGTCAGTGGTCCCTGTTCCCAGAGTCCTCACTTCCTGAGCACTGACTTCTTTTTTTTGCAAAGAAACTTGAGCTGACAGCTGAAAGGAAAAATAGTACACCCACAGGTCCTGCTGTCCTGAGTGGGGGAGCAGTGCTGTGGGGAGCACTCCGGGGCACACCTGCCCTGCAGACCAGGCACATCCACAGGGCACTGTTCTGCTTGGAGGAAAAGCTGATTGTGTGATCAAAGGCAAGGAACTCAGGGGTACATTAGATGTGATGGGATCCATGTTGAGTGGTCTGGTGGGCCAATGCCCTGGGGACAGAATGAGACAAATCTCCCTCTCTGTTTTCTTTGCATCATCTGAACTGAACTCAACGCTCTATAAGAAGAGCATAAATCATGAGAAACACAACCTGTGTTCCAGAGTAGTTATGTAGGATGATCACATACTGTTAATTTGTAACTAGGAAATGCAGTGTTCTTCATAAAGGTTGAATTAAAAACATAAACCATAGTCTTTTCTTCTTTGGGTTCACAGCATAGGCCTATCCCATACAATCTGTGTTCTGCAAGGGTCTACCACAACAGTAGCTTGAAAAAGTACTCATTTTAGCAAAGTTACAGAATATGAAGTTGTTTAATAAGTAGCTTCAACCTTTTGTAAGTAATGGAAAAACTTGTGTTATCTCATTCCAAATTCTTTTATTACAGTTATAGGTCAACCCATACAACTTCAAAGCCATAAAATTACACAGTGAGAGTCTCAAAGGGTAATATGGAAAAAACAATAAATAAAGCAAACAATATTATAAGGTGAACAGGTTCATCTTCCAACTGTGCTGAACTCAAAACTAGCTCAGCAAAAATGATGTAAGTGCCATAATAATAAAATTTTCAGTCACTGCATGCTGCTGCACAGCATTGTGAGTTCTTGGTATGGACAAAAATATGTGTGATCAATTATTACTGCAACTAGAAGTCTACAGAAGCAAGCATGTAACTCTGTTTGCTTTTTCCACACAAATACCATAACTATAGTTCAGCTGTTAAGTCCATTCTTATGCACAGCTCTCACTGAAGATCAGTGCCTGGTTGTCCTGTATATCAAAGGGAGAATAACTCTTCTTTATGCTGTTTATCTCCCAAATTATATGAGCTCTTTTTACATAGATTTTTGCATTCTTCTATTTTTAACTTTTTTTCCACATTTCATATTTCCACCATCTTATCTTCTTTCTTATCCACAGATTAAAATATGTGTGTGATTTTTTTAAAGAATATAGAATATTTCACTGTGCAAGAAAACTTTACAGCACTGTTTTCCATCCCCCTAACCTCTTTAAAAAAAAAAGTTCTTTAGAAATTTAAATAATTTACTTTGTAAATGAGTTCAAAATTAGAAAAGAGAAATTTAGCAAGGAATCCCTTTTTAATTCTCTTAGGCATATTACTTTTGAAGGGAATTGACAGCTTCTTCTAAGTAGCTCCTGGAAATGATTGCAGCATCTGATGAGCACAGCAGCTTCTTGGAACCTTGTAAATGATACATTAAAAAGCATTTATTTTGTTTTATTTCAAAATTTGATCCATTCCACATGCCTGCACTCAAGTTCAAGATTAGAAGCTTACCTTTCAACGATTCATAACATAACCACTTATCAAAATTGTCCAGGGTTTGCAGTAAAATTATGATTAGAAGGTTTGATATAAAAGCTGGACCCTTTTCTGAGCAAAGATCAGGGCCTCACCTCATGATTGTGGAAAGAAATGACATTTACAACAGCCAGAGAATGGAAAATGTTAGCAAGTTAAAGCAAACAGAAGCTAAACATTAGGCTTTCACAACACAACAGTGCAGTGTGTCCAACCTGTTATCAGTTTACAACTTTAGCCTCACAGTCCTCTTTCCAAACTCACTGAGCTCTTTGTTACTTTTTGATTGAGATCGACCTGGATTGCATGGCCATTCCCACTGTCCCTTGTGCAGCACTGCTGCTGTGGGAGCCAGCAGAAGTGTGAGGGCTGTGCAGACCAACCTGCTGCATTATTTCTCATCAGTGGATGTGCGTATTTAGTACCTTCATGGAAAGATTTTTAGGGGCTTGCTTCCTCTTCTCAACTAAGGACTAGCTGTGGCCACCATCAGGGCTGCCAGTTTGACCAAGTGGAAGCAATGTAAATCAGGAAAAGTTCACCCTGTATTTAAATAGCTCTGAACTAAGCAAAACAATGACATTTTTGACTCAATCATACAGGAAAAATGTTTCATTCATACTTCAGTTGGTCTCTGTACTTTCAGGGTGTGAACTTACTTGCCCAGGTGGTTTTGTCTTGGTCTCACCAATTGCAGCACAAGACTGACCTCAGCTCCAGGTTTCTAGTCCCACATCAGTTTGTGTGAGAATCATAGAGACACTTCCAGAAAGCCTCTTGTCTTCCACAGTCCCAGCAGCAGGATTTTTACACAGGTTTTCTTTGTGTCCCACCATTAGCTGTATCTAATGGCTCTTCACATGAAGCATGGGAATCCTACATATTCAGGTACTTGGGCCAGCTCTCAGATGCCAGTTTGTCTGCAGTGAACCTATCCCAGACTTGCTGGGAATGAGAATAATGGCCAGAGATTTCCCACAACTCTTCAGCAACGCCTCACTGGCTGTATCAGTCACTCCATTTCAAAATTACTATTTTGAAATGTCTTTCACTCTGCTTCTCACCACATTCCTATTCTTCCCACAGCCTGGAGGAGGGTAAGGAAGTACTTGTCTCTGTGCCATGGAAAAGTGTGGAAAAGGCAAAAGTGACAGATAAAAGCTGTACTCTCAAAATGAGTGTGAAACAGCCTGAAACGATATATGAATCTGTGGCCAGAATGGACAGAGGAAATTATCCCAGAAGGCCACAAAAAATGAGTAAACCAACTGAGAAATAGTGGAACTTGTGAGCTTTAACACCAGCATTTCTGCAGCCTGACAGAGCCTGAGTTAGACCCGAAGGAGGACCCAAGAAAGGGTTATTCTTCACTCCCCCTGTTTGGGGGTGACTCTATCCAGCCGTACTTAAGAAGATGAACTGTTCTGATGCAGACAACTCCAGCAGCTTCTCTTGAAGTCATTCTGATGACTAAAGGACAGACACACTAGAAAGTAAATATTTGTCCTGGTGGTGAGCTCCATTCAAGTCCTGCATTTACGTAATGGAGCATATGCTTGACTGACCAAAATCTTGCACTGTGGGTACCTCACATACTTTAGAGCAGGCTTGTTCTGATTTGCTGTTCTTATGCCATTCAGGTTTGCCAAACTTTATTGTTCCCTTTATTTCATTAATATCCTATATGCCTTTTGGGGTGACATTTTTCCTTTTCTCTGTGATATTCTCTAGTGTACAGATAAGTGGAGGAATTAGAAGTGTTTTGCATGGCTGCTCTTCAGATTCTGAAACACATAGAGCCTTTATCTTTGAGAAAAGTTTGCTAACTTCAGTGAGCCTTTCTAGTACTGTTTCTAAAGACTTAGAAACAGTATATCTTTCACCACACATTTTCCATTGACAAGCTGATTTCATAAAGTGGGATCAATCTTTAATCTTTATAATTAATGTTTCTAGTAACCCGAAGGTGTATTTTTAAGTACTGCAAGCTGCATCTTCCCCGGCTGGCAGGGCAGGACTTTTTTTAGTTCACAATGCACATGTGTGTGTCTGGCTTGTTGATGCTTTGCATGTTGATATAAAAGCCAGAATACTTCTCCAGTTTCTTACACAGGACTCATATTCTTCCCTTTTGCTACACATACAGCTTCAAGGTCATTTGTTCTTACAACTAATGTATAAAGCAGATACAATTCAAGAAAGTGGGAGGAGGCTTTGGTTTCACAGGAGGCATAGTGGGCAGGCTGGATTCTTTAGGCAACAAAGTCAGCGGAAGCTTTCTTCATAGTCACTTCTTCATGGAGAGAGCACCAGTAATTGCCATTCAGGATCTCCTCTCTCTCCATATCATTAAAAGACAGTAAAGCACAAGCAAACAGCAATAGAGTGCTGCTAAACTGTTGGCAGCCAGAAACTATCTGTAACTTGCATGTTGAAGACATGGCCCAGGAAATCCCACTAGAGGTGAGTCCCATGGAGCAGCCCGAGCTCAAGCAGGATCTTTGCATTGAGCTAAGTGAAATCCCAATGTGATTTTCTGTTCTTGGAACCAGAGTTGGGAAAAAGTGCTAGAAAACAAGTAAAAATGTAACACTCCGCAGCTCAGTTTTTCAAGTGGATCTTTCTTTCTCCTAAGAGGAGAAAAGTTTGGCAAGAGAATAATACGTATTGTTTAGTCAAATTGCCTGATAAAGGCAATACAGTTTAGAGTTTTATATCTGTCTCCAAAGTCTATATCTAGGCACCTGTGAACACACTGTATGACTTTCCAAAACTCAAATGCATACAGATCCTATTAAGGCTTTGGAAGCAGCAGATGCTCACCATCATTTCCTGAAGGCTTTTTCCTGAAGGTGGTAAAGATTAGCATCCTTATCAGTCTTAGGATCTTTTGTGTTGTGTACTGTAGCTCAAGATATAAGGAAGTGCATTTCCTAAGTGGATTTTTTTTTTTTTTAAATCAGGACCATAGCTAATTTATGATTACAACTGCAAGGGCCACTGAAACACACATGGCTGTGCCTGAATGGTCTTCATATTTAGGTGTCTGATGTTTCATTTAACTCCACTGAGTTCAAGCTGTAAGTTTGGAAAGTCCACAAATTTCCTGTATCAACAATTCAGTGCAGGCTACATAATGATCAAGATATTATATCAAATTTTCTCAACACCAAAAGAGAGGAGATTAAATGAAGTGACTAGTCTAAGATAACACTAGTTGGATCAGATATAGTTAACTTGAATTGTTTGTGAAGATCTATTTTAGACTTAAGATTAACAAGTTTGTATTGCTGCAGGCATCACACTCTCAGACTGGTTAACACCAGTTGCTCTCCCGGACATGCTCTCCAGATTAACCAGGCATGAAGTAACAGAACCTAAATATAGGCTTCTATTTTTGTTAGAAAGTGTTGTCCTTACCAGGTAAAATTTCTCATTCCTTCTCTTAGCAGCATATATAGTTTTTATACAATCACTTTTTTAAAGCAGAGGCAAAGCAGCTATAGAGTGATCACTGGTAAGTATTTGACATTGGCAAATAAAAGTACCTGGAACCATCAAAGGGAATTTGGTGCAATTGTTTTAGTAGCTCTCCTTAATGATGTTGAAGTCTTTCTAATGCCTTTATAAAAATATGACTTAAATCACTGCTCATGCAAATGCCATTAGCTGTCAGGAAGTGCTAGTCTGGGAGATGTACCTTGGCTTCAGTCTCCACTATCAGCTTTTCTGGTTTGTTTGGGTTTTTTTTTCCTATATCCCTTTGGACCTGAATTATTTTCTAAGCAAACATTTGTGCATTTGTGTATAATTCAGAATATTCTGGAATCTTTTTTATTTTTTTCGTTTGTGGGGGAAAAAAGTCAACAAAAGCTTTCAAATGTGTCTGTTTCTGTGGTATTAGAAAATAAAAAAATTAGTTGCTAATTTTTAATTTCTTTTTTCCCCTCAAGGTTTTATTTAGGAGAAGGTAAGAGAGAGGTCCTTTAAACCTCAGCAGGAAATACCCTTGTTTTACCAGCTCCTGCAGTCTTGGCTCAGTAAGGCACCTTTTTACCAGTACCAGGTCACCATGCCCAAGAAATCTCACACCACTGGAAGGAATCCCAAATACTCTTGTTCAAACACTCCCCTAGCTCAGCTTTGTATCACCCACACAAAGCAGCCCTAACATCAGATTAACTGGCTTCCAGATGATCACCAGCTTGGGGTGACCCTTGGCACTGAGAAAAATCAGTTTGACAACTGCCATGGCACCTCTGGACCAAGGCAGCTGGGTAGGTGAGAAAATTACTCTCAGTAATTAGAGAAATCCTTCAGCATCTCTAATGACCAGGACAGGACATGTAGGGGAGACTAAGAAGAGGGTGAACACCCAGGTCAGAGGGCATAAAAGCCACCTGAGTGCTTTCTCATTGAAGTGATGAGCAGCACCACAGGTCTCTGTAGCTATATATTTGTGTTAATGCATTGAAACCTAATTTTCTTTCACTGCATGGTAGTCCACATTTGCTGTTGGATTAGTAACTGACCTGCTTGTAAATGAATTGGGCAATTTTCCCACCTGTGCTTAAAAGAAAAATGGTTCTGAGAGGGGAAGCCAACTCCTGAAGAATAGAGATAATAATCTAATAAAGACAGGGAATTCAGAAAAAAGCAATAAGTGGGAATCACTTCTAAGTTAGTTGCTGTTATTTGTATTTGCTTAACATTTACAGCTTCAAGACCTGTAGGGTCAGTATTCAAGATTTTTGCACCTGTGGTAAATATACCTCCAAAACTGACGCATCCCGCTTTTCTTCATTTGTATGTGGGCAAAGCTTAGAAGTACCTTGTTTTACAAGGCATTAGTACAAATGTTGCCTGCAGAGCAAGAGTCTGACCCAGAAGAAAAGAATCCTGTTTTCTCCAGAGGAATTTGAGTGAAGCCTGAAATGCATTTGTATTGAAAATGGTGTGCAGATTTGTCCCAGGTGTGCAGATTTGTTTCTAAAGGTATCTCTTAAAACCATCCAAGACACTATTTCAAATCTAATTCACCTGGGTAATATGAAGTGCAAGAAAGCATTAATCAGTCTTCTAAGATACGTGGCAGAGAGTTCATTATTTACATGTTTGATATAAAAAGTTCCAGTTTGTTTAATACAAGTTTGAATTAAATTTTTATTGTTAAGTGAACTTCTTGCTGGTGACCTGCATCTGATGAAGGACACAGAACTCTTTCCATGCTGGTTCTGCTTGCTCATAACCCTATTACCAGGGCTTGTGTGGTGACAGCTGGGTATGGCATAGATGTGACAAATTCTCTTTATCCACAGGAATCTCTTGTCTTTCATTTCTTCTGCATAACCTAAAAATCTAGAAGGCATTTGAGTCTATGACTCACATTGGAAAATAAGTATATAAAGAGCACAGGTACATTTTTTTCAAGGAATATTTTCCCATTTTCATGGGTGATTCAGAGCTAAATAACCAAGGAATGCAAGCCATGCTTTTACTGCTGTGTAGAGTGGATGACCATAAGGCAACCATCAAGCTGGGACACATGGGTTCTCTGCCTCAATTCTCTCTTCAGAGGTTGTCAGGTCTTCTCCTGAATGTCAGATATTAAACCCTACTTCTGCTTTTCCCAGGCTTTTGACACCTGCTAGTGCAGCCCTTTCTTTATTTCTGTTCCCCTCAAATCCCTCTTTCTTTGCTGAGGGGTATGTTGAGCTCAGGAGAGGAGAAGCATTCCCAGAACTACAGTTGCTCCAGATTTCAGTGGACTCCAATTCTTGTGGAGCTTGGTGAGGAATCTATCTTAGTCCAGGATTTGTACTTCTCCCCTTTCTCTTCCTGCATCTCCAAAACTGTAAAAAGCAGTTTTGCCATCACCTTTCTGCCCATGATCAGCACGTGGTGGGGTACCTCAAGCTGGGATTCTCTCCCATCCTGCCCTTGCAGCTGTTTGACACTGAATTGTGTGGCTGCATGTTCCTTTGTCCAAAGAGAAGGGGTACTGTTCTGTGGCTGGCCCATTCTTAAGTGTTCTTTACACTGTAAAAGGAGACATACCTATTCTGAGGAGGAATGCTTTAAAATACCCCTTTATCACATCATACAGCCAGCATTTAGGGGCTGTAATACCCTTGGGGCCTGGGCGGCACCAACCAGACCGAGCACTTTGGAAATTTCCACTTGGTTTGTAAGAATCTTCTTCATCCCTGCCTTAGTCCAGTTTCCAAGTCTGGAGGCAAAGGTCAGAATACATGTCCAGAACATTTACTGGATGGGTTTTACAAGGTCTGTGCAGAGGACTGTCTTTCAACAAAGTACTGGCCCATTAAAAATTGTATACTTACAGTATGGAAAACGTGGAAATTTGCCATCTCAGAGTATTTTGCTGCCTAAGTACGAGCATGAAAAAACACACTGTTTACTTTTATGGTCAATAAAGTAAAGCTTGTTCTCAGATGCAGGGCTCTTAAGTGGCTGTCCATTGCTAACATGAGACTTTAGACAGATTTTATCCTTCTGACGTTCAGTGGAACAAATATCCTGTAGTTTGCAGATAAGGATCACTCCAGGCTCAGTTTCAGTTTGACACAGTTGTTTCAAAATTCACCTTGGGTATATTTTTTCCCTTCAACTTTATCTAAAAAACTAATCAGCCTGGCTAATGAATTAAAGGGGTCAGAGGAATCAATGGTCCTTATTTGCATTAATTTAAATTAATACATACCTGTTTTATTGAATAAGGAGAGACAGGTCTGGTATTCATAAATAACTGATAGAGGATGAACATAATTCAGTAAAAATATTCTGTGTCTCTTGTTATGATCATATACTGAAAATATAAGTATTTTTTAAATTAAAAAGACTTATCATGTGAAAGTGATCTCTAGACAGGTAAATGGTGCAATTGAAAGGAAGGATGATTGAATAGCTGAGGTCCTGCTGTTAGACTTAGGAGGTCTGGACTCAGTGCTCCCTGAACCGACTCCCTGAATGGCTCTGGGAGCTCTTTGGATCTCTGGTGCTTCAATTCCCCATTCATGAATTTTCTTTCTTGGAGCAGTATGGTGAAAATGAATACCTGAGAAGCTAAGGATGTCAGATTTTCAGTTGTGCAATATGGTAAGAATAGAAGACCAATACAAAAGAAAAAAGGTCAGTCTCTTCTGAATGGATTAAAGAAATGTAGTGGGAAAACTAGAAGGGTTGACAATGCTTTTTTGTTAAAGTCCCTCTTGTTTTCCCATGACATGCTAAGCTAGCTCTGTAATATGGAAGACTATAAGAAACCTTATTTGAAAGCACAAGGTTTGTTTCCAAAACTGTACAGTCCCTAATCATTCTTGAGACCTCTGGAAAATTGCACCGCATTCTGCTTGAAATTATTATATGTATTTAAGGTAATGAACTTACTTGACTGACTGCAGGCTGCAGAGTCAAAAAGACTCATGACTATTCCTGTAATATTTGCTCAGAAGAAAAATACTCTGAAAAGCATACCTGCTTTTCATTGCAAGGACAGGGGATGTCAGCTGGCAGGACTGTTAGAGTCAGTGAGATGGCTCAAGTGAGAAACAAAACTTTTCTGAGCAAGTTCCCTCTATGCAGAAGCAATGGAAGTTCAATGCCACACAGTTCAGTGCCATGCAAAGAATCCTGAACCGTTCCTGTGGCTCCGGCTGGGACCAGGAAAGCTGGGTAAGCTGTGGCAGCCAGTGTGAAGTGCTGCATAGCCCTGTTGAGGCAAAAATGGGTTCATTTGCAGTAAATACTAAAGGTGAGACATTTTATGCAACCAACCCATTTTAGTTCCTGAATAGTTATAAAAGTTAACCACTCTGATTTTCTGTGGTGATCTTTTATTGAAAATTACTTGATATAAGCCCCATAGTAACTCTTAGGTGTCTTATTTCTCATATAAACTTCCTCAACCACTAGGCAGAGAAAATGTTTGTTCCCCTCTTCTGTGCAAAGATGAATGGCTTTTATGGCAGGGAGGAGATGCCTTTTTTGCAGGCCACAAAGAAGCGTGGGGATAGATGCATAGACAGGGCCTCTCATGCTCAGAGTTCAACCCTGTTAGGACAAAAGCAGAAGCTAAATGCAGATCTCTGCATCTCAGACAGCTGCAGACACCAACAGGGGAAGCAGATCCCCATCAAAGGTTTGAATGAAAGGGTTGTGTCATGATTGGTTTAGAAAAGAAACAAACTTCAGCAAGATTCACAAGCACTGTGGCACCAGTTCATCATTAACAGCATCCAATGTAACTCCTGCAGTCAGGAGAAGATTGCCTGGTATGACACCAATTCCTGAAAGGCCACCTCTGTCTTCCTGAGGACCTCGTTGCTTACTTGTATGGGAGGAGATTTTGAGCTAACATTTGCCAAAAAGGGTGATTTTAAGACACCTCTTTGGGGCTTTTCTGCTTTGCTGACTTAGGTGTCTTTCCCTGGGGTTACCAGTTTTGCCTGTCTCTTTAGAAATGCTGCTCTATTTCCAGCCTGTGTAAGCCAGGCAGGCTCCCTCTCAGGGCCATACTTTGGAGGGCTAGAGGACAGCTAAGATCCCTTGTGTTTCTAGCCCTTTGTTAGTATTCATAACAGTAGTTCAAAACTGAAGGCATTCAGATCTTTTCTGTCTATAGAGAAAGAAATGAAACAAATATTTAACTTGATTTAACAGCAGGGCAGAAAGGAATGTTCCACAGAGCTCCATGATGTTCCTATTGACTTTCTCTGTGCATCATACTTTTGAATTTCTTCCCTCTTATTTGGTGAAAATGTAAGGACAAAACTCCTCAAGTTCTTTTTATCTCTGCAACAAGTTCTGGTTTTAACAGGAGTCGTTTTCAGGGTACTAGAGAAAGAAGAGGGAACATTGGACCCTGGGGACACATTTCCATAGGGTAATGCTATTGAGCTGCTTGATTTGTGCACAGCATTCTGCCTTGAGATTAAAGCTAGGAAGGCATTTGGAAAACTACCTGCTCACTCAAGTTATTTGGTTGAAGTGTGCTCACAAAGTACCCATTTGTGTTTATAACTGCTCCGTGCAGATTTTTGGCAGATGTTGTGCTGTTAGCCTGAAATATGGCCCTTTGTTTTCCTTAATGATCAAGAGCTGTTAATACCATGCTGTGTTTCTGATGTCTTTTTGTTGGTCAGTACTCTCTGCCCTCTTTGCTCCAGCAGAAACAGAAATGGAAGCAGTGATAGCAGACCATTGCAACTCTCACTCATCTGATGTTACAGGCTGGAAAAGTGAGAAGATGTCTGGGAGGAAGAGCCATTTTCTTTTAATCAATTATTAACTGGTAAGTCACTCCAGCTAATCTTTGCTCAGCAGCTGAGTGAACCTTGTGAGCAAGTTTTTGAGCAGATGAGGCTTAGCTGAAACCAAGTGCTAGAAAAAAATATTCTGGGCAAACCTGCTGAAAAAATTAGGCAGATGACAAACTGGATAAAATGAGAGCATGCCTGCTTATATTTATAGACATGTTTTCATCCTAAGCATCATAAAGCTCTTTAGAAACCTAGAAATATGCACAGTGAATGAAAGAGGCCTTTCTGTTAGCACACATGGTAGCACTGCAGTGAAGAACACCCTCCCTAGTAGCAGGTTATGTTGGCCAAATATAACTACCTAGTACCAGCTTGGCACTGTGTTGTTACTAGGGCAGCTATTTTTACTGGGAGTGATATAACACCTGTAGGTAGTAGATGTTGTCAAAACACTGATGATGTCTTCATCACCACAATACCCCTTAAAATGGAAAAGTGCACAGATGCAGTACAGAAATAAAGCCCTCATTTAAACTCTTTTTTTACCTGGGAAAAAATGCAAAGCTACTCAATTTTTTTTTCCTCACAATAAACACTAATTGTTAATATGATAAAAAGAAAGATATCTTTAGCAGTCACACAAGCTAGGTATTCTGGAAAAAGGTCACGAAAAGGTGCATATCATTTAAGGAAATAGGGTCAAAGTTTTGGATTTGCAATGACATTGGAAGTAAAGCAAGCATGATCCAGACGTAATAGTAAGCACCCAAGCTGATCTGCTGGAAAAAGTAATTACTGTAAGTATTCTGTTTCAAGCTGATATATGTTCTCTACCTCTGATTCATGGTTGACAAGACACACAAACCTGGTCACCTTTTAACACCAGGAAGACTTTTTATGGCTCTGCAATTGTAGCTTTCTTGGAAGAAGCCCTCTGGGACCTCAGATTGCCAGTCATATTGCAACAGTGTGCTAGAGTTTAAATGGGGACCTGAAGTAAACAAAGACAAAACATTTGTTAGAAGTGATTAAATGTTCTCAGAACACTAGATTCTCCAAAAAATGCACCTGTGTATATTTGTTATAGTTGTCTTCAAAAGAGAACTTACTTTACAGCCACAGAGGTGTATCATTAATGAACAGCAAATTAATCAAAATGTTCTTCTGATAATGTGCTTTTCTTAAACTTACATAAGCATTACTATCAGCAGAGAATTTGCTAATGAGTTTCCTGCCACAGGAGGACTTACTTAACAGAAAAAAAAAAAATGAACGATGCACAGAGAGAACTATGTGAAGGTATAATGCTTCTAAGTTATCAGAGCTATTCAACTGCAGTCCTCAGAGCAGCTCCAGCATGAGCTGTCACTTCTATACATAAAAAACCACCCTGTTTTATATGCTTTTTATTTACTTTAATGCACTATTTTGGATCAGAAGAGTGTTTTGAAACAAATGTCTGCTCATGCTTTGGTTCCTGTCATGGAACAGTATTTGGAACTTGAATTGGATTCCTTTTGCATGACACTAAAAGGGAAAATGCTCTCTAGAACTGTAGCTGATGCATTGCAGCCACAAACAGGTCTTGAGTCTGTGGGACTGGACTAGAGCTGCTCTGGAGAAAAAGGCAAAACAAAACCCTGTGAGAGGTACTGTGTGGATGTTGGGTTCTCAGACTCTTTCCCTCCATGAATCTGCTCCTACTGATCCACACAATTAAATAATACAGATGGAGGTTATATCATCAATTCTTGCTGAACCAAACTAACAAAGCTGCTGTTTGGTTTTGTGTGTCACTTTACAAGTTTTCTTCTAATCCAGTCATGTTCTAGTCCATTCCTATGTATAATCAACAGACTTGCTTAATGAAATGCAAAGGATAACATTTGGCAATCGCGCTGAAGTAAAAAAGGTTGCAAAGGTCTCACTGCAGACTGTTTGAAATGCCATGGAGTCCATACACACAGCTTTATTTGACCTTAGCTGCCTTATTAATACAAGTAGGAATAATATTTTTAGTACTGATCCCCTGCTGAGTTCTCTGGGCTGTAATGCATGTACCTTATATGTATAGGTAAGATGGTACAAGTAGCAGTACTACTTTTAGAGAAAAGCAATTGAGTTGACATGAAGAAGAGACCCAAGCTAAGAGATTGGTGATGGATTTTAATGTATAATTAATGGACCAAGAGACAGCATTTATAAAAGCCTAAAGCTGTTTTGTTACTAGAGTTCTGTAATTACTTTTTGTGTTAGTTCATAATGTGTGGGTCAATCCTTTTGTCTACTGAAGCTGTTAAAAATAATCCACCTGGCATCAGAAGGACAGAGCCAGAGTTCCCTGACAGGGAAATACCATCACATGCATGAACTCTAATTCACTCACCACTGCCTTGGTGGTAATATATAAATCTCTATATTAGATTTGTATACCTCTGTATATAAATGAAAGTGAAACCAATGTATATTTCAGTGGTAGTAGTACCATGATATTTTCTTAGAAAAATTCCAAGTGTGTGTATGTCTTCACAGTGAAAATTCTTCAGATTTTTTATAGGATGGGCTTTGGCTAATACCACTCTGTGATGCATTTATATGCCTTAGGTAACAGTCTCAGTTTTCAAACTGCAGATGGAGGTGAAACAAGTGTCTCTTTTCAAGTTAATTTCACTTCCAAGCCATCTCAGTAGTGCTACTAATGAATTTCTGTCTCTATGTATATGATATTTCTGAATGTCTATCACCAGGGTACCCAAATGTCATTATAAATTTAATGAACAGCTGCTGCCCATTAAAAGTAAGTGTAACTTCTATTGCTTAAATTAAACTAGTTTAAAGGAAAATGAGCATTTAGGTTAGGCAGGTGTTGCTGCTATTTATATCCAAAAGTTGAATTTCTCCTAGACCAAGGGCTAGTTTCAAATTGCATTTTTTTCTGCCACTGTTATTTTGACAGCAAAAAAAAAAAAGTTTCATAAATTAATATCTAAACTGCATCTCAGCTCTGGTCATTTCTAAAATATAAGTAATCATGGCAGAGGATTGAATGATATTAGATGAGGAACTTTTGGCATTTGCTTTTTATATTGCCAGTTGAAGATATTATGCTGAGGTTAATTGGGCCATTCAGTCGTGCTCTGCCACTTTGTCTTTCCTGAAAGAATTCAGTTAGATGGCTTGCTAAAATTCCTATTATCTCTGTAACAAATCTTAGTTTTACTACTGCTGGTCTAAGAGCAAAGGAAAAAGATTTGGGCAGTTTCAGAGTAGAAATAATTCGTGTCTTTGATGCTCTTTTGAATACTCAATTACCAGAGTTCACAGGGGTGTCCAGAGCCAAACTTTGTCAGGGCAAGCATACCAGGACAATTGTAAATTCTCTGCCAGGCAACTAATAGTAGCAAAAAAGGCCAGGTTCAGTATGTCCAAGACTGCTCTTCACAAGTGACTGAGCAAGGTTCAGTCCCAAATCACAGAGCAGTGCCCTGTGCTGGCAGAACATCCAACTGCTAGCTCTCTCTAATTGTAGGAAATCTGTTTATTAGGGTGCAGAAAATGGACATAATTGTAGGGAAATAGAGAGGCATATCACACATGCACAAATATTGATAGCATCTGCAAGTCAAGAGGAAATGATGTTGTAAATAAGCCATTTAGCATCCTTCCTCTTCACCAATGAGTATCTCTTATCACTCCACTTTGGAAATCAGCCCTGCCCTCTCCTCAGCTTAGCTCTGCAAAGATCAGCTCTGTGAAGGTCTCTCTGCCTGTCTCAGGTCCTCAGGGAGCTTTTCAAATCCAGCTGTGAGCTGCTGCTCCGCAGTGATTCAGCTGCATGAAGAGGCTGAGAAAGCAGGACTTGATAGTAGAATCCACTGAGTGATGCTTTCCATCCCACCTTCTCTCATCTGTAGGGTTTCCTGCAGTGTTTCCTCAGAGTAGGTTTGCCAGCCTGCAGAGCAGCAGTCAGGGATTGGCTCGGCCACTTAGAAAGGAATGGAGGAAAAGGGAAGGTGAAGGCAAACCCCACAAACCCCTTTGTTCTCGTGGTGACCTCCTAAATAATGCTGGAGGACATGTTAGCCTGTGCCCTTGCCCAGGGAGGTGCCTGGTGTCTGGGGCAGCTCCAGCTGTCCTGCTCCCTGGTTGGGGCACTGGGATGGTTGGGGGCTGCCTGACCCTGCCCTGTGGGCAGCCCCTGAAGTCCCCAGCCCTAAGAAGCTCTGGCTCATTGGGAACTCTGTGAAAGACCCTGTTTCGCCTGTGTGTCTGCAAACATTTCCAGGCTTTTTCCATGCCTAATGTTAATTATCAAAAACCTCAGAAAACTTTTCACACATCTGGCTGAGGAGATCCTCAAACAAATTTGAATGGAGAGTAAATTTTTCATTATCTAGTGGCACTGTTTGGAGCCCACATGAGGTTTGACTTCACACCTGCACTTAGCAGAAGTCAGGTGGAAGAGCTCTTTTAGATACTCACTGGCCAAGGTTATCCTGCAGTTCTCCAACAAGCAGGCACCCATTGAATTCACCATCTTATTCAGGTGATGGAAACATAATCCTCCTCTTCAACAGTGCTACTGTCCCCCTTGGATTTTTTTTCTGCTCTGGGTATTGAGCTGTTGCTGACCTCATTAATACACTCATTTCTTCTGCAGTTTGCTACTTTTATTTTGAGGAGAAATTAATGCACTAGGTTTCTTTGTTAGCCTGGTGAACTCTTTGAGTAGCAAAACCAACACAATGCCTTTGTAATTTTTTAGTTTACTAAATAAGTAGCAAATAGAAGAAAAGGAGCAAAATATCTTCCCATCCCTATGAACTTTAAACTTGGCATTTACTGTATTGCAAGGGAGAAATGGTGGCTCTATGAGATGGTGCCTGAAGCTGACTGTGGTGCAATAGAGCAGGTGCAGGTCTCAGTAGGACAGTAAGGAGTTCATGTGGCACTCTGACTGAAATTAAAAAAGGAAAGACTCAGTGTCCAGGGGATCTTTTTCCATCTCTGTGTTATTTTCACGTTGTTCTTTGCTGGATTTAGAGGATCACCTCAAAGGATGGCATCCAAAATACAGGTAAGAAGGTTTCAGGACATTCTGCATCATGTATGTCAGCCATTGTATCAGTCATTCTCTCACAAATGTTCTCTTTTAGTGGAAAGTAATTCAGTAACAGCTGGGTTTGGCTCATCCTTTACAAGTAATTTGAAGTGAAGAAGGAAAACAACTGAATGATCAACAACAGCAGTCAAACACCAGCAGCATTCATCTTGTTCTTTAATCCCAGCAAGGGGCAACAGAGGACTAGAAGCAGAAGTTAATTTACCATGTGCTAACATCCTTCTGTGACATGAGCAAAAACCCAAATCTTTTACACATCCTGAAGCTATTTAAAAAAATATCTGAAAACAATATTTTTGGGCATATTGTTGATGAATGGGACACGGTTACAAGAATAAACTGTGCTGAGGGAAGGCCTTGAAGTGCTGTTGTATGACTTGGAATGAAGGATTTTGAGGGTTTGCCCCAGTTGTTGGGGAAAATTGAGTCCAGAGTTTCTAATACGCTTAAAAAGGCTTAAAGAAACGCAAAACCTTTTTTTCAAATTTCCTCCTTTGGTTTTGTATAAATGGGTCTTTTCAGAAGGTTTCATGCTTGAAACCTCCTTATTGTGGGTGAAGACCTATTCCATCAGCTTGCTGAATTCTGAATATGAAGCCCCTGAACTCTATTCCACATGCTGTGTGCAACAGGAGTGACTTAAAATCAAATATACATATTGAACTATAAAAAAGCTTGGGTGGAAGTGACTTAAAGATCATCTAGTTTCAACCTCCCTGCCATGGTCAGGGACATCTTCCACCAGGCCAGGTTTCTCAATGCCCCATACAGCCTGGTCTTGAGCACTTCCAAGGATGGGAAAACCACCATGCCCCACATGATGCATACATGTTTTTAGTGTGACTTATGAACATTACAGTTCATAAGTCACACTACTTCAGTGGAAGTTGTCATGCACATATATATCCTCTCCAGCCACTGAACTCAGTGTCAGCATGAGCTTGTCAGCATTAATGCAATATCAAAGTGGAAGATCCCAATGCCAGTTGCAAACTACTGTGTGTATATATATACATATATACATAACAAAAATGATTTATGAAAATGATAGGCAGGTCTGTTCAGTCCCTCCCCAACAGACTCATTCTATGCTACTAGCAAACATCTGGTTGATTAGTAGACTAAAGAGACTTAAAATGCTGTACAGAGTCACTTCTTCCATGAGAAAAAAGTTAAAGGACTACAGCTTGAAGACAAATAACAGATGAGCAGAACAATTTTTTTTTTTACCTTCCTCATTGTAATAGGATGTTCTTTATTACAAAGAACTGATTATGAACAAAATGCTGGCCAAAGCATGTGTTCACCAAGGACAAATCCTGCCTGAACAACCTAGTGGCCTTCAATGATGGAGTGATTACATCAGTGGACCAGGGAAGAAATACAGATGTCTTCTATCTGGACTTTTGTAGGGCATTTGATGTGGTCCCCACAACATCCCTCTCTTTTAAATTGAAAAGAGATTGGTTTGTGAATTGGACTGTTTGTTGTATTAGGAACTGGTTAGATGGTGACCAGACAGTAGTGGTCAATGACTCAATGTCCAGATGGACACTGGTGACAAGGGACATCCCTCAGGGGTCTTTATTGGGAACAATACAGTTTAATATCTTCATCAGTGACACAGGCAGTGGGATCATGTGCACCCTCAGCAAGTCTGCAGATAACACCAAACTGAGTGCTGCAGTCAGCATACCTGAAAGATGGAATACCATCCAGAGGGATCTGGACAAGCTTGAGAAGAGGGCTCCTGGGAAACTCATGAGGTTTAACAAGGCCAATTTCAAGGTGGTGAACCTGGATCAGGGCAACCTTTGGTATAATGTGGGCTGCGGGATGAAGGGATCGCAAGGAGACCTGTGGAGAAGGACTTGGGGATACTGGTGGAGGAAAAGCTGGGCATGAGTCAGCAATGTGCACTCACAGCCCCAAAAGCCAGTCATGTCCTGGGCTGCATCAAAGTAAGGATGGTCTGCAGGTAAAGGGAGATGATTCTCTACTCTGCCCTTGTGCCCTCTTGGATTACTGTGTCCAGCTTGGGGGTCTTCAGCACAGGAAAGACATAGACCTGATGGAGTGGGATCTGAGGAGGGCCATGAAGATGATCAGAGGGATGACGCATCTTTCCTGTAAGAGAGTTGGGACTGTTCAGTCTGGAGAAGGGAAAGCTCTAGGGAAACTTTGTTGAGGCTGTTAAATGTTTAAAGGGTGCCTATAGGGAAAATGGGGACAAACTTTTTAGTAGAACCTGTTCACATAGGACGAGGAATAACGGATTTAATCCAAAGGAGGGTCTATTTAAAGTGGAAAAAGAATATTTTTTTTTACAATTAGGGTGGTGAGTCACTGAGAGATTGCTCAGACAGATGGTAGATGCCAAATCACTAGAAACATTCAAGGCTAGGTTGGGCAGCCCTGTCCAGCCCAAAGTATTCTAGGAATCTATGATTCAAAGACTTCTGGGCAGCCTATTGAATCCTGTTTAATACTGACCTTGAGGTGTTGCAAGTAAGTGTAAGGCACTTCAGAGCTTAAAGTACATTTTGCTGCCTCATAATGTAATTGATCTTGTTCAAACCTCCAGAAAGGTTTGAAAAATATGGTAATATTTTTTACATTGCAGCAGCTGCAGTGGTGTGAAACATTAATCAGTTCTACATGATTTTTAATTAATGGTCTTCAGTCTCTATGAGTGTACAGTGGGAGTAGTTTTCATTTGTGCTCTACTACTGTATTTGCCTTCCTTTAAGAAAACATGAACAGTCTAAGTCAGTAACACTGCTCAACATGAAAATTGGGCTCTTAAATTTTAAAGCAAAACTACAGTTAACTCCGTGGATCTGCAAAATCCTCAGTCAGGGAAGTGACGTTCAGAAATTCATGTCTGAATGTTGATTCATTAGGCATCCCATTTCAGAAAAGTTAGTAATTTAAAGAGCACAAGATGTCTCCACATCCCTCCCAAAAAGTGGAATTGGGATAGTAGAAGTGTCATCATCAAGCAGAACAAGATCTGTTAAAGCAGCAGCGATCTGCTTAACAAAAAAGCAATACAGTAGAATTATGAGTGCATGTAAATTACTTCTTGCTGAGGACAGAAGTTACTGGAAACTCCTTTTTAAGGGATATTATGCTTTATCTTGGACATGTCTATTGCTTCAATTAGGTAGTTTGCTCTTTAACTTGGAAGCATGAGGTGTCTGGACAGGATTATTAGAGCTAGCTGTATTCTCAGGGCCCTGCTGCGCAGTCAGCGGGAATAATTTTACCATTCTCATTTATGAGCCTTTGGAGCCATAAACACCTCCCAGCTTTTCATGAGGAGCCCTGTAACTGAATAAGCAGTAAGTTCATTAGCAGTCTGGTTGCAGAGAGGGAGCAGGAAAAAGTGTACTCCTACAGAAAACCAGATGACTTCCATGTACTAGCTGGTGCAGCCTTCTAATGAGGAAATTCCTGCTTCAACACCACCATGTGAAAAATTCAAGGAAAGCAGGTGGAGATCAGATAAGCAGAATCAACCAAAGTTTTTCTTCCCCTTTAAACATATAGATGTGTATATAACTAACCCTTTGTCCCTTAACTGGTTCACACCCAGTTCTTGTTAACAGTATTTAAAACTACCACAAGATAATGCTTTAACTTCTGTGAGATGTTCCTTTCCACGTGGATGGAGAGTGACATCACAAATTCCATGACCATAGCTGGCCCCAAATCTGACAGCATCAGCTGGAGCCCAGAGTTGTAACCAAACCTCTTAGCTCAGAGGTGGGACTTTCTGCATCAGGGTTGATGGGAACTGGTGGATCTGCCTTTACAGAAGCTGACCCTGATGTTAATATTCAGAGGTTAAGAGCAAGATGCTGGTCATCTCTACCATTTTCCTATGAGTATTAAATTTCCTTGAAATTATGAGAACTGTATTAGAAGATTAAGTGTTTTGCATCTTCAGCTCTGCAGAATTTTCTGTTGCCTGGCTGTGGGATGATGTGAGGAACTGTCATATGTGACAGGTTAATAGAAACAGATTTTTACATGCATGAGACCTCCACAAGCGTGTGGTGGGAGGGAGCAGTGCATGGGGCTTGTTACCAAACTTCTTGCAAGGCAGAGGACTTGTCATCTTAAATGCACAACTTTTTAATATTCATGGTGTAAATCTGACATGGCCCAATTCTATAGGAACACTAGCAGGGAAGCAAACACCTTCACTAAGTAAATGTGCAGCTGTAGTAGCATCTTGCTACTAGTTGCAAGTAGCATCTTTTTTCTTCATTCATTCATTCATTAATTCCTTGTTAGACCGTGGAGAAGGATTCAGCAGCAGCAGGGATGAAGGGACAAGACAATTATTCCTCTTGTTCTAATGGACGTATACAGTTGAATGATTTTAAAGTCTAGTAGTTTAAATCCAGATTGTATCTCCATACAAAGCGTCTTGAAGGAAAGAGATAGGAAAACAGGAAGAATTTCACCATGAAAGGAAGAATTTCCAGTTTTACAGCTGGGACAGAGACACACTGAAGCCACATATACTCTCCATGGACCTCTAAAGAATGGTTCCTCCACTGGCCAGCAGCTAACAGAGCTCCCTGCAGTGTCTGTGCTGTCAAATGGTGTCAGGAAATGTCACTGGACAGTAAAATCTTATTATACACTATGCTAGACTGTAAAAACTGTCCCCATTGCAGCTCAGGCTAGCTGCCACTCTTCCATACAGTTTCCATGAAGTCTGAGGGCCAGTGCAAGCTGGGGACTATTACCCACACACAGTTTGTCTTGGAGTCTGCTTAACACCATGGCCACAATCTCTTTGGTGATAAAGGAATGGCATAACTCTAGTGTAAACATACCTGGCTGTAGAGCACTACATCTTTCAGTCTCTATTAGAAGACAGAGACTGATGAGACTGATAGAAGATGAGCGGTTAAACTTTAAATAAGATATGCTCCTCTCCTGGTGTGATAAATTGTGTTCTTGCCTCTGAAAAAGTCGTAGTTTGGTTTTGGGAAGAGTGATTGAAGTGCTGAATTTGTCTCTGGGAACAGTTTTGTGGAGCACTTTATGGGTGCTAAAACTCAGCTATCCAGAGGGTGTGTGCAGATGAGAAATGGGCACTATGGTCCCAGACACAAGAGAAAGCTGGAAGAATTCCTTCAGGAAAAAGACAAAGGCTGATACCAGAGAGGGTGAGTAGGAGGCCAGAAAGGGGTTGAAAGTGCAGGGACATCTGGCTTTGCTGAAACAGCAAGCAAACTATGACTTGTGATTAGCTCATCAGCTGTGTCATCTGTGCAACCCACAGGGATCCAGGAGTGCATGGGAGGCCACCTTCCTCCTCAGAAGTTTTCCACACTGGTGTTAGCACAGGCAGACCTTGATCCTGGGCAGCACAACACGTGCAAGGCATTAAGGAACACAGCAAGACCCTTGCTTAGAATGTTTAGAATCTTATGTAGAATCTTACACAGAGTGTAACTGATACGACTCCCTAAGTTCTTATTAAGAAATAAATCACAAGGTGACTGAGACCACTTTAGAATAATTGAATAGGAAATGAATCAACAAATGAAATGCGTCTAGAACAGAGAGCATGAATTTATGCATCCAGCCAGGAACTGGATCTCTGTTCCTTACCCACTCATTAGCCTCTTTTCAGCAGAAGTTTCACTCTAAAAGGGATGACTGTTTTAAACACAGTATCAATGAGAAAAATACAAGTTAAGCTCCCTTTTTTGGCTCCAGCTTTGTTCTCAAGCTGTAGCATGTGCAATCAGGATGGGATGCAGGGTAAGGCAATATGCTGGAGAATGCAATGTCTTATTAAGGGATTTGTGAGTGAAATACTTCCACAATCTGCACACATTCACCCAGCGTAAAATAATTGTTACATCCTGAAAGTAAATCAGCACAATGAGATAGGGAAGCTGAGTACCAAGTTGTTTATGCCCCTTCTTGATGTAAGATTTTGGGAGTCCAACAGCTGTTGGAAGAGATAACTCCCTGATTGCTTTTAATCTTCACAGCTAAGGCTGATTTCCATCTCACCTTCTAACACAAAGTTTCATGCTACACTGCTAAAAAAGTTTTCAGGGCTTATATACAGGAACCTGATGTGTTTGCATTTTTCTCTCCCCGCCCTGATGTCTCTTTTCAGGGGTAAAAAACAGCTGCAGTATTAAAAGAGTAGTTACAGAGACTGCAGGCAAAGCATGATATCCAAAGTTTAGGTTAGGACCATCATCAGAGTTGTGGGATGTGAAAAGAGTAGGGGAGAAGCATTACATATGCAAGGTAGCTCAACAGAAGGTGGCATTTTGGTCAGTGGCCAAAGCTATATTGTTTCTCTTCCTAGTAAATTACTCCAGTTCTTCTTCTTTTTCTTTTATTTTTTTTTTTTAATTATGAAAATCTTTGATTCTGATCTCCAAGCACTGTGTGTGATTTCTAGTATTTTTATCCTCAAAGCAGGAATGCAAAGGAGACAATTATTTTGAGCTCCTGTTCTTTACTAAAATAACACAAACCTCTTCAAGGAACTTTTTTGGATACTAAATCTGTGGGTCTTACTTTCTAACTTTCTTACTCATCAAAAAGGATGAAGAAATTTGTCTAGAGTATGGTGAAAACTTTTGGGTGATGATTAAAGCAAAGGATTTCCTCTGTCATTCACATTTAGATTACTTCAAGCCTTCCACCCTGAGTCCTGAGATCACATGTGCATTTTTCCAGGTCCATATAGGATCTCACAAAAGTGCTGCACATTTAGGCTGATAAGATTTAAGGTGAGCTGAAGCTTATAGGAGACAAAGGCTCTGCTCTTGAACCTGGAGGACAAAGCCCACTTGCTTTAAGTCCTAGTTTAGCAGGAGGAGAGTTTGCAAATCACATTGGCTCCTGCCCTTGTTGACCCTGATATTATGTTGATATACACAGCATGAAACCTTCTTATATACAAGAGCAGATATCATACATTATGGTAAATCAAATATTTTCCTGGATGTTAAGAGAACAGGAGATAATCAGGATTGCCTCTCTTTCTCATTGAGGAAGAAAAGTCCTTTCTTTGCCTTTAATTTTTCTTAAATGTCCTTTCAGTTTTAATCAATAAATAAGGGTTATTAAATTAAGAAAAATTAAAATGAATCTGTTTTGATATTACATATTTTTATTTTGTTTATTTTAGCCAATGTCCCTCTTGTATTTCTTTATGACCTCTAATTTTACCTTGACCTTCAAACCTTTCACCCTCCTTGCACTTTTGCCAGGCTCCAAACAAACATGCTTGGGTAAAATGGACCTGGTTGCCATGCAGTCTGAGTCTTGTAATTAGGACATCAAATGCTTTTCTTTTAAAGTAAGTAAATCAAGGCTGATGCAGATTGGCCGCAATCACGCCTTTCTATCTTCTAGAAGTTGTCCACAGAGCAGTGTTAAATGCTCCTTATTTCCTCCCTGACAGAGAATGTCTCAGCACAAAAATGTCTGATATTATAATTAGTTCTTCTGTTGACAGCTTCAATAAAAAGACCTAGGTCAGAAAGAACTGGAGACCAGGCTGTCTTAGCAACAGTGATCTGCTTATTTATTGGATCTGTGGTTAGCCCAGGGCTTTCCAGATGAGGAAAATTAGGATCTTTGCTCAGATGTACTGAAGATTTAGGTGTTCATGCTGTGTCTTGTATTCAAGGGCAGCCAGCACACTTGGTAGTCCACACTGTCAGACTTGTTTTCTCTAAGCAATGGAGAGAAATGGGAGCTGGATTCAGGCTGCCCTCTACAGCTATGTAATATAAATGTTCAGCATGAATTGGAGAGTTTACAAGTGGCCATGCAGCAAGAGGGCTCCCTATGCAGTCATGGGGCTTCCTAGGCATCCAGGACAGTGATCAGGATGGTCAAAATAAAGAAACTGTGCTGTGTCTGACAGCCCAGACTGTCACCAAGCTGGATGTCACATAGTCTACATCACCCTGAAATGGGCTCTGCCTCTTGCCAGCAATTGATACACTGTGGTTCAGGTCCTTGCTGCTGCTGTGCTTGGCTTCATGTGCCTCTTGCCAGAGGACAAGTAGTGCCCTTCATCCACCTCAGTGAAGAGGGTGTTTGCTGAAGGTCACCTTGTCCTTCAGTGTAAGTTAAAGTTAAGTTAATAACTTCAGCCTTTTGGCCATCTCCACAAAAGCAGTCAGCTGTGGGTTCTGAATAACTCTGCCAGGCCAGGAAACTACATCTAAGTGATATAACACTGACTGTTGGGTCACTCTAAATTGCATAGAGAAAAGGTCTCTTTTCCTAGGAAGTTATTGATCCAATTCACTGTTAATCCATTTTCCCAGGGTCCAAGTCTGTTGTTTTGTCTTTGCAGTCTCAATATACATGACATTAATAAAAGTCAGGAATGAAAGCATTTCCTTTAAAGCATCCTAAAATCCATTTTTTCACACTATACACAAACATTGTTATTGTCCACATTTGTGTATGATTGTGGAGTATGATGGATTAAGAGATGTGGGTGTCATTCTTTTCCCAATGTCACTCTGGAGAGCTTGATTTTTATCTCTTTTCATGCTTCCTGATTTATCAAGATTAAGATGACATCAGCTGTTTAAAATGGCTCAAAACTGCCGTTCTTTGGCAAAAAGTGAGTCATTCATGGCTAAAAGGAATAAGATTAACGTTTCGAATTCTTGCTCCAAACAATAAACAGGCACAATAGCAATACTGATTTTTCTGCTCAGTGTTTTTACTCTCTGACGGGGGCTTTATTTCAACCTGCACAGCATGGGCTGATCAAGGAGTATATTGAGCATTCACAACACTTTGACCAAAAGTGCAATTTATGGAAATCATGTGTGTCTTCAACTTTGATGCTGTTAAAGAAATTCAACAGGATATGCAGAAAACTCTCTTTTCTCTGCATAAGCTCCAGCTGAAGCTTTTCAATCCCCACTTGAGACGAGTCTTTAACAACAGTACTTCATGTCATGGATGCTTGTTTTTATGCAGTAAGTTTGGTTTGGGGTTCTGTATTTAACACTGACATGCTACAAACAACCACACCTCAGCATTATGCTGAAATCTTGTTTTCCAGGTCCACTTAAAGCTTCAATGAGAAAGAATATGGATCTGGTTCCACCCCAGCTTTGCAAGATTATAAATATTTCTCTGCACATTTTGAGCCAGAGGCTCTTACAGCTCAGTCTTTTCAGTGAATTTCACAACAGTCCCTGCCTAAGTCCACAACAGGACTAAATGTAATAAAATATAAAATAAAGGATAAAATATACAGAAGTTTAAAAGTCTCAGAATGCTTGTGGCTGTGTGACACTGCTGTGGGGCAGTGAGTGCCTGCCCTCCTGGCTGCTCCTGTGTCTGCAGGATCCCAGGCAGCTAAGTTATATCTGCTCTGGTGAAGCTGTTTCCCACCAGGAGTTTTTAGGCTTGGAAAATTGATTTCAATTTTATAAAAAGCAAAAATTTTAGATGGATTTTTTATGTTTGCAACAAGGAATCAAATTTCATTAATGATACACAATAATCCCATTTATTTTCATGGCAAAACTGTAGAATAACTTAAATGTCAATTTTAAATTCAGTATCAATTTTATATTTTCTGACATATTGAAATAATGTTAAAAATCTGTTAATTCTGAATTAATTGCTGAGCTTTAAGTTAGCTGCAGAATGATATACTGACTCTGTGTGTTGTGAGGGTTCATTGGCAAACAGGCTTTAAATGTCCTTTCTAAATTTAGTTTTTTTTAAGTATATATAATTTATTTAAAAATTCTTTAGGAATTTAAGCCAAGAAAGCCCTGTATATTTGAGTGAAAAAATTGTTCACCTTAAAAGTTCAGCTGTCTCTATGTTATTTAGTCCAACACATTCACCACAGTGAGTTTTTGAACCATATCCAGTATTTTTTAATTAGTGATAGGCCAAGTCCTGAAGTTTGAATGCAAACCCACACATCATATCTTTAAAGGTTCTTGTCTGGATGAGGTTTGGTGTTACTAACACCAAACTCCACTGTGAAATAAAGCTGTTACTGAACACAGAAATCAACTGAGCATCTCAACAGATTTTCAATGTTACATCTGTATGAACAGAATTAAGCCAAAATTGGTTTTGCTGGAATCTGCCAGTTCTAAATAAAACTTGTAGCAGAAAAATCCCTGTTGTGTACTGCATCAGTTGATAAGTCAATAAACTGAATTTGCAAGAGACTCAATGTATAAAAAGATCAATGTCTCCTTGGGTTCTTAACAGCTTCTCTTGTCAAGAGACAAGTATTAAGACCTAGTACTTAAATGCCTTTAGCCTTCACTAAAGCCCTTATGTTTGCCTTGCTATGATGTTTAAAAATAATAAAGATAATAAAGATATTTAGGACAAGGTAGCATCTCAGGATTTGCGCCTTGTATGATGGGTGAGTAGGGAAGGAGAAGGATGAAATTTGACTACAAAGACAGATAAAATATTTTTGGATAAATTTGCTAGCTAGAAAACTGACAGAGCTTTATTCAGCTTACTCATTTAGACAAGTTATGGAGGAGGAACAATTTATTTCATTTTCCAAGCTGACAGACTCTTGAAAGACCTCTTATGAAGTCTTTCAAGAGAGGACAGTGGGACACTCAGGTTAGACCAGTGTCTTTTGACAACTAGATCTCTTAATAAATGTGCAGGAGGTCCAGGGATGACAGCCCTGGACAGCAGCAAGCTTGGATCAATAAGCATCAATCTTAGATTAATTCTAATTCCTTAACTCCACCTCTGCATTTTGTATTTACCAAACTTCCCATATGCAGCTACTCTAGGTACCACCCTCACCTTTGCTGCCCATATTTAAAAGATGTTCAGATTATATTATTACTGACTCCTCTCCAAATGCCAGTTAGGAAAATGCTGCCAAAACCCAGGTCTGATCACCACCAGGCTCTGTGCTCCTCCACCTTGTATTTGGAGAAGACAATACCAGAATTTGAGACACATTGCAGATCTATGTGGCCCATCATCCTTCTTTGATGATAACTAACACTGGGAAAAGTATACAGAAGGGACAGGAGTATCATATCCTCCAAGATCTCTTCAGCTTTCTGAAATTTGAAATTTAAGTATTTCCTGAACCAAGTTGTTTAAATACTTACAGCAGGTTCCTCTTTTATTATCCATAAGCCTTTCTTGTATGGAAATAGAACCTAAAGTCTGGAGACTGTGTCTGTCTTTTCACGAGGCATCAGGAGCAGCCTGCAGGTCATTCCTACAGGCAATGAATTCAAAAGCTCCTGCCCATACAAGTCCCACTGAAGCCAGTGGCTCTGTCCACGGTAGCCAGAGCAGTGATCTGCCTGCCACACACCCACACTCAGAGCTGCTTTGAAGCCTGCCTGATTGCATGGGAATACGGGACCTGTTGGGACATTGGAGTCCATTGGTATCTTCTGGCTGCCCAGGAAGACAGATTTGCAAAATTTCAACTGGTTTTCCATGTTTTCCTGGGGAAGCCATTAATACACAAATTCAGAAATATCACTAAATACAGGGTTTGTAAGAGCCTCATCCTAAATCTACCCTCTGCAAAGGAAAGAAGTTGATATTACCTTTTCTACCTGCAGTGCTTTGGAGAGAAAGAATACTATTAGAAAGGCATGCAGCTGTTTCAGTGACAGGCAGGGAAAGAATGGAAATCCTAGATCTGAAGCCAAATTGAAAAGGTACCAGATTGAATCCCAGCAGCATTACAGATGCATTTGTGTCTCTAATTGATTTACCTCCTAAAGGACTTAAACTCTTTTACTATCTCATTTAGAGATGATTTGAAATACTCTGCACAATTAGGATGCAGAGAAACTTTATTATTCTCTGCAGTTTAAAAAAAAAAGGAAATCCCTCTTCCATTTTCCTTTTCTCACAAGTTGTTCTGGACATGTGCTTCATCAATGCTGGCTGTCTTGGTGTTAATGTGTTGACACTTTGTATTGCTTTTTCCTGTTAGAAAAAAAATATATTATAAAGATGAACACAAATCACTTGAGGTTGTCCCCACCATGTCTGGTTCTTTACCTCTGCATAATGAATTACAGTGTGGTCATTACTGCTGTCTCTTACTTGTCTATTTTTGTGCAGGTTACTTGGGGACATCCCCAGGTTTTTGCTTTCTGTTACCAGATTTAGCCCCAACTTCACCAGTGGAAATTCTAAGGAGCAGGGAAGGATTTTTTTACACATATCAGCTTGTGACATAACTTAAAATTTTCATCAAGCCTGATTCAGAAGGAAATGCAAAATAAGCCAGTTACCAAACTTCTTCCATCTCTGAAGATTTCCCATTTTGCAAGAATAGAGGGGTCTAACATACATAAAAATTGATTAAGAGACTTTTAAATATTATTCAGACTATCAGTAGACAGATTATCTCACTATGGGAGAGTCAAAAATGCACAGTTTTATGATTTACAGATCACTCTGCCTTGTGAGGCTGTAAACTCTTTTATGTCTGACACCTTTATGTATTCAACAATGAATGTATTCAGTCAGTTTTTTAGGAACAATATTATTCAGAGTTGTCAAACTGTAAAGGCCTCTCTCAGATGTATGGAAACAAAGTAGAGTGTGGGGAATAATAATTACATACTGTCTGAAACAAACATTTAATGTGAAAAAAAAACCCAACACACTGGCAGTTAGTGTTTAGTGCAAGGACACGTAGATTTGGCTAGTGTCAGCAAAACCATGAGAAGGAACTGAACTACTGAGGAGAAAATTCATTTTGCTAAATTTAGAACCTCCTCGAAATGACAGAAACTCCCATTAATTTCAATAGAGCCAAAATTTCATGTAGAGCTCCTAAATTTAGTACAGAAGTTGAAACATTCATAATTAGCAAAATGGGAGTTCTGGAATGGTGGGAATGGCTTTATTTATTTGCTCACTAACTTTTATTTCACTGTAATTTGAACAATCATTCATTAGAATGGTTCATATGTTTCCCAAGTTCTTTTCTTAAATTTTCAGAAGATTTTTGAGGGAAGATTCCTCAAGTCTTGTACAGCTGATAAGATTTCAGTGCACTTCTTGAATCAATAAATGGTAGGCTTCCTTCAAAAATATGTTTTGATTTTCAAAGAGCTGATGGCAGGCTGTTCCCTGTACTAAAGTAGAGAAAGAGGCATACATCCTTTGTCAGTGGAAGAAAAATGTAGATCTACATTTTCATTCATTCATGCCTGGCTTCCACCCAAACACCAGAAAGGATTTCTTGTTTCCTCCATCAATTGTAAACCGGAACGAGCTTGTATCTTGTTCCTCTTGAGAAGGCAGCTGTCAGGCAAATGGTTTCACAGAAAATAATGCTTGTGCATACTCTGCAGTCAGCTCTAATCTGTACGTCCACAAACTGTAAATTGTGCAGAACTGGATCTCTGTCAGCTGACTTCTTGCAGGCAGAGCTGTTAACTTCAATTAAGAAAGTACAAACACAAACACCAAACCTGCTGACTGGCCTGTATGCAATTTCACCTTCTTTGGGGCTTCTTTTTTTTTTTTTTTTTTTTCTCTGGGAAATGAAGGTCTTGAATGGTTCAGTGAATCTTCTCATTTCTTGAGTCAAGTCATATCAAAGGCTAACTAGGTAGCTGTGGAACTTTGATAAGCTTAATCCCGGAATTTTGTTAGGAAATCTTGTGACTCTGATAGCAAGTACTTAAAATGCCCTCCCACCTATTCTAAACTTTATGCAGCCATGTAAATCTCAAGAGACTGCTCAAATGAAGGGCAAACTTGCCTACTTTGTGGATAGAGGCCTTTAATAGTGGAAATGTGGTCTTCTGGCTATCAACACTGCCTAAGTAGTGAAATGAAATGCTCCTCTTTGCTCTTACCTCTGATTGGAAGTGAGCTGAGCATTGGTGGCTGAGCACTTATGAAATGAAGATAGGTGGTATCTTATATTCACACAAGTGTCTAATCATAATATTTTTCACAATAAAAATATGCAAAGTGAAGAATGAATGAAAAGGCTATGCAGAGAGTTGTGTCTCCAGCACCACCCAGGAATGAAAATCTTGACATTGTGCAAAAACAAGACATGAGTGGCTGATGCTTCTTTTTGTATATCTTCCTGTATATTACTCCTTAATTTACTCTCTTTCCCTATCATAATTTTTCCATTGTGGGAAAAAAAAAGCCATTTAGACATCTCTGGAGTAGAAAGTTGCATCTATATTACAGTATATAAATTCTCCAGCAATCTGTTGTGTTGCCAAACGCACTGATATTTTGGTCTCCCCAACATCCTGTATCAGAGTTCCACTTTTGATCTATATCCCATGTGAAAGACAACGTTTTTGATTCTTCAGAATGCTGCTTGATAACACCACCATTTTTGGAAAACCTGAAGCAATTTAAAAAGAAGTATATCCCATACCAATTCTCTGTAAGAAAGAAGTCACCTTTCCAGGGAGCTGCTGATTGCCTACTGGCATACAACTCAAACAAGGTGTAGTGTGCAAAATTGATCCTCTTTCTAATTTAGTGCCTGGCTACCTCTAGGATATATCTAATTTGGGATATCATGTGCTAGTAAAATAGAGATTCATACAGAACTGTCTCATAAATATCTCACAATTCCCTCCACCTTTGGTCACTACACTTGCCTACTTTGCCAAGGCATTCAGAAGCTGCTGAACAATTCTTTCCTTTGCCATGGTAAAATGAGAAGAGAAGCCTCTAGGAAGGTCTGCTACATGCTGACTGGGAAAATGAGGCTTTCAGAAGTTCCCTTTGTCCTTTGCTCACCACTCACTCATCCCACTTTCCAGAGCAGGGTGAGCGATTTTGTTGGTTTTTGTTTTTTTTTGGTAAAGTGATAAAGTAGGTTTTTGTCATCCTATCCTTCTCTGTATGCTTCTTTTAGCAGAAAAATAATCTAGTAGGAGGAGAAAATTTCTCTTTGTATGAGTTAGCTCCTTTCAGCAACCTGGCTGAAAGGACCTTTTCCTTTTTTCTATTTACCCAAAAGCTTAAGAAAATTTACATTCTCCAACAGAAGTTTGTTTGTTCTTTGTTCTTTTGTTTGCCTTTATGGAGAGTCTTCACCAATTTTAATGCTTATTTTTTTAAATTATAGCTTCCATGTACTAAATAAAATAAAACCCCAAACTTTTGTTGTTGTTCCTCTTTTTCTAAAGAAATAAAGTTTTTTCAGTCACCCAAGCATAATTGCTCAAAAACACATGCAGAGTGTCAGTAGTCAGTCTGGGTGACTACTTTATAATCTTGGGTTTATATTTGACAGCACATCCCATAAGTGGGTGTTGAATATTTCTGAAGACAGGTGAGAAGTACTATTACAATACATTGCTAACCTTGGCCAGAGTCACAGTAAGACAGAAAGCACTCCAGGCAGAGCCTCAGGTAAACTTCCCAACTAGGATGGGTATGTGGCCCTGCACAAGTGGTTTCTTATGCAGGTTGGTTCAGCCTTCCATTTCAGGTAACTAGAAAGAGCTAGATTTGAAGGTAGTGCCTCTGCTCTATCTATCCTCTGAAGCCTCCAACACTCCTAGGATGCTTGGAGAGAGACCATCCTGGACATGATTTTAGGTCTAGCTTTTCCTCGTCTACAGAGTTTGAGTGGATGCCAAAGAAGCTGTGTCTTGTCCTTGTGGTTTGTGGCTTCCTGCTACGTTAAGTCCAAACCAAACATTGGCTTCTGAACCAATGGCAAGGTAGAGGAAGGGCAGAATCTATGTTCAGGATACAGACTGCCATCTCCTGTCCATGCAGCTCTCTCTGCCCATGGCCACACTAAGGAGTTTAAAGATTATAAGCCCCATATCCAGAAAAAGGAAGACGAAGTAGTTAGTTACCCATGGATCACTTTCCAAGAGTGGAAGGCATCACCACTTGACTGGTAAAAGAAAGGAGGACAGGTTTCTGAGTCAGTGTTTTTACAAGTTTTATATAACTTTTGTTGCCAGCGGGGTTTCCCTGAGGTGCTGTGATATCCAATGTGGTATGGGGAGCCAGAGGAATTTGGTTGTCTGTAGCTTAAGGAGCAACAAGATGAAAGGGGTTTACTATTAATTGGGAATGGTCACTAGCACATACTGACCTCTGAATCATCCAGAAGTGCCATTTCTTCAAACCCAGCCTGTGTGGGGCAGCTGCATGATGGGCAGGACACAGGCTTGTCTCTTTTAAATTCAGATTCCCCAAAAGTGGGTGATACATTTCTGAAAGGAGCAGAGAGAGGCATTGCTTAGCTGCTAGACCAGCAGCAAACCTGATTTAGCCCATACCAGGGATGTGCTTGTCTCAATTCCAAAAGCTGGTCTGTATGGACACAGAATTACCAGCGTGTTTCAGACCTTGCACTTCTAACTGATGAAAAATCTGATACGTCTGCAAGTGATGGTGTTCCTGTTCTTGCAGATAGAGGATAGAGGCATCACATGTCATGGCATCATGTTGCCTTTCCACAGTTACCATATGCTTTGTCATCACATCAGTGTCCTGCTTCAGAGCAGGGTGTTTTACCTGAGGATGAACCTGGAATTCCCACCCCTGTGAATGCAGAGAATGAGCCTGGGACTGGGATACTCCTAAAATGAGTCCTGTTTCACCATATAAGGATTTACATATCACAAGGGATTACATTGCAGTAATGGGTGCCTCAGATACAAGCTAAAGATCCAATTGCACCAGGAGGAAGGGGTGCATGCAGTCTCTAAAGCTAGATCTGCTTGCTGCCTTTAATGAAGGCGAGGCACTGCAGACCTGTGGACTGGATATCTCAGACATCTCTCATTCCCTGGTACATTTTGGAGCAACTGGAAATTTTTCAAGACAAAGCACGTGATGATGATAAATAAGCATTCAGAAACACAGATGTGTACCCTACCTACCTCCCTAAGACTCCAGCTGGCAAACTCAACAGCTGCTGTCTTCCTCCTTGTTCCTTAGGTTCTTACTAACCCAGCATGTGATTTTGGCTGGTTCCCTGGTGCCTCTGGAGGTGCAGCTCCACACTTAGCCTCCACTAAACAGACCTCTCCAACACATGAACTCTTTTTCAAACCAGATTTACAGAATAATTCCTCCTTCCACTGCCAAACAGTGCCTTCAATCTGATGAAGTATTTAATATACTTCCACTTGGGAAAAGGAGCCAACAAAAAAACACCCCTTTAACTTCCTTCTTTTTTCCTTCTGAAATACTTATGGTGAAATGTTTTCTGAAGTTCTCAGCACTATCCTGAAAAAAACACATAAATGCAGTAGCCTTTTTCCTTTCCCTAGGAGTGGAAAATGTTCTGCTGCTGCCCATATATCCTGCAGGAACATGTTGCCCTGTGAAGTATGCTTAGACCTTGCCAAGGATGGAGAGTAGATGAACAGATTACATGATTTTGTTGAGCCTTGCTTAGACTTTCAGAGAATTACTCTTCTCTCAAAATATAAATTTTCATTCATAGTTTCTTTTTCTTGCTCATTCTGACAGGTTATAACAGAACTGTTTTGAAGGTATTGGACAGCCTTGCTCTCCATGCAGGGCTGATGGTTTTTCCAAGTTTGAACAGTGGAAATGAATTTGCTTCTGCAGTCCTTATTAAGAACTGTGTTTTGGATAAAAAAACCTTAGTTGTCTGATGACTTCCCAGGGTTTTTCCTGAGGATTCAACAGATCTGTTTCCAGATGTTTTTTTTAAGTTTCTCTTAAACTCCCCTTTCTCCACATAACTTGTAACTTTGCAGTTTTGAGGTTCTGCTGCTGACCTGTTTATACTCTGGCTGAGGTTACATGTGAAGGTCAGTGGGAACAGTTCCTCATGTGCATTGCAAATGCATACCTATTAGGTAGTGTTACCTAGTAATCATTACATTAGCTTATTTCTAGTTGTTCTGATCTCTCAGAACCACAGAATGATTGAGGTTGGAAGGGAACCCTGGAGGTCATCTGGTTCACCCCCCTGCTCAAGCAAGGCCACCTAGAGCCACTTGTGCAGGACCATGTACATACAACCTCGGAACGTTTTCAAGGGTGAAACCTCCACAGTCTCTCTGAGAAACCTGTGCCAGTGCTCAGTCACCCTCACAGTGAAAAAATGTTTATGATGCTCAGAAAGAACCTCTCGTGTTTCAGTTTGTGCTCATTGTCTCTTGACTTCTGCAATTCAAACTGTCAAGCTCCTTATATGATGCCAAGAGTGGTTTTGTTCTTCTTTTCTGAGAAACTTCCTGTAATCTTCCATAGCTCTCCTTAATCTACTCTTCTTGGGGTTGAAGCTTCTTCATGGCTAATTCTGAAGATAACAAGTTTGGCAGTTCTCAACTTACTTCACATTTAAGGACTGCCAACTTTCAACCAAGAGATTACACTGAAACTAGAGCTGATATTTACACTGAAACTGGAGCTCAAACTGCATGTTAGAACATGAGATTTCTTGACTAACAGTCACTAGAAGTTGGAATGGAAATAATAGCTGTGACTGTTCTGATTTAATAAAAATCTTGCTTGCTTTTGCATTTGATGCTCCAAGGAACAGATGTGCTTCTGTGCTTGCTAATTCTTACTCTGCCCTGCTGTACCTGCTGCAGCTACTGTGCATTGCTCTGGATTTGGAGACACTATGAGAAAGCAAGACAGAAGACACCTAACATAGGGTCTATTTGTAGGGACAGAATTTCCCAGTGATTTTCAATATTCTGAGCTGAAACACGGGTTTGTGTACTTGTTTGTGAGGCACTTGTCTATGCAAACTCCAGGTCAGAACAAGTAATTGTTTGGGGGATGTAACAGGTTAATTTATTCGTGTGCATGTTTTATTTTGTCCCCATTTAAAACCTAACATTATTCTTTTACATTAAAACCATTATCAGATTTCTGGAGTTAATGAGCCAGAGAGACTAGAACACAGAAAATTTTCTTCCACTGACTTGGAAAAATGTAGTCATTAAAAGAAATTATATCACTTGTTATTCCATGTGTCTAAAGGTTTATTTGTTCATTTATTTATGAAAAAAATGAGAATGACAGTGGCATTGGACTTGGACTGACAAATTTCATAAGGAATTGAACAAGTGTTAGTGAAATTGGCTATTTGAAACTTTGGTTGATGTGTTAAAGATCTCTTCTTTTAATATTCCCTCCAGCTTTAGAAAGGAGTGAATGCTAAGTAAAGCATCAGGCCCTAACAGCAAGTTACCAGCTGTGGTGCCAGATGTGTTTGGTGTCTGTGAAATCTCTTTGCAGTGCCACAGCTCTACTACAGGCTGTCTGGTGTGATTGACATCCCCAGGGATCCAGGGCAAACTTCTCTGGGCAGCTCCATGCAGAAGTTATTACTGGAACCAGAACAGAAGTTCCTCTGCCCCTCCTCAGGGCTTAGCTCAGTAGTAAGCATATAGTTAGTATGCATCTATGGACAGGTATGCAGGTGTGGATATATCCTAAACGAACCCATTTTCCCACAGAAATGAATATTTAATATGCTAACAAATAATCAGCATATCCTGATGACTAAACAGGCATTAGCAATGGAACAGACTAGGGAAACTAACCTTTTCAACTCTCTAGAGTCACTATATATATGTCAGTCACTATAACCAAGGTAAAGCTAGCCTTTACAATTGCTGCCTTAGTTGCTTGAACTCAAGGTATTCAAAAATACTGGAGAAATTTGTGGAAGGATGCAGTGTGCCAACACTATGGTCTCAGTGTGGTGCTGAAACACTTGAGCTCTTCTTCTTAAACCCCCTCACTGTGGCTAAAGGACTGGGCTAAAAGCAGGTCTGTTGAGAGTGTGCCATTCCTTGCCATTGGGAATGGGAATGATGGGCAACCCTGTGTCCCATGGGGAATCCCATCACCCCCACTGGCCTTGCTGCCCTGAAGATCCTGCAGGAGCGAGTGGGAATTTGCTGTGCAGGAAGTTGTCTTCACCGTGGAAGTGGCTCCAGTTTTCCATACTTGAAAGCAAGTCTGAGTGAGGAAGTACCTCCTTCACTTGATAGGTTTGGAGAAATAACTATTTAAGTTGCTTAAATGCAGCTTGATTTCTTTCTTTTTCTAGATTTCCAAAGATTTTGTTTCCACGTGGTAAAATTACTCCAAAACCCATGAAGATTTGTTTAAAAAGGGTAAGGTTCACTGTGAAAATATTGCTAATGAACTCCTCAATCCCAAAATTTTAACAAGCTCCAGAAAATGACAACTATTATGAACATAGCATGAATTTATCTGAGTCACTTTATATACTTGTCAGCACCAGACTATAACACGGACAAAAATGAAAAATTGCTAGAAAAATTTAAATTGTACTTGAATAGCTGTTTTAATTTAACAGATGTTGACTAGATCTAATACACACTTTACAAACTAACATCCTGAAATGAAGAGTCTCATTAATTTAGAGAAATGAGTTTTATTTTGTTCAAATAAGAACATCCCAGAGAGCAGATGAAAAAAAAAAGATTTAAATCTCATCTTCACCAAGACTAACATCAAAACCATTTTTGTTTAACAATTTATTAAGCAAAATGGAGCTAATTTCTGCATGTGTCTCCTTAGAAACTAATACTGTTGAGCTCATTATGCCTTCTCTCACATCAAAGATATTAAAAAATGAGCTCTGTTTGGGTGTTTTTCTGCTGTGGGGAATCTTAGTTGGACACCTGGGGTTCTGTAGTGTTTTATTCATTTTAATACCTTACTCTTTAAAATTTAAAGGCATTTTAGTGAATCTGCTGTTACCAGAATATTGTGGTAAACAGGCAACAGACATTGTAGCTATTTCTTCAAAAGGCTTCTATTTAAATGGCTCTTAGCATCAGGGGTCTTAATTTCCTTGAACTCACTCACAGTTCAAATAACCTCAAAAAATTGGACCTTGCTCCCTTATTTACAGAAACAGCATCTGAACTCGTATTCTTTGCAAGAATTTATTTACTCAAGGATTTTCTGTCAGGCATAATCCCCACCTTTCAAAGACTAAATTTCATCTAACTTAAGGAACATATGAAATAAATGGCTATTTAAAACATTTAAAAAGCAAAAGCCTATACTAAAACTTAAAGAAGGTATCTCAGACCAGATTCCAAGGAAAATGAAGAATTTCTGAAGGAGACACATATTGAGTACAGGGATTCTTTCGTTTATTATCCTCATGCCTGTAGGGAAATAAAGCTTTTTAATTGTGTCTGAACAATTGTTTGCAAACTGCTGACCTGAAAAGATTGCCCAGGAAAGGATTTGTTACAAGCTTCTTGGTGAACTACTGTGTGAACTGACACCAGACATCTTCTGCTGCTGGAAGGAGAATTCAGTTAGTTACAGATATTCTCCAACATCTAAATTCTGATACAAAGCTGCTGCAGTGTTCAGCACTGGAATCTATAAGAAGCATGATTAAGTGATATGGCACACCTTCTGAGTGAGGCTGCAAAAACTGGTTCTTTGGGGATCAGTATGCTTTACTATCCAGAACAATTTACAAACTATGGATTCACATAAGAGAAATCCCCAAGAGCAGGATAATGAAGGCAATTTTACAGGTGCTGTGTGTTTCTGGAGCAGGGAAAAACATCCTGGCCCTGGAATCATAATTCTAGGTGTCAAAAATCTTATATGACTATTTGCAAGACTATGTAAACACGGACAGGAAATAAATAAGTGTGCTCCTGTGTCTGACAAGGGCTGTATAAGGAGGAACTGGGGAAATGTAAAATCATTATATTTTTCAGAAGATGAAATATATATTTGTTTTCTTCCATGAAACCATGGCAATATTCTGTAACAAGAGGAAAGGTGGTTGCTTGCTCTTGGTTGTTTGGTGGGCAGAACTAGAACTGTTTTTTCTTGTGTTCTACAGCAAAATCTCCATGCACTCAGACCAAGATGGAAAACCTGTGTGAGTCAAAGAGGCATCTTGTTTGTGTGACCCATCTAAAAGCTCTCTGCCAGCCATGGGCAAGAATGTGTGCAGATACTTTGACAGGAATTCCTGGGAACATGGAAATGTTCTGCCAGACCTTAGGGTTCCATGGTCTGCTCCTAGTCCAGTCCCTTCATTGGTTAATGTTCATACTTCCCCCCAGCCTTTCCTAAAGGTATCCCCAGTGTGTGTAGTGCAGGAGTAGATCCCATAGTCTGGACAAGGGACACCTTGGGAGGAGCTGCAGCAGAGAATGTGAGAGCTCCTTCTGCACGCCCATCTGGGAGCATCTGTCCATATGCAAGCTCTGCCTGGGTAGCCTGAGGAGTAATACACTCAGTGTTAAGTGTTACCAGAATGGTCTTGGGTTTTTTCTGGCACAGGGTTGAGATGCTCTGTGAATGGCAAACTTAAATCTTGGTTCTCCATTTGCTACTCTCTCTGCCACCAGCAGTGATAACTCAGTGTGCCATGCACCAGTTAAGAGGGAGGATGGGCTTGGCTGAGAAACCACTGAAACCCTATGGCTAAACATTTTTTGATGGAGCTGGGTGGAGAAAGGCATTGCCCACTGAGGCACTGCAGATGGAGCAGGTACAGGTGACTGCAGCATGGCATCAAAAGCAGCTTCCCTGAGCTCTTCTCAGGTGTGCTCATTTCAATGTACTTGCTTGCTCTGAGATTGTAAGAAAAAGCCATGAAGCCCTCACAGGACTCAAAGCTCTATCAGAAAGCCAAGGAGGGTTGCATGTCTTCCTGCAGTTTGCACCTTTCAAATTTCTTTCCCTGCTGCAGAAGCAGCAGCAAAGCTACAATGAAGAGAGCTTCTACCTTACCTGCTAAACTGAAACTTTATGAAAGAAATATTTGATTTCCGTTTTAGAAAGAAATATCTGATCACAGAGAAAACCTCCCACTTTAAACTATCTGCATTTTTACTGGAAAATAAATCAGTTCACTAGCAGATTTTACTGTTGCAAAAAATACATTACAGCTTCAGGTAACCTGATAACTGAGTCCAAACTATAAATCTGTGGTCAGGGGCATCTTCTCTGTCCACAGCCCAATGGGAGAGAGCCCTCAGCAGTTGTACAAGGGCACAGGGGAAAACATCTGCACAGCAACAGGTACCACACCTGGCCATTGCTCTGTGCAGCACTCCTGGACAGAAATCTCAGATCCAGTAGGAGGATCCAGCAGCTTGATTAGCTATAAGATGGATTTTATAAACTGATGGACAGAGTGGTACCACCTGGTAGTCTGCAGGAGCAGGTAAGTGGATCTGATGATGCAAGGGCTCTTATAGGCTTGTGTGCCTATATCCCTCTTTCATCTCTGCATCTTGGAGATGTTCTCAATGCAGGCTCCTGTTCTGAGAAGCCTCCAGGCCACCTCTCAAGGGATACAGCTCAATGAGCACTCTCAAGGGTCATAGCTATCCAAGTTTCCCTGTAATTATATTGGTTTATACAAGTAACACTCTCCAAATTTTCTGCTTTTCATGGTATCTCTTCCTCCTTCTTCAAAATTACACTGTTTTGATTTTTGTCCTAAAATTGCATAGGCCGTTTCTCTCTAAACAGATAATTTTCTTATTTCCCCTGAGTTTGGATATATTTTCTTTATTTTCATCTACATCTGGTCCCATGCTGGTAAAACACTCCACCACACCTACCATAACTGGTTCCCCTGTAAGACACGTGGGTGTTACAGAATTAGACAAAAGAAAGTAAACCGGGGCAGTTTAGCTGATAATGCTGTTTCCCTGTAAGGTTATAGAACGTAGCAATGTCCCCTAATGAGAGAAATATCTCCTTTATCAAGGGAAAGCTATTTTTAACTGATTCTTTTAATTGACTTGCAGTAACTCCTTACATGGAGCAGTGGATGTTGAAGCATCTCAAAATCTTCTTCTCTAACTTCCTGCAAAAAACTATATTGGTCAAGAATATATATAATTTTTGTGTGCTAAAATCAAAACTGGAAATTTGGATTTTGGCTTTAGCTCTGAGTCACTGTAGCATAGTACGAAATTAAAAGAAAGAGAGGAAGAAAGAATTTGCCTTTTTTTATTTACTGTCCATTTTGTTCTCTCTGGTAATAAGCTCTGTGTGTGGATGTGTTATGAAAGAAACAAAGGTAACTAAGGGTCCCAAAAGGGCCCAAGTGAAATGTGGGTTATTTTCTAATTTCTGTCACCTCCATTATTCTGATTTTGCTGTGTGATGGGGCACTTGTTTTATTGTTCCTCTTTATGAAGTCAGTGAATTAATGAGAATCCCTGTAAGCTGAAGTCTTCCTGATCCTTGCAGGGGGATGCAGAGGAGGAGAATAGAAGATGGAAAGGGGGAGAATGCAATGGGAGAGGCTACTTTCTATCTGTTTCTGAGGGAGCTTGCAAAAGTCAACCTTTGACCAAGGAAACTGAGGTTAAAGACAGATACTCACCACTCCTGTTCTGTCCCATAACGTCCTACGGGTGATATTCCCCAAGGTGTCAGTACTGCCTGAGGGGAGACAGGCTCTCTTTTACCATTTTTTCCAGGTCACCAAACAAAGGTGCTGGGTACTAAGACATGGGCTGTCTACCCTTGATATGCAGGTATACTCTTCTCATATAGTGAGACTCTCAGGCATTGAAATGTTTCCAAGCATTTCCAAGAAGCAGAATGTCTCACAGTGTTTCCTCTGGGACATACTGTTCTGCATTATCCTCTCTTCAAACTGAGCCTTGAAGTTACATTTTAGCCCTATATGATCAAGAAAGAGTTTTTCTCTGCATGAATTTAATCTTGTGTTCTACTGATTTGCAGGTAGTAAGAAAGCTTTTATCTCCCCTATGCACAGAGGACTTACCTTGCAACCTACAACAGTGCAATTAGTGTTACAAAGAGTTAGGTGCATAAATTCAATCCCCTAGATAACAAGTACATATTAGCTGCATGGTTATGAATTAGGTATGTTATATTTATAGAAAGCCTGGCCCCTGGACAGTCACCAGTGTAAGAGCAACCTGTTCTCTGCAAATGCTAAGATGAAAGAAACAGTCAAAGTAGGATATTGCTGTCCATTTACAGCCCAGAAAGTCCTTGCATCTGATCTGACACTGATTATTTTCAAGTGTCTTTTAACAATAAAAATAGACTCTTTAATTTTGATGAGAGGTTGCAATGTATGTTAGTAAGCAGAACTAACATCAAAAGATTGAACTGAGCAATCTGTTCTCTGCAGAGCAGGGCAGTAGTACACAATCAATTTAAGAGCTCAAGTGCTTTGACTTTCAGTAGCACTCAGTATCCCAAGCCACTAAACCAAGGGACAATTTTGATGAAGCTGATCTCTCACACCAGACCTCTCCTCAAAGTGTTCTCATGGTGAGGTTATCCATGCCAGGACATGGTGCCACAGCTTTTCTCATACTGCAGGACACAAAACACCTTCCCCACAACTTGGAGAAAACCCTTCCTACACACTGGGGAATAAAAAAAATTCCTCTCATTTAAGCTCAGCACATCTTTATGAGGTGAATTTGGAAACATTACCTGCATGTGGGCAGGCCCCCATTCCTCTTTCCTGGGATGTAGTGCACAGGACACATTTGCTCATCATCCAGCAGCAGATGTGACAGAGTCATGGTGCACTGTGTGTCCTGCCATGGCTTCCCAAACTGTCTACGGTCACCATGTCTATTTGTTCATAACATCAGGGTTCCAAGCAATCTGTTCAATGCAGATATTTCATGGGTGTTTAAAATAAGTAGCTGAGATTTGCACCATGCTATGGCTTCCATTACATATCTTGTGTGCTCTGGAGTGACACGGACATTTTTTGGGGAGTAAAGCACATTTACAGGGTGCACCATGCCTGAGCTGCCCCCATACTTAACTTCTCTGAAAGAAAGCCAGAGAGGGAACTAATCTACAATGGGTGTGAACAATCAGGGGCTCTGGCAGCCTCAGCTCTGGATTGCCACATTGTAGTGACATAATATGCATGCTGCACCACGAAATAGATTTTTTTTTTTTAAAAAATGTGTCCTCATGAGCATACCATACATTGGAAAGTACTAAAACAAATGACAACAAAAAAAACCCCTCCTCTCCATTTGGGCACTATCCTTTTTAAATTGTATTTCCTCAGCCAAATATTGTAAAATTACCCCAAAATCTAGGATAAGCTGATGAGTGCCTTCCCAGAAAGGACTGTATCCTTTTTGACTTCTCACACAATGAGGGAATAACCTTTCTGCTGGTAAATCATGGGCTTCTTTTCTTGGTTTTTCTATTTTTTTTCATTAATTTATATCTAGAATAATTAGTCAGATATATGTTTTATTGTTGGTATTTTTCATTTCTTTTTTCCATGGGATTTGCTCAAGAGTACCAAGATTTTAATTGTCCTATACCAATGCCTAGCTTATTGTTAAGTGTCAATATCATATTATTGACAATCCCTAAGCAAAGCTTAAATTTAGGCTTTGCATAATTTTATTCTTTACTTTCAAAAAGGCCACATTTATATTGAAATGTAACACGTAGGAGCAGAAAGAGCTCTCTCTTTCTTTTCATAGGGGCATATAGCTCTTCAATTATTTACACTTAAAAGACAATACCTTCTGAAAATTGCAATGATAACAGAAAGTTTTCAAGGAAAATAAATATAAGCAAAGCCTTTTCTCAGTATTTTAAATAATTTAGATTACAAAAAATATTATATTTTTTTCCAAGAAAAGATTTCTCTTCAGATAGATGGGAATGGTGATTAGCTTTGCAATGATAATGAGAGCAGTAGTACAGTTCCTAAGGGTATGAAATGTTCACCTGGTTTTAGAGTACAGTGATTGCAGAAGAGTCATAAAACCTCCTAAATCTGTATATCCCAGTTAAGTTCACATGTCTCTTAGTAAATGTAGAACAACCTTTTAAAATCCCACTTCTGCTATCAGAACTCCTAGGATTCTCCTGCCAATACCACACCACATCTCCCCAAATTATTTTTGCCTGAAGGAAAACTACATACAGTTTTTTCCATCAGTTAAGTGCATTAACTGAAGAGTGCTGGAAATCTGCTGCTATCTTTTCTGGATCTGACATCTGCTACAGAATCTCTCAGAATTCCAAAATGGATGAGATTGGCAGGGACATCGGGAGTCTTCTGGCCCAACACTCCTACTCAATCAGGGCCACCCAAAACTGTTTGTGCAGGAGCATGTCCAGACAACTTTTGAATAATTCCAAGGATAGAGACTCCACAGGCTCCCTGAACAACCTGTGCCAGTGCTCAGTCACCCTGACTGCAAACAAGAGCTTCTTGATGCTCAAGAGGGAACCTCCTGTGTTTCACCTTAGATGCTGCAGCGTTTCAGTTTCAAACCCAGCCTGAGCATACTCAGATTTGAGAGATTTATATTGTTGTTACAGCAAGGAAATGAGGTATTTCCTGACAGTGCTGTCTCTCCTGCTGTTGAGGAGGTCAGTTGTTTTATTGTTAGCACAATGATGGTAACTCACAGGGCCAAAAATATTGTTTGATGTAGCATCTATCATATGCACGCACATGGCTTATTGTAAAGGGACCAGGATATCTCAGCTTTTTACTGTTCTAAGCTTAAAAACATTTCTGTGAAGTATGGAAATATTGTCATCTTTATTTTTTAGTGGAGGAAACCTGAGATAAGAGAAGGTAAATAATTTGTCAAAGGGTACCCTTTAGTAACTGCAGTAGAGGAAGGCATTGATCCTGCTTCCTAGAGACCTCCCTGCAGTCCTTGCTCACAGGGAGGTTATGGCTCTTCTCACCTGACAGTGATTATGTCCTTCACTGGAAAAGATTTTATATAGTGCCAGTTGGACAAAAGCTTTCCCTTACATATCTCCTCTGCTGCCATTGATGATGTATGTCACCATGGGTCACTAAGGACATATCTCACATGAGCCTGGTTTGCAGACAGAAGTACTTTTTAAACAAAATAATAATTCATTCTGAATTCTAAAGTCAAAACAGAATGTAGGTGATATTTACTTTTTATATCCGGAATATTTGATGTAATATTCAAAGTTTTTCTATTCTTATTTGCATGCAGTATGTGCTTGTAAAAAAAGACTAAACAAAATATTGATCCAGAAATAAATCCTTCCCATTAGATAGATTTCAGACCAGAAAAACTGAAATAAAATATTCTGAGTTGTATTCAGTGAAAGAGAACAAGCACATTCTAATCCAGTGAGTACTGGCCATGAGTACAGTGGAAAATTACAACTAGACTTTTATTATGTCAAACTTCTACTTCCTTTGCTAGCTAAAATCTTACAATATCAGCTCTTCTTCTGAAAATGGTTGCATGGCAGCAGAAATTGTGTAAAGGGATGTAACAGGCTCCCTCTGCCTTAAGAGCAGACAACTATAACCATGGCAGGCACTATACGAGCTGGGTTTTTTGACAAGAACATTCTTCCTTCCAGCCTCCATCTTTATATTACAAAATAAAATTATGGCACTAGCAGGCACCTTCCTACTTCTAATTCCTAACAATGATGTTAGACAAACTCTACTGCCTATTTGTCACCCCTAACCAGGCAGCCCTCAGTGGAAATGAGTAAGATAAGAGGGGTTTTATTGTGTTTTCTTTTCTCAGTGCTGATAGGCCAGATAATCTTTTTGCTGGAATATGAGACAAGTCAATTGTTTCTCTAACTTCAGCTTTCATAATCCAGCAGCTAATCATTGATTTTCAGTAGTTTTGTTAGTGGTGGGTTTGTTGGTTGCTGTTTTTGTGGTTTTACTTTTCTGGTCTTGCTTTGTCTAGATGCAGTGCTCTTCCTTCATTTGTCCCTTTCTGTCAGGATCAGTCTCCCTTTCATGTGTTGGCACACAGGTTCTCCTGGAAGATGTACCCTATCATAGTGGTAGAATCCTGGAGAGGTCAGTGCCCACCAGTGAATGCTGTGATATTAAAACTTCTTAAGTTCTGGCATAAAATCTGTAGGAGGTCAACAGTTTTGGTATATTAGAAAGTATATCTGAGTTAGACCTATAGGTTTCATCATCTTTATCAAGCCTTTAGAAACAGAGTGTTGGCATTTTTAAGCAGATGTTTATAAAACAATCATTTTCTGTCTGGAAAACTTTTTTTTAGATAAACATATGCCTAAAAATAATCATGCATTACTTAAGAGACTTCCAAGCACTACCTTTGTTTTATCCACTCAAAAGTAGAGTATCAGTAATATGCAATAAGACACTGGCATATCTTTAGGTTTTTGCTACCTGTACAAAATTTACAGAACTAGTATTATGTACATTAAACAAAATCACAGGCTGGAATATTATTACCAATGAGGAAAAAAATGCCTTGTCTTCCTTTGTGAGATACATAACAGAGATTTATATACCTCTTAAATAATAGTATCCATTGTGGTGTGCAGTTTTGGACCATTTTCTTGATTTTGAATCCTTTACAGAATAAACCAGTGCATTTCCTTTGTATTTCCCCTGGCTGATCTCTCACCTCCACTCATCAGGATGTAAACTTGTTCCTTTCTCGGCTGTTTGTAGCAGAGGCAGAGTCTGACACCCCCCCTTGCTCAACCTCTGCAGGGGCCAGTGAGGGAGGAAGCACTGCTGGCCCCCAGCAAGTCACTGAGTTCATGCCAGCCCAACAGCTGATCAGGAGGCCCCTGGAAAGCTGTGGTAGGGAATGAAATGGTGTGAAAGCTCCATTTGAGGCACTTTGTTGTGCATGCTAAAAGGGGACCATGAGAAGAGCTCCCCCTCCATCAGCACCAAGCCTTTTGCTGGTGACCTGAGATCCAGACTTGTAACACAGAAGCAGGTAGCAATATGTAAATATGTCTAAAGGGATGTATAGATATATATTCTGTATTCCATCAGAAAACACAGGGGCTTCTTTTCCTCCTACATCTTCAGTATGCTCATACCCGTGGTTGCAGCCACTCCCCAAAATGGCTGTGCATCATCATGAACACAGCTGTTTTCTAGCAAGCAGCTGAGCATAGCTTCCTTCCAAACACAACAAAGCACCACCTTCTGCTTTAGCACCACTCAGACTAAACTATTTTCCTTCTGAGATATCTCTGCTAAAGTCTTCTCATTCCACATCAGGTTCAAATCTGACTTGTCATACTTTAAAGCCCACTCTTTAATTTCACATCTGCATACAACTCTTCTCATATTTCCTTCCTATCTTCAAGAGAGCAGAGACTGCACCTTCCATGTATTTCCATGACCCTTCTCTTTTTACCTCCTACTTCCCTCCACCAAACAGCCAATATCTTTCACATGATCTCTGTGAAACAATCCCCATGTGCTTTGGTCATTCCTGTTTTCATGGGGTAGTTGAGAACCTTCTAATGTGAGAGTTGTGTTTCTCATGCCATGCTTTCTAGAGGATGAAACCAATAAAATATAGAAGACAGAAGCAAATATTTTAGTGGCTTCCTTGTTATGTACCTCTTCCTTTCTAAAAAGAAATCTCTTGAAGTCCTTTGTTCTTTTAGTAGCCCTGGTGCTATTCCTCATGCTGCTTCTCAGGCCTGCAGTTCCCCATCCTTCAGCATGTTGGGATGACATTTCTACACTTCAAATAGCTACAACTGTATATTAGCTCTCACTTTTTTCTCCCACCTTTTCTAGTCCTTCCATCTCACACCTATCAAGACAATATTACTGTCTCTTATGCCAATGATTCTGTATCTAACCCACTGGGAAAACTTTCTCCCTTGAGTTCAAAAGCCCACTTCCTGCTTATTTTGCTGTATTTTGTGTTTGGTTGCTTGTTTGGTGTTTTTTTTTGGTTTTTTTTTTTGGTTTTTTTTTTGGGACACAGTATTTCCCTGTTCTCCCCTGAATATTTTGACTAAATTTGATTTTTTTTTCTTAAAAGACACAGTGGTGCAGATGTGAAGAATGATACAGATTAGAGGCTGAAGGAGTAAACCATCCTTTGTCTCACAGGACAGTAAGCATTTGGAACTGGGCGTGTGCTGAGTACACAAGGGTGTGTTTTTTCTTTTCATTAAAAGGAAAGCTACTATCTGTATACTTGAGCAGGCCTTTCTGCATCTGCAGGGGGAATATCACTGACACTGAACTGTCTCCAGTGAGAAACGATTAAAGACCTGCTGCTGTCATGTCCCAGCTCCAACCAGCACTGTGGTCCACTGAGCAGACTCAAGCTTGTTAAAGTGTATAAACAAGTCTATGTACAAAGCAGGTCCATATACCAAGTCAAAGAGATATTGAGGATATATGACTATTATTACATAGGCACTGCAAAAGCCTGATTGAAGAAAGATAATCTTGGAAAATTGAAATAACAGTATATAAATAACATGAGAGAATCAGAATTTAAAAATGGGTGCTATGTTATACATTAAGGAGATTATGGAAGGAAATGAGTGACTTTGATCAACACACAAGATTCTTTATCAGTATATTCATGGCAATTAAAAAGGATCCCCAGCAACTGCAGCTTCAGACTGACAGTATGAAAATGCCCTATAGTCACCCAGGGCAGAGACCATACAGATTGTAACTGCCAAGGGAGTTAAGAGAGAATCCAAAAAAGCCATAAAACATGCTAATGAAGACAGCTGTCATTCCTCCCCACTTCCTTTTGCACCATTGTCCATCATGGGACATTATACTGAAGCTACATTTTTGGACATAGTAGGTGCTTTAAAGTTACTATCTCTTGGAGTTGCTGGTTAGAAAACTCATAAACAGAGAAGCATGATTTGATGTAGTCCTCATGGGATCATCTCACAAGCCCTAGTCTGAAGCATTATTAAACAACTATCTTGTAATGCTGACTTCAATATACTTATACCCAGAAGCCATGTAGAACTCAGGAAAGCTCCCAGAAGACGGGAAAAAAACTCCTAGCCCCACACTCCAGTATCGCTTAGCTTCAAAATTGGGAACTGCATGAAGATGATATAGTTTATCAAAGGAAATGAAAAAGTCCTGGTAAGAGAATAAAGCGATTATAGGTAGGAGGGAGATTACATAAAAGCATTAGATTAGAAGCTCACATATATACTTTTATCCAAACAAAGTTTAAAAGGTCATGAGAGACTGTGGTCATATGGCAGAGAAAAGACATTTCTGGCTGTAAGGTATGTGGAAACAATCTCCAAACTAGAAGAAACACATACTCTGGCATGCTGAATGTAAAAATACTTCAAGACAAGACAGAACAAATTCAACAAATAGTCAATTGTTTGATTTCCTATATGAATGTTGGTAACAAAACTTTTCCAGCCATACCAGAAGTTGCATGTCTTTTAGAAAACTTGTAGATACTAAAAGATAGCTGACTTTTAAAAGGGTTGCTCAAGGAAGATACAGAAACAGCAGAAAAGCTAAGTGCAATATTTCCATCAGCAGTCAATTTCTCAAAGCCTCAGCCTGGTATTACTCCCACAGCCTTTCTTTACAGGAGAAAGAGTAGGGGAACCATCTCTCAGTCAGAACAGTCAGCAAAAGATGTTTCAGGACAATTTTTAAAAAATCGATAGAGCACTGCCAGAGCTGATAGAATTTGCCCAGTGGGTCTTAGATAATTCAGATTTGAAATGTTCGTGTTTTCAGCTGTGGTGGATAACCTATCACTTAAATTGGCCTCAGTACAAAAGGAAAGGAAGATAGTGCATATAAAGCCAGTTTTTAATAAGAACTCCTGGGTAACCTTAGAAATTATGGACTAGGAAGTTGTACTTTTGAACTGGGGAGATTAGTAGAAACTGAAAAAAAAACAATACTAAAAAGTATACATTCATTAATATGATTTAATAGGGCAGAATTAACATAACTTTTTCAGGAAGATGTAATGAGTCTCAAGCCTGTTTCAGTACCTGGAGAAGTCATTAAACTATTGCTTATCAATATTAAGGTGGTTTATTTACCAGGCTTGGATTTCAGAAAGGCTTTTTATCATATACCTCTCCAAAAAGGTATACTTAGAGAAAGTAGATTGATATGGGCTAAAAGGGAAAGACCTCTGCAAAGGTAATAGCTACACAGAAGATAGGAAAGAGGACAGGAAGAAATGATGTATTTCAAAAGTACCATATTGGGATTTCTATTGATGGGTACTCTTTCCTACACTAGCCAGGAAAGGGGTTACATAAATTGATCTCAAGACATAAGTATATGTAAGTTTTCTGACTTTACACAATTATTTAAAGTGGTTTAAAATAAAACTGATCACAAAGAACTGCAGATTATATTGAACTGAACAACTGTTAACAGCTGCAAAGAAATGCATTTACATAAAATATCTGATATTAACTATTACTCAGTCAAAAGATGGATCTTAGATTTATTGTGGGTTGTTTTATGAAAATGTCATCTCAGTACTCTCTATAATTTAAAATAAAAACACAAGGTTAAGTACTATCAGACAATAGATAGAGATCTAGCTTTTAAATGTCATTATTATAACAAACAAACTTGATCACATTCCTGCATTCTGGGTTTTGTTTATCTCCCCTCTAAGATACAGTCACAGATGAGCAAGGAGAGTGATCAGAGGTATGGCATGCCTTTCAAGCAAGATGAACTTAAACCAGAGCACATTAAATGTATTTGGTCTGCAACAGCTTCAAAACAAGCATGTCAATCTTTGTCAACTGCACATCAAGTAAACTCATTGCCAAAAAAACCCAGGAAAGGAAGACAGTCCATACAAGGCTAGTTTTTAATAAGAACTCCTGGGGAACCTTAGATTCCCCAAATTATGGACTAGGAAGTTGTACTTTTGAACTGGGGAGATTAGTAGAAACTGTAAAAAATTACAATGTCTTAGATACAAAAGTACAAATAAGTTTGGCAACAGATTAAATGAAAATAGAAAAAGATGTCCAGTAAAGCTCCAAAGATGTAGGTGCCATGCCTTGCTCAGGAAGTCTCTCATCTGCTGCTGTCTGTGAGCAGAGAAAATAACTAAAGAAATATTGATTGTTTTTTTCTTATACTCAGTAATTAACCAGTACTTAAAACCCAGGTAGACACTCCTTGTCTGAACCCAGATCATCTATTCTTATGTTTTAAGATGTGTGCAGAAAACCAAACTGTAGAGGACACACCTCAGAAAAGGATGTGGCAAGGATTCCATAATGAAAAATTGTAAAAATCCACAAAACATTTCTGGGAGCAGGATAATCAATGGGTCTAGCAATGATTGTGTCAGTCAGGTGATTTCTCATGCTGCTATTCCAAGTGTCCAGTGAAAAGTTATTTAAGAATGTTTATACACATAAGTGGTAACACACACACGTGCACTTGTGCACTTCTTGTGCAGAATATTCCTTCTAGAAACATAGCAGCATCTGGCTAATAGTGCATCACTATTTTGTCTACATTCAGTCCATTGTATTTAAACAGCTGCTGCCCTAATCCCTTCAAGTATCTGCTGCTTGAGATTCCTTCTCCTCATTAAATAAGAAGACTGAGAAACACCTGCCACTAAACCTTCCGCTCTTTTTAAAAAAATGTTTCTGTAGAAGACTTATCAAGACTTATATCTGTTAGCTTTCTAAAACTCCTTCTGCTAAAATTGCTGGTTTTTAAAAGGCAAAGGATTTTTTTCAGGCCTTCTGAATACCCACTTTATATATTCATAAACATCCCCCGCCCAAAATCAATCCTGGTCCATAATCAGTTTACTTCTTCTCTCAGCCATGGACAATTTTTTCAGATTCATAAATGTCAACATTCTGTATGATGATTAAAAATCTTGATGGATCTGAAAGTCTCAGCCACAGACTGCAACATGGAAGTTATTGCCAAGATTTATTTTTATTTGCCTCATTACACTGGCCTCAGTTTTTATCCTGTGATTGAGTAGTTAACTTCTGCCAAGCCACTGGTCATTCATTCCTTTATCCTTATTTGCAGGCATTTGCAGTTTGCAGGAAGAGGGGCCATATCATTAACTGTGGCTCTCACTCAAGGAAAGCCTCATACAGTGCACAGTGATCCCCAGAGACAGGTGCTCTACCCTGGTGATCTCCTAAGTGCTGGTGGCTTCCTACAGAGAGGGAGTAGCTTATCACATTTTCAATTAAAAGTTTGCTGATGAGAGAGCTCAGCAGTCTGTGAGATCTTGAGGACTGAGAACAACTCATCTCTGAAGAACTGAGCAGTGTGAGTGCTGCTGTTTGTCACCTGCTCAGACATCCCCCATGACTGACACTGCAATTTTCTGACCTCAGTTTCAAAGTTCAGACCAAGGAATCCGTCCTGGACTTAACTTTCTATTTCGTCTTAGGCTTCTATAAATACACTGGCTTTGCAAATATAAGCAGTACAGTCGTGCCAAATGCTTTCACAAAGAACATTATCTTCTGCTCTTTTTCAGCTATTAAAATTATTTTCTTTTGTTTTATTTCATAAAGTAGCATGTTTATTTTTAACATGACTACAATAAGAAAACATCTGGATATGTGTACAGAGCTGGTCTTTCAGAAACATTCAGGAATAAAACCATACTGAGCTCTAGCCTGGTTTCAGTGACTGCCCAGGGTTCATGCTTCCCTCCTGCTGAAGCAATGCCTAAGAGCCATCTATTTCCCTGCTAGGTGCAACATCTCCCTCGATACAGGTTACTGACTTGGTGGCCCTTATTCTTCAGAATGTGGAACTGTCTGCACTGTGTAGAGCAATTGCATAAGGGACAAATAAGAGCAGCACTCTCTGGCTTCCAGAGTGTCATGCCTTCCACTCAGGGTACCTATAGAGAGGTGACAAATGGTGGGAGGGAATCAAACCTTGTACTCTCCTGCTGTGCCGTGGGCAGTGCTGGGACATCTGAGACACTGGCAGGTGCAGGGAGGATCTGTTTCCCCAGCCACTCTTTGGAGACATCTGTCCCCTCTGCCTTTTCTCACAAAAATAGATTTTACCTAAATTCATATTAATCTATAATTACTTGGAACACAAAGTTGTTCCAAGTTGAAAAAGAAGATTCTGCAGGGTTTACACTTTTCTAGGGGAGCATTTTGGTGACCACCAATTTGTTGCAATTGCTGCAGCCACTGCCACATGTCTTCCTTTGGGACCAACCATGAGAAGAGCAGGTGGAGTTGGTCATTAGGCTGATGACTTTTCAAGGCAGGAAAAGCAAGAGATCCCTCAGTGACCTGGCACCGCAAATCCTCCCCCTAGTGTGTGTTTCCGGATTATGTCTGAAGCAGGTAAAGCTCCACTGCACAGGTGCCAGCCCAGGTTGGTATTGTGGCTGCAGATTACAAGGTTATGCAATCCTTGCTGGCACTATTTTTATGATGTGAACTAGAATTTGACTCTGGCAGTCTGAAAGAGCGCAGCGTAACACAGTGGTGTAACTTTTGGTTGCTTAGCTGCCTATAGCTCTGTTTAGCACAAGTATATAAATAGCTGTGAACAAATAGACTTATAAAACTGTCACCAGCAAATTACTGATTCTCTGCCTCTTGACATGAGAGCATTAAAAAGTATTTTAGATATTTAGAAAAAAACAAATGTCCCTCTTTCATGAGAGATGAATGGAATTTTCTGAAGCTTTGTTCTGTACTCTTGCATGTTTATTGAATATTTCTGGCATGTGAGTATTTATAGGTATTCTGTACATATATACAAACGTTGTGCAAAAGGTATTTCAAATCTGACATGCATGATACATACAACACTTATGTTGAGCCCATAGGCAGATAATATTTTATTGAAGGCAAAATATTCTGCATTGAGCTGTACCTCTCTCAAAAAGGTAATGCCTCTTTCCAAGTGAAATAGTTTCAGATGAAACCTTGGATATTGCTAACACCATCCCCTTATATATTCCTTAGAGAAAATGTGAAAACTATCCTTCTAATCCCACAGGTCTTAAGAATTAATACCTGAAAATACTCACTGACAAGCGTGTCGGAGGCCGGGGTCAGCTGCTGTGCTGCCTGTATCAGGCATCTGACAGACTCCAAGGCTTGAAGGCAGACTCACAGCAGCTTCTTGAGGGATAAATGGTTTGAGCTGTGACCCTTCCACCTGTACCCAAGCCCCGTGTATTCCCCTGACCACTCAAAAGAGATGTGAAAGAGGTAGTCCCCAGATGCTCACACAGCTTGAACTGTGAATTATAAACAACAAAGTTTTGCCACAAAACTGTTCAGAGAAATACTGATAAACTTCCTTTACTTTTGACTGTTTGTTGGAGGTTGATTTACCAGAGACATTGCAAATCTTAAGTAAGAATTTTAAGGATTTTAAAGCTAAACAGTGAAAGTTCTAGCAATTTATAAAAGAAAATGCATTCATTGGTTTCATGTTCTTGATCTCACATGGTGCTGGTTTTAAAAACAGGAAAAATATTTTTGTAGAGTTCTAATTTCTGGGACCAAAAGTTTTGAATTTGAAGACCTGGATTATTCTGGATGACCTAGAGGACCTGAAAGATTCTGGATAAATTTACTGAAAAATTAAAAAAAAATTATATCGCGACAGCTTCTTGATTGTCCCAGTATAAAGTTGGTCCTGGATCTTTCTATGATGGATGGAGGATAATATTTTTCCATGATATGTCCGATGCTGGTGTTAATTTGTGCAGCCTCTGTGCCTGTAAGTAATTGAGGAAGCATTTTCTGTGATAGGGATGCAAATGTGGGGAGGAGAAGGTGGTGGAGGTATGGAAGAAGTCTTTGGAGACCAAGAAATCTGTAGAGGAGGTAAGGACATTTCTCCCATCATGGATCTCATAGAAAGTTTATGCAAATTTGTACCCCTCAAAGAGGAGCAAAATGAAGCTGTAAGAGAAGCTGAAGCAGGGCTGCCTCTCTGACTGTGTTCCTGGCAGAAATTGCTGCCTCATGACACCTAAAAATTTCCTAATATTAGAAGAGGGCTGCAAATCAATGTAGTAATTTCAGGCAAGTAGAAGCTCATAGAGAAGCTTTTTCTGTTGCACTGTCTCTGAGAGAAGCTTTCTTTAATTGTATTATGGTAAAGTCAGCATCAGGTCTTTCCCTTATGTTGTTTTGATGAGAGAAAGGAACTGGCATGAAGACTGTATCTATATTAATGAATCACCCAGCAGTAGAAGTGTGCTGAGGGCACTGATGTGTGCCCTGGTCATCAGCATGCCTTTGGTCTGGGCCAACCAGCACTTTCTGCAACATCTCCTCAGCCTGGATTTGGCATTAGCCCAGGACCAGTCCTCAGAAAAAACATGAAGATGTTACTGCAATTTTGTGTTCTTTGAAACACAACCCAAAACTACAGAAATATTTTCCTGCCTCTGGTTCTCTGCCTGTCTTTCTGTTATTTTTGACTACTGTCAGCAGTTATATTAAATAGCTATTATTCCCATAAGCATTCTGCAAAAGCCAAATAGAAATGAGCTGTGTAAATGTCAGCCATTAAAGTATAGTTCTGTCAGATTCTTTATTCTGGACCTTCTGCAAGTCTGATGGATAACTAGACACAGAGTTATCAATAAGTGCCATCTTACCAATGCCTCTTAACAGCATCTTACTTTGGAAGTTACTTTTTACTGCATTATCATAATTTCTTAAAAACTCCATTGAATTTTATTTTCTTCTCTGTTCCCTTTCTCCTCTGAACAGGAAATATTCCAGCTTTATTTAAGGCTTCAGACCAGAGGTCAAGCTGCTTGTGGAGGCCTCAGACACACTTGGATTAGATTTTGCAGCATCTGTGGGGAAGAAAGTGCCACAGCTGGCAGCAGGCTGTGCGGTGGGCTCCCAGCAGGAGGAGCTTGGCACAGAGAGCCGGTGGGATGGCACCGCCCCAGCCCTGTAAGCTGAATTACAACTGAGTGCTCACTTACTGACCTATTGCATTTCCCTTCTTGGATTACTTTAGGAGCTCTGGAGAATGCTGTGGAACAAGGAAAGGACTTAGAAAGTATATTTTTTTTCTTTCAAACAGTAGGCCTGTGGCTAACAAGATGTTATTAAACAAAAACTCTAAAAATATTCAAATTAAATAAATATACATTGCCAGAAATTTATATATCATGTCCTCAAGCCACCAAAATATAAAGTACATAACTTACAAAATTGTGCTGTCACAGTCCACTAAATTCACACACACACAAAAGAAAAGCTCTCTGATTTTGAACAGCACTAAACTTTGTATTCTGTCTTATTCAGCAAGTAGATTTAATTTTGAAGGTAAAATGGGAGAGGCTGACCAAAATAATATTCAGGTTAATTCTCCTTCAGGGATGCCATGGCACTGGTTGAAATTGGTGTGCTAAAGACAAAATGAGCTGGTTATTTCTGAGTGTGAGGTCCATCTCCAGCAGCACCAGGCAGGGTGGGCACCTCTGCCCCAGCTGGGAGGCTTCAGTGTCTTGCCCCAGCAATGCTGACAGCAGTTTCTCACGTGAGCAGGATAGTCCATAGGTGTTTAGCACAAGAACTGTAGCTCTGCCCTTGTCACAGAGAAGGAGTTCCCTGTCCCACAATCACAGTACTGTTGCTGGTCTCATGTACTGCTGTGGGGGTATTTGTCAGCCAAGTCAAAAGATAGTACCTGAAGAGTTACAGTAACACACTACACTCATTGCTAGAGATGAGAATTACAATCACTAGCACATTTTTATACCTTTAATTAGAAATCTCAGAATTAGCTCACTCTTTTTAACCCCTTTTAATGCATACTGAATGAAATCAACCAAACAATAAAAAGGTGAGTACACACTGGTACAATGCTGGTTGTGTGATGCTCATTCCTGTTAGATGACTGCTACCTGTTATATGACAGGTGGGTTAGAAACCCACCTGGTAGCAGTCATCAACCTCCTCTCTTCCAGGTCACAGACTGAAAAGAAATTCAGTGTATGAATAGTCCTGTGGGCAAACATCATGACCTCAAAGTTTTATCATTCAGTCCAGATGCAGTAGAAGACACTAAGATTTATTGATAAATCCATAGGTGCTTACACCCCTGTGACTGAGGGTTATGTGGCCCTAAGACTGGGATGGCAGCACCTGCAGTACTGAGGAGGGGATGCCATCCCTGAGGTAGGACAGGGAGGTGCTCAAGTATCTCAGTGCAACATTGAACAAGGAATTTCTGACAAAGTGATGCTCAGAGCTTAAAAACATTTCCTGATTATTTAAAATTTATCTTTGACATGCACAAATAGCATAGCTTCCTTTGAAGATGTATCTGAAGCACAACTCAATGCCTGTGTGAACCTTGTCCTACATGTGTAGATCTATTGTTGAGAGTGTGTGTTGTTTTAAATCTTGGCCTGGATTTTCAGGCTCCAGGACCAAGCTTCTCCCTTTATCCAGGATGTAGTACAACAGTTTCAGGATACACAAATTCATATCTGCTTAAAAGCATACTAAAACCAAAGTCATCTCATAAATCAAGGTTAAACTAAGACAGAAATCTGTCTGGCAGGTGAAAGACTGCTGCTTTATTTACTAAGCCTTATAATCTTCTAACTTGCAGTTCACTGCCAAAGAAGATTATGGAAGAACTCCAGCCATATCCAAGTGTTACAAGTCTATATTTGTCTTCTATAATGAAGGTTGAAAATGATTGCCAAGTGTGAAAGATTACCAAGTAGGTTGATAGACAAGGAATAGAGCTGCAGTTTGGAAGATGTGTGAATCTGTGCATTTATCAGTATCAACACAAACCTTTTCCTAGCTCTTTCCTATCATGCTATGTCTGAGCTGTCTGAACTAAATTAAAGTCAGAGAGCACTGCCCAAATGGTTTAAATGCAGATTTGGATTTTCAGAGTTTGATGATAGGACACTTTGAACAATATATTTTTATTCATTCATTAATTATTACATTGGTTGATATAGACACATGGGCCTCTGTGGTCTCTTCAGTAGTTCATTGACTGGGCTCAGGAGGCTGCCTGGGTGCCTTTTTGCCTGTGTTCAGTGATCAAAACTTGTGTGAGAAGAGCTGGAAAAGGATGGAAGTCTAGCCAACAATCTACATGAAATCTACTACCCTTTTGGTAGAAACAAAATGACAGCAGAAGTCCTTAAAAACCCCAAAGACCATCCTGTATCTGGATTCTTGTTATGGGCTCAGTGTTTTAGAGTGGACTGTGGCAGGCTGAGGTAATAGAGAGGGGTAAATTGCTGGCAGAGAGAGTTGACTCAGCATTACCTCTAAAACAGCCAGTCAGCCCAGACTGATGCATTTTCTGAGAAAACTCACGGTGGTTTTTGTTATTATTTTTAAGAGTGTAAGCATGGGAGACCTCCTGTTACTATTTGTAACCATGAGGAGGAATGATTGGCCATCTTCTGCAAGGTGCAAAGGATGCAATTGCATGTGCCTACATGTACTCTCACAAAAGTGTTCTGTGGGCTAGAAAGGAAACTTGGGGATGGGCTGGGAAAGGATTATAGCAAGTGTTACTGGTAGCCGGGTAATATCTGATGTTAGCCCTTAAAAAAGATATTTTCCTCTTTTGCTATATTTTCACTGTAAATGCACAAGAAAAAAAATAAACCTGAAATAATTACAGAAATTAAAAAATGGAAATTTGCTTAGGATTATTGTTAGACTTCAAAACTTGGTCCACCTATTCATGTGGGCCTGAAGAACTGTGATCATCTCACAAGAAATCCATCCCGTTAAATCAAATCCAAACACCCTAAATATTCAGATATCACTTTGCTATCAGGTTTCACAAGGAATTTCTAATCCTGTGTAAAATGCTCTAAAATATTGATAAATAATTTAAAGCAGACAAAAGCAAACTGCAAGCTGTACCATGTCAATAAGGGAAAAGTGGCTAACTTGGAAAAATGTGTCACATTTTTGTGTGACACATGTTCCCTATGACTTGTTCCCTATGACTGCAGTAGAATCAAATACATCAGAAGTTTCTAACAATGCACCTTCCCATCTCGATGCCTCTAGAGCATTAGTTTTAACAGCAGGAAGCCCTGTCAGAACAAATATCTGCTTCATGCACAAAAAAAAGACACTGTCCAGATGTCTTTAACACATTGTTTAAAAACTTATTTCCTCTTTTACTTGCAATTATCAGACTAGGGAATATTTCCCACTTCAGCCAAGAGTGGCAGAAATTTAATTCCTTCATCTCATTGTCCTGTTCTCCAGCCAGCCTTGAGGGAAGTGGAAGCCTTGGCTGTGAAGCCAAGGAAAGGATGGGAGCTGGAGCCAGGCTGCCAAGCAGTGCCATCTAGGGGTAAACCACCGGGACAGTGTCTTCTGCATTACCCAACCTGAGGTGACCAGACCTACAGCTGATGTAGGATAAAATACATCATGGCTTGTGTCCCCAGTCTGGTTTTCCAGCCCAATAGGGTGGTCTAAAAAGACGTAAAATACCACTCAGTCCTCACAGCCTCACCTCCATGAAGTCCTATAAAGATCTCTGAAGTACTTTAGTGGCATAATTAATGATGCTTTTGTTTGTTACTAGTAATTTGCTTTTATTGTTTTTTTTCCTGTGTCTGTAATAAAATTGTGCTTGATTAACACATCTGATAGATCAACAAAGCCCAAGGGGATTTTGGTCGAAGTTTGTGTTACTGGACATACAGGTAGAAAACCAATAAAATAAGAGATCTAGTAGAGACATTCAGGACCTAAGTGATGGCAAAAGTCACAGGCAGTCAACAGAGATACTCTTACTGTCTGTTTATGTACCTAACTTCCTCCAAAATTAGGTCAATATTTGGGATAGATCCTTCTACCTTGTGAGGTGAAACAAGGGACTTTCTAGTCCTTAGATCAGAGCAGCGAGCAGGAACCAAATACCTAGATGAGAATAACTGAGAGACTGCAGCCCTTTAAGTTGTTCCATTGCCTCTCCTGGAAAGGATGGTTTTCTGCAAGACCCAGATGCAAGCACCTGCATTGACATGATGTGGACTAAGACAGTAAAATATTAATTTTTCACTACAAGAAGCTTCTTTAGGAAGATGGGTGAATGCTGTGGTGTGTGCTGGGAGAAGAAGAGTTATTGCAATAATCAGGACTTTATGCAGCTACCTACTCTGTTTCTTAATTTGCAACATAAATAACACAAAGCTGCAAAGATGCTGACATGTTTAATGCAAAAAGCAACCTTTGTTAGGGTCTAGTATAGCATAACTATACAAGCCACAGCTGAAATAACAGTTCTTTCACTTGAGAAAATGTGTCAAGATGCAGAAAAGATCAGTGCCCTAGGGAGTCTTTGATCTTGACATGAAAGAGAGGTTAGAGAAGAGAAATGTTGTAAACTCCCCCTTACAACGATGAATTAATGTAAGAAGAGATTAAGTGAGTAACCCAAGATTATTTAGGAAAGCCTGTGTCAGAGCCAGGAAACAAACTGGAAAAAAGAAAGAACAAAATACAGACTTGGAGGATTGAAGAATTCAGACCAGAAACTAGGGAGTGTGTTTTTAGGAAGGCAATTTAACCTACCTCAGCTGACTAAAGTAGGTGGGTCTTGGATTCACAATCATGTTCAGGTGCATCACACTTGGATAGGAAGTCTTCCCCAGAGGCTGTGACTCCCCAGGAAGCTGCTGGCCAGGGGCAAACATCACTCAGTGGTTTGCAGAGGCACATGGGTGTCCACCCTCTGTTGCTCTGTACTTTGACAAGGTCTCTGGCCTGTGCTGGACAGAAGTTCATGCCAGTTTATCATGATTGCCCCATATGACCTTAGCCTTGAGGAATCACAAATCTGTCCTCTGTCATAGCAATTCCAGATGACTCTTCCCAGAATATTAAACATGCTAAAAATCAGCCAGTTACTGAGCAGCCTAATGATGGATTAGGTACTTCCTGCTAAAAATCTTGAACAGTTCTTGCAACAGACAGAAGCAACCCCAGGTCCCCCTTCACTTCACTGATGATACACTGCCCCAGAAACATTTCCTGCCTCATATGGATGTGAAGATTACCTAGGATTCCACGGGCTAAAAGCAGACTGGCAACTTTTGCAAATCCCTGCTTTTTACTGCTGTGAAGAACTACAGTGGATGCAGGGGAGTTTGGAATGGCAAAGCTGATATTCTGAAATAAAGCAGTGAGCTGAATTAGGGCAAGCCTGTGCAGGGCACTTGCATGCCAGGCACACATTGTGGTGTCTGGAGTCTGTGGGAAGCACAGCTGCTCCTACTGCACCTCACCACCTTTCTCCCTCCAAATCCTTGCTGGCTGGGAGGAAGCACTGCCTCGGCATCTGTGTGTGGAAATCTGGGCCTGTGATACAGAAGCTCACTGAGATTATCACAGCTGTCCCTGACTGCATTAAAGTACATTTTTCTAAGCCACTAGGTCCTCTCCTGTTCCCCAGCCTGAACTCCTGCATCACTTACCAGAAGAGGGAATCCCACCACATGTAAGTAATACTTGTAACTCCTGCTTGTGTGTTTTAAAGACTCTTCACAATATGAAAGTGTATTGAATGATTCACTATAGATGCTAACTGCAATTCTATTATACTTTTCAAATAACAGTAAATGCTGACCAGTGTAGTATACATTTACAGGTAGTGTGCTGTTTCTTGCTGTTTCTACTTAACTGCTGACTTAAGTAATAAAAGGTGTAGGGAAAAATCATTGAAAAACATAAGGAGGATGATTGAATTCAGAGCAGAGTTTGTGGATCTTGGCTACTGAAAAAAGATGATTTTGGAATTATTTTTCTGTTTGGTATCAGACTAAAAATCTTTCCCCAAAGCAATCAAAAAAAAGGAACTAGAACTTGCAGCCCCTGATCTGGGTCAAAGGAGATCATGCTGGGTTACATGACTATTGTGTCTTTTGAAGCTTCTGTTGAATTGCAGCCACCTGAATATCTTTAAGCTTAGGTTAACACAATCCTCACTTCCAGGTGAATGCCTACACTTCTGAAGTGCATGTGAAGAGACTCTCTCTCCCTTGCTAGGGGTAACATAAAATTCAACAAGGAATGGTAGCAAAAAAAAAACACAAAGGAAGGAAAACTTCTGCTTCAGTTAAAGATTCTGGTGGCATTTCTCCTGGCTACATTGCAAGTCACTTGATGGGCTTACTGAAGGAGCCAGGCTCCTTTAGAGGGGCAAAAGAGATAAAATGAGGAAGAGGAAAAAAAAAAAGAAAACTTTTACAAGTATGCTGCTACAAGGGACCTATCTCCAGGGATATATGGATATGTGGTCTCAGAAATGAAGCAGTGCCAAGCCTGCTCCAGCTCATCATTTGAACCAAGAAAATTTGTCAGGACTTTAATGAGAATAATGACCTCAATGTACAGAGCAGGCTGTGACTGTAGTCTGTTGGGACCTGTTTCTTTTGGAAGGAATGAAGAGGAAGGGCAGTAAGTTTTTCACCTGATGATGTATGGTTGTCAACAGGTGCTGATTAATAGATGTTTGTGAGTTTACACAAAGCTTAGATCAGTATCTTTCAAGAATATACTTCAAACAGCACCTTGTGATTGAATTTAAATCAGATGTTTTGTTAGCTTATTTTTTAATTTTTAGCATTTTGAGTTGTAACATACAGAAAAGTTAACACTGTTAGCAGCTAGGTGTGTAGGAGCAGTGTGCATTTCAGACTGGAGAATCTGTTGTGCTATAAATGAAAAATGAAATTGAATCGTTCTTAATGGGCTTGACAGCTCACTTGGTAAGAGATTTGGTTTTAATACAGACTTAAATGCTCTGAAGCTTTGACATAGCTTAGCAAGCCTTAAAGCTCATTTCTCTCTCCATAGTGTTAGTCTTCTCAGTTTAGGTCAGTCTCCCCCAGGGATTGTGAAAGAGGAAATCACAGCTGGATAATTAAAGTATTAAAGGCCTTAGCACAATAGCAAAAATGGGATTAGAGCAAACATTGACAACTTCAGACAAAAAGTTCTAGAAGCCACCAGGGACTAGTGAAAAGGAGACCTAAATTTTTATATCCTGCATTTCGAGCTATGCCTAACCTGGATGACTCAGGAAGATCCCATCCTGCCTTATTTTCCCCCAGCCACATCTTGGCACCATGTAGAAGCAAGCCTGGACATACACTGAACTCTCCAAATCACCCTCCTTAATCCCCATGGGCTGGAAATTCAGAGCAAATGAAGCAGGGAGGGAAGTGTGTGGCCCCACAGGATGAGCAGGAAAGGCACTGCACGGGCACTACTGCCCCTCACATCCTCCTGCCAGCACAGCTTCTCCTGCATCTTCACATATTCCTCTACAACATCTTTGTTCCCAGCCTGATCAGTGAGTTTGGTGTCATTTTAAGCTACACAATGCTATTCTGGCACATCAGGGCCAGGGTGCAGTGTCCCTGCCCCAGCAACTGAGACAGGTTTGTCAGGGTTACAGGGTCTGAGGAGCACAGGACCACATCTGCTGCTGCAATCCCTGTTCCAAAAAGACCCAGGTATTTCTGTCAGGCACTTCACTGAGCAATCTGCATTTGAATGTGCATATAACTCTGAGAAAAACATTCTTTATGTTACAAAGGTCTGCTTGGAAACAGCACAAATACATGTGCCCTGCTTCTGTACAAACTGAAGTCCTCTCACCACATGGGAAAGGTAGAACTTGTTTCAAGAAAGACAGATGACCCTGACACTCAGTATCCATCATTAAAGGAACAAAAAATCTCACCAAACAGTAGGCTAGTACCATGCCCACGATCCTGACCTCTTGTTTCAGGACATTGTACTTGTTGGGAATGCCTCCACTGCAAGCCAGTAAAGAATAAAGAATTTCCAGAGCTCATTAGATAAATAAAGCCATGACAGCTGAATATGTATTGATTGTGTCTTTTTCAGGTCTTTGACTGACCTGAAATTTGTTGAAAGAATCTGATCATGGTGGAATTGCACAGAGCTTTTTCCTATTTCAAACCTTTCACCCTAAAGTTACAGCTTTGTGTGTATAATGAATACCTTAGGAAGAAGAGTAGAAAATGTTTTCATTCCTGTCTCATAACAAGAAGATCTCAAAGACACTTCATTAAGTTGCAGGAAGGACACATGTAAAATATATAGGGAATATATTGAGATAAAATTATCAGTAATAATCATATTGTGTATAAACTTTATAGAATTATATGTATATAATATAGAATGTATAATATATGCTACAAAACATATATGTACATGTGTTTATTTATAAATTACTATAAATTACATCAAAGCTAGACAAGATGTCACCTAAGGATTTAGATTTCCTCATACTTACCTACTTTGATGTTTTGAATACTGAAAAATAAACTCCACTGTAGTGGCTGCTGTCAGATGCAAAAAGCTGGTCTCTTTGGTTCTCTTTGGCTGAGGATTACTCTATCTTGCATATTCTGCTGATGTGCAAAAGTACTGCTAAAATGTTCAACATAAACATTGGATATTGCAAAAAGAGGTGTAAAAAAGAAGCACTCACTCAAAGTATTTTCAAAATAATTTATATATCAGTATCTCTGTAATAAAGTTCTCTGAACTGCTTTCTGCCATGGTTTCAACATGGTTCTTGTGAACAACAAGAAGAGCAAAGGTGCTTGTGCAGCCTACATTGCTTCAGTGCTTTGGAAGCAATGAAACACTGTCCTAGCAGAATTCTGCTTTGGGCTGTGTAACATCCACAGAGCAAGAGGCAAATATGATTTTATTTAGTTATCAAAAGCATACAGTATTTATATATTGTACACAGGTCATGGGCTAGAAAGTCTCAATACAAACATGAGAACATTATGGTAGAACGTGTCTAGCAGCCATATACCCTCTAGATCTAGATTATTTGAATAACATTGAGGTTTAAAAAGCAAGGACATATTTTTGCTCTGAAACAACCTGATACTATGCTTAATATTTGCCAAAGATCTATATCCTATAACTGTGCACACATCTCAGCATCAAATTCATAATGAGTTATTGAATGAACTGTGGGATAACTTTTAGAAATATACTTAACCCTGAATTTAGTCTTTCAGTGGAGATGGAGAGCACACCAGTTGTCATCACAGGTAGAAAAATAAAGACTTTGTTCCTAGACTTCATTTATATTTTATTTTTCATCTCTGAATCTCACTGTGTGTTATTCTTCTGAACAGAAGACCTGTTTACAAAGATCTATTCCCCAGATAGATATCTGCAGACAGAAAACAAGTAATTAATTTCTCCTGAAAAAACATTGTAAGTCTCTCCATCTCTCTCTCAGGCGTGGGTGCCACATGGGAAATAATTTTGCAACTATTTTTTTAAACACTTTCAATTTTCACTATGGTCTCAACAATGTAGGGTTGACACAAGTGGACACTATGTCAGTATTGGTCCTGTCACTTGCACAGGAGTGAAACCATCCCCACAGTCTTCTAAGAGATCAGCCTACTGTTAAAATCAAGTGTTTCTTAGCTCAAGACTCACGTGAGGAGCTCATGGTTAGGTGGTGTCCACCAACACCATAATCAGGCAGAGCTAAAGCTGGGCAGGTGGGAATGGAAACAGGACTAAGGGCAAGTTGACATTATTGCTGATAAAATATCACCAAGATTAGATTGTGCCATTTGGGTTCAAGTTTTCCATCATCTACCACTGCTCAGATGAACACCTGCACACCCAAGCTACTGTGTAGTTTGGCATGACTGGCTGATCTTTTATTCCCACTCTCTGTGGAATAATGCTGGGGGCTTTTTTCCCTAAAATAAAAATTCTAAATTTATGCAAATAAGATCTTCTCTAACTAGGCTATTAGGGACTCTGCAAGACCACCCAGACTTGTTACTGCTCTATCCTGTAATCTAATTTTTCACCTACTAGTATCAGAGGTACTTTTTGACTCCTACATTGTATGTGATAGGATAAGAGAAGAAAATAGGGTTTGGATTGAGGTTTTTGTGTTGTCAGGGTCTGAAAAAATAAAATTCAAGGACTCCCTATTTTCTCTGTTGCTTGAGTAGAACTGCAGGAACAGTCTTTCATGTATGTCTGGGATTTGGAGAAGACAAAAATAGCCACACCTCACACCTTCTTCCTTTTCCTTTCTTAATCATATTCATCTTTGCTCAGCAGACCTTAGAGATGTTCCATGAATACTGACACTGACTTTGTAATGTCTAAATTAACATTTGTCTGATATCCTATTAATCTGCAACAATAATCAGGTGGAGTATTTTGATCCAGTAAGAGTTGAAGGGAGATTAGCACAGGATGGACAACCCTTTTAATTGATTAAAATGATAAGCAGAGAAAGAGTGAGCTGCTTCCAGAATCCTGCAGCTCCGTGGCCAGAGGACTGTGCACGGTATATTTTCTAAATCCCTCAGTTGCTAAGCAGCTTTGACTAAGATCCCCTGTGCACTTTGGGAGTATAAAAGGGCAGAGGTCTTGAATTTGCAGATCAAGAAGTGTAATGATGTCTACAGCAGTTTAGTGTTCTCCTACAGGGAGAACACCAGACGAAGCATATGTAACAGATTAAAAGATCAGACAGCTGCTGTAGGTTTGCATGTCAGAAAATCAGCTTTTGTTGTTCAGGTATTAGGGGAAAAAAGGGATGATTTATTTGCATATCTGTGTTTAAAATAGACATGCACTAGGGCAACCTTTTAAAATTATGTGCCTGGGGAAGCACATTCTCAGTAGCATCAGTGCGAATTACCCCTTTAGATTTACAATTGTCCCTTTCAAAACTGGACTGTAAACTTTAGATACACAAATGATAAAGAGTTCCGTCCTGGTTTTGAAGCACTTCTATTTGTTTTCTGCTGAGCAAGAAAATGCAGAGGAAATGCAAACCTGGTGCAGTGCAGACACTCCTGAGAAAATGGTGAATGTATACCTTTCAGACAAAGTTGTAGGAAGGGGAAATTTAATTAGAGAGCACCCTGGTGGTCAATTATTGAAAGGAAAAAATTAAGTCTGATGATATCTGTACAACTTTGACAGCAGCCATGGAAGTTAGTTCTCACACAGTAAAAAGGAACATGTTCAAGTCATGTTTTAGGACTGTTACTGTCCAGCATCTCACTGATGATTGCTATAGAGTGTGTGTCTTTAGGGGATGTTGGCAATAGGTGCACACTTTTTATTTTTATAGTGAAGAGGGGAGAACAAAACCCTAGACTGACAGACTGACAAATTTCATGCTATATTGTATGGTGGGGTGTATGATTGCTCCAGAAATAGATACTGTCTGCTGTCCTGCTGGGTGGGTTTTTCCCCATGGAATTTAGACACAAGTTCAATGGGGAGAACTCCTCGTGAGAAGAGCTACACAAATACACATCCTCAAAAGAGACTGAAATTGAAAAATTACACAATGGGTAATTTTTACACAAAAGGTACACACAGGGAAGTATTTGAGAATAGTGAGAGTATTTGACAGAAAAAAGAGGCAAAAATCTTTGCTCTTGTCAAGCATTTGTTTTCTTTGAAATAATCAACTCAAAGAAGAACTTAGAGCAGAGATGAGAAGAGGAAAATTAAGTTAATCGAACCTCTTAATGGGTACTATGAGAGGAGGACCTGACAAGACCACACCCTCCCTATTTTGTAAGTTTATTGCTGAGGTGTGAGGATCAGTAAATGGAGTTGTAGAGCCACAACAGTGTTCTTCTGCAGAAGAAAGTTTCGGTCAAAGCATCAGGCTAGGATGGTGTTCATGGAGAGCAGCTGTGAGCAGCCTGGGATTGCCTCTGCCAGTGTAGCTAGAGAGAAAAGGATACTGAACTAAGAGACTCAGATTTATGGAGAAAGAACTCTGGGGACAGGCTAAACTTTGGGGAGAGTGAAGCCAGGGCCATGGCAATTTCTTACAGGTAGAAGTGAGAAACAAGTAAAGTGGTGGTGGTGTCTGTAAGGATCCTACAAGAAAATATGGGAAAAGAAAATCAAAGGTCTCTTGCAGAATTTTTGGTTAGGACAAGTCATCAAAGTATCATGAAAGACATGCTGGTGACATATGTGAAGTTTTCAACTGATGTACATCAAAACACTGGATCTATAAATTATGTCAATGGAGAGGGCAGCTAAATTGGCATAAGATCATAAAAATATGAAGCAGTAAAACAGGAAAAACTGAAGCACGGAACTCTGTGGGGATATTTCTCTCTAAAGCCACAGTGAAGGAACCCCAACCAGACAGTAAAATTTTGAGGACACCTTCAGGCTTATTCCCCTAGGAACTTTGTTGTAGACTGTATATACCTTTAAGCAGAAGTGTTCACATTGCACAGCACACCTAAATCCTGTGCACAGCAGCATTTTTATGGGTCTCTGAGTCAGTTCTTAATCCATTTCATGCACCTTTGACTTGCTTTCAGTGTAATAAGTTTGCCACTCACCTGGACTGCTATTCTCATTATTCTCTGCCTCTGCTGATCTTCTTAACCCTCACTTCTCTGTTATGCATAATCTGGATCTTAGTCTGTGCAGACTGCTGTGTCAGTGAACGATGTGCTGTCTACTGACACAGTGAATGAACACCTTTGCTCTTCATGAATGAGCACAGACTTGCTTTCATCAATCTGCACTGAACACTAATCCATTCATATTGCAATTTACATGTGGCACAGAATTGCCTTTAGTCTATGCCATAGGATTTTGGACTAATGCTGAAAATAGAGGCTTTTCCTCCCAAGCTCTTCTCAAAAGATGGGGTCAAGTTGTCGATAGTAGTCTTAAGCAAAGCATGTGTTTCCCCTGCTAGTCAGTTGGCATTTATCACAGCATTATTAATTCTTCAGATTATTTAGCAATTGTTTTATTCAACCGTTTTTTTAACAATTTTCAGGTGTTCATTGGATTCTATATCAAATGGGTAATTAAAATCTACCTATTTCTCCTATCTTTGCATAGCCTACTAATTTTGTAACAACCTTAGACCACCAACAGTTTAATATCGGATTATGATGTTTACTGTTTGTTTCTAATATCATCCACTACACATTCAGATAATTTTCTCTTAATATTTATTCCACTGATGACATCTAGACTTCCTTTTATCAATATCTGGTTTGACCAAACCTTTAATGCTTGACAATTTATCAAACTGCTGTCTTTAAATATCAGCATCCAGGTTGCCATCAATTTTATCTTCTCATTTACCTGTAAGCTTCTATGATGCTTACAATGTCTCCATGTATTATTTGTAAAAGCCTTTCTGACTTCTCCCAACCTTTTGGGTAGAATTATGTCAATACATCTTTAACTTTTAATGTTCCTATAAATCTTTTCTCAGTGTATATACAGTTAGAAAAGTGTCCCTTACCTTTCATTGATACACTTCATAGTCAGGTTTCTCAATACTGGACATTGGCCCAACTCTCTTATGATCCCCAGGAGATCCTCTACTCTTTTTTGTGGTATCTTGTTGTCTGAGTCATCCTCATGTTTGTATAGAAAATGTGAAAAGCTCTTGGCATGTCTTGCGACAGTGCTGCTCAGACTAGGTAAGCCCATGAGTGGGCCTTGCTCAATTATTTACTTTCAGTCTTAAGATGACAACATGATTAATAATAACATTTCAGTTCTCATCCTGCTAATTGGACTGGGATGCTCATGGCTGACCTTCTTGTCAGTTTCTACCTCCTATGGTGTGTCTGTTAAAAGACCACATCTGACCACTTGTGTAATTCAATGTGTCTTATTACTGCAGCTGCTTAATTAGGGGTCATGTCTTCACAATATACTACACAGACAGAATTGGCTTCTAAGAACTTCATTTAGTAAGGGAAACCAGGATGGGGATTTCACTAGAATCACAATTTAATCTCCTTGACAGACGTCCATAAATATCTACACCTGGACTGGAAACATTGTTATATTTTTATGTCTGCTTCCAAGTATGATTCTTAATCTTCATGCACATGTCACTGAGACCAGTGATTTTCTTTTTGAAATCTTCCCTTTTTTTATGAATTTCTAAATAATAAAGTGACCATTTGTTCTGCCTTCCCCCAAACTGGAAGCCTTGGGTATTCTTCTTTTCAATGAAGCATCATTCCGATTAGCATAAGATTTAGCTGTACATGAAAAATTCATTAAGTTCCCTCATTTTTGCATCAGATTGCAAAATTGTCTTGTATGTCCTGACCTATCAAGCATCCAGCATATCCCAGTGCTATCAAGCATCCTGCATATCCCTATGGGCTCCCTTTGAGATGCTGGGACAGAGACTGAACAGTCAAATATACTGGAAGAAGAGCATAACATGATGGAAGAAAATATTAACACATCTTAAAATATGTAATTTCATTTCATATGGCTCACCTTGTAGTGGAAACTACAATACAATAAAGACAATGAGATTTCAGAAAAAACAATGTCAGGTAATGACACAAAATGTTTCATATATTGCTATTGCCATTGAATCCAGTGATTATCTAAGACAACATATGCAGGAAAAATCCAGGAGGAAGAGATCTTTGGACTGTATCATCTTGGATGAATACTTCCTCATTAAGGTAATACAGCCACACCTTGTTTCTCAGACTTTCCTAGCTATGCAGTGGATCAGCTTCAAGGGATGCTACAGAAGGTGCCTCTTGCAGTGACTGTGGTCATGTGCTGCTTTGGATTCAAATGCCTCAAGCAGGGAAACAACAACTTGGTTTCTTCTGGCTAAGTACTCTAGCCATTTGGAAGCCTGTTAGAAGACTGGGCTTGCTCTTGTAAATTTTTTAAGAACCATACCAGAAAATTTTAAGTATGCTTAAATAATTTTTACTGGATTAAATATAATCATCTCTCTGAATAACCTTTGACTTTCACTGAAGAAGAAAATGTCATAGATCTTCAAGCTTCCAAGGAGTTTCTAAAACATGTGGGAAGTACTTTAGGCACCCTGGACTGAGATGAGTCTGGATGACTTTAGAGGTGCCTAGAGACTTTCAGGACTCTTGTGAGTCACGTTCTGCTGTGAAAGAGAAAGCTTTCTTTCTCTCTAGCCTCCCAGAGTTTCTTAAATTGTGCCAAATTTAGGCAAGGTGTAGGTGTAAAGTAAGTCCTTGTCCAAAGGAGTTAATGTAGCAAAATCTCATCTCCTCACTCACTCAGTGGACCTGACACAATGAAGGAATTTATAGTGACAGTCCCCTAAACTGAGGATGTTGGTGACCTGGAAAGGTTGAGATTCTTGCATTGTTCGTCAACACCTGACTCAGAAAACCCTTGCATCCTTTAATTTCTAGCTAAGCTTTCTATGCAAGTGTGAGCAAGCAATGTTTCAGGGCAAGGAATACTTTTGTTAGACTCTAGAGTCATATTTTAAAGAACTGCTATTGCTTTCATTTAAATTATTCTGATGACAAGCAATACATAATGCTATGATAAAAAATCCAGAGAAGCCCTGTAGGTATTTATAGATAATCAGTAAAGGGTTTCCTGTTATGTGCACTCCCTCTTATTCTGAGAAACACTAGAACTATTCCACAAAGGAAAGGTCCAAGGAGGAAATCTTTTTCATCCCACAAATATTTTGAGTATTATCTGGGAAAAGGAAGGCTTGGTGGGCATCCACTCCTGCTGCAGGGGAGCATGGCCAGCTTTCCTGACAATGACATCAGGATTAGCTCCAAGCATACCCTTGTTCCCACTGTTAGGAAGATGCTGTCTCTCCTTTCAAATAAGCACAGAAGCTCAGGACTCCCTTGTAGCTTCAGGGATGTGGCAGCAGGGTGGCTTAGGGTTAATCACCTTAGCAGCCCTTGCTCAGCCTTCGTGCTCATGTATTTCACACCTCTCAGAACAAAGAATGGATCTTCATTTTATGCTAGGGTAGCATTTTCAGGGCAAAATATCTGTTACTTAATGGTCATTACTTACCCCACACCATTTTCTTGTTGAAGAGCTCTAAATAGTTCCCAACTGTAAAGTAAGGGAACACATGCTTTGTGGTTATCAAACTTGTTTTTGAATGAGAGACTCCCTTTTGATTTATCTGTGTTAACAAGTTCATTAGCCCCTTTTAAGTGCTGTGACTCACTGACACATTGTTTGCCATGTAACACTCAACTGATAACATCCCATTGTCTGAAAACATGTAATAGATTATTTAGATGTTGCAAAGCAATCAATTTTCTGAAAAAAAAGCTCTCAATTTTTAAATTTTTATTCCATTTTTCCTTTTAAAATCCAAATCACTTCCCATTGGCTCAAACATTTTATAAATGTTTTTAAAATGTGTTTCTCATTGATGCTGTCCCACAACACTAATTTCCACTTTTTCCAATTTTTTTTTTCCAACTTTACTGAAATAAAAGAAAAAAAAAATATCTCTCGTATTCCTCTACATCAGATGTGCTGACATTTTAACTAAAGGACTTTTTCAATAAATTACATATGAGGCTGTATCAGGAGGCATGTGCACATGCTGGCATCTGACATTTCTGCACAGTTTATCAGACTATACATAGTGATCTAAAATAGAAACATTTTACCTGGCAGAGACCTGCAGAGAGTCTCCAAATAGCCCAATGAGCCAAGGGCTCCCAGCCCAGAGGGTGCCTCAGTGGGTTCTTAAATACCAGTGGGACATCAGTCGTTTCTTCCTAGAGAAGGAGGGAGGGAACAGTGTCAGGATGACAACAGCTCTAAACTTCATCTGATCAAGCTGGAAGGAGAATGATCATATTGGCTATTTACTAAAAACCTGTCCCTACAGCTGGACAACAAAAAGACCTGTTCATCTACAGAAAATAATTTCCCAGTTTAGGTTTTTTCTTGCAACAAGGTGAAGAGGATGCCCAGGTCACTTCTCTCCTGTCAGTCAGTCAAGCTCCTTGGCACTCTCATGCTCAAGCTTTTGGGATGCTTATGGAGAACCTTCATGGGTGTGAAATGCATCATGGGGACAACAAAAAATATCTGATAATCAAATAATTGCATGGTGGGGGTTGGCATTACAGACCTGAGACTTTTCATAATAAATGGCTTCCTGTTGATACCAGAAACCTGGAGACACTGGTGCTCACCCAGTCCAGAAAAGAATAGCTCCTCCTTCATTTTCCAAGAGAAATCAAATGGCAATATTTTCCATTCAGTGCCATTTTGCCTTTCATTTATCTTCAGATAAATGTTTGCTTCCAACAATTTATGCCCTCTCTCCCAGTGTGGTTTTATAGTGTATCTGAATTGGTCTCACATATGGTGTTGCAGAGGGTTTTGATAGCCACAGATGGTGCATCTGCAAATATTTGAAATCAGCTTCACTAGCCAAACCTCCAACACTTGTCTGTGTCCCAAATGGAGTTGGTAAATACCTGATGTAGTTGTTCACTTATAGTAAACACTAAAGGGCAGTGAGTTGTTGGCAATTAAAAAAAATAAAGAAATCATAATTCCTGATTCTGTAGCCCCAGCAATAATATCAGGAGGATAATCTTTTCATGGCAGGTAAATCGAAGAAGTTTTATTTGGCTTTTCTGTGCTTCACGATAATTTCCTTTGCTTTATTTTTGTCAGGTCTCTGTAGCTACATGGCATTATTTCTATTTTCTAAAATAGAAATAATGCCATTATATTTTGCTGTCACTGGAAGAACACAGGATAAAAATTTGGATACATATGGGCTAAAAATTCCTAAATCCATTCAAAAGGAAAAGGAAAAGCAGGATTATTAGACAAGCAAAACTGACTCATTTATTAATGCACTTACTACAGAAATTTCAAATTACTTGTCCCATTAGAAAAACACAGATAACTTTCATTTCCTGTGTCAGAGGAGTACCTGTGAAAGCAGGACTCAACCTGGCAGGATCCTTCACAGAAACCTGTTGGTGGGCTGGGGGGAGGAGTAGGGAAAGAGAGATACAGCCAGCCCCTGCTCTAATGCAGGGTCAGCTCAAGGGGGTCTTTCAGCTCATGTCCATGGCCCAGGTCCCATCTACAAGGGGATACAGGCTGGCCTTTGCTTCAGATACAATTCTGCACCTGCCTCTAAGTAAAGCTCTAACTAAAGGTAGGAACACTACTCTCTGCACTCCTGTGGGCATTTTGAAATAAAAACTGCCATTAGTTCCATAAACTCATCAGAAGTCCTTGCCCCAGCTCTAGAACTGTTGGGCTGACTCCATCATAAAAAATGGCAAGGGAAAGCAGAAAAAAAAAAGAGAAAATTACATTATCCTCATTTTTCAAATGATGAATGAATGTCCTGCATATACATGACTTACCCAAAGTGATATAGAAAAATCTGTGCCAGAGCTACGCAACATTTCAGGTGAAGAGTGTCAATCCCAGACTGGGTCCTCACACTGATTTATCCACAGTCTAAAGGCACTGAGGATCCAGTGAGCTGTGGGAAGCTCCTGAGGATGAACATATGGGAGAATGAAACCAGGTGGAAACAGTAAATGGAAAGATGTTCTCACAATTAGGGTTGTCTGAAATAAGCCCAGAGCTGGGAAAGGAGAACAAGACCGAAAATAAAGCTGAGCCTAAGAAAAATGGAACAAAAGAGTCTTAGAAATCAAGAACATGCTCTGCTATAAGAGGAAATTGAAGCAGGATATAAGGATTACGTGGTTAAAGGAATGGATGAGGAAACACTGTAATTTCGGCAGTTGCAACTTTACTGAAAAGGAAAGGTAGAAAACAGAAGAAAGGCAAGTCTATTTCCCAGGGATGAATGAAGAGGGTGCAATGGTATCTTGACAGATGTGTGTACATTCTGTGGGAAAGAGTGAGTCAGATTTTTTAAGGGCCTGGATGTGAGGGGAGGAAATATCTCCTAGAACCAAGACTTTGACAAAATGGGCAACCAGGAGTGGTCTGTTCCTAAGCAAGTCACTACAGCCCGTGCTGCCCTGCTTTTGGGGAGCCTGCTTAACCTGTGGGGTGCTGCAAAAACCTCATATCCCTTTTGCTTGGGATCATCTGCTTCCTTCAAAAATGTGGGCTGGGAGCTGCAGTGGAGAGCCATGGCCAGAGAGCAGGAGAAGTGAACAGCAAGCTTTGGGCAGGTGAGAATGCAGAATAAACCCACAGCAGCTCATGTCTCTCACAGGCATGGTCTTCCTTCCCAGCCATCAATAACAAGCAGTTTTAATCCCAAAACTTGACAGCTTTTCTACAATTTCCTTAGGAGTGACAGTGGCTGCTGAGGACTGATACCTCCATGTGCAGACCACTCTTCCCAGACTTTAAATGGCTGTGAAAGGAACACGACTCTGAGTATGGCTTTCCATGCAATCAAAACCAGCATATTTTTGCAAGCAGGAAAGCGAGCATAGAGACTGAGTTTCTTTCTCACTGTACAGATTTTCAGTCTTACATAGTGCAGCTTGAAACCATCACTGTTCCAGTGAAGAAAATATGCAGTCAGTTGAACATTAACTGTTTTGGACACCATTACTACAAAAATAAATAATCAACCAACTTCATCTCTGAATAGAAAACTCTGCAGTGGGAAGACTGAGTGAATAACAGTCATGATTGCTGAGGAAGAGATGGAAATAACAGTTTACAGTTCACAGGATCTTTATGGATAATCAATGTGGTAAATTAGGATGTGGCTGAAATTACAGATACAGTAATTAAAATTAGCTGGGAATAATAGAACACAGCTCCTCTAGAATAGAATAGAAAGTGCTGCTAGACAGAAACAGAATAATACTGTGCAAATGTACAGAAAATTTAATTTTTAAGAGAAGTTCAAATTGGCAAGAGATTTGTTCAGTATCTCCACTGACACCTTTCACAAGCTTATAATAGGTAGCTGTAAACTATTGTTGGAGAGGGATTTAATTTAATTGCATCTCCTCCTTATGAAAAGTACGTTCTGAAACGCATTTGAAGTCAGGGCTAAGGTGTCTCTAAATTACCATTCAGACAGAGTCTATTCACTTCAGCTGGCCACAGTTTGACTGTACTCTCTCCTTTGGTCTCTTGCTCTCTTAAATTGCAGAAACTATGCTAGGAACAGAATAGCCATAAGCTCTGTTGTTCCAGCACAGAGGCTTTTCCCAAGCAATGCTGGAGCTGCTTTTTACCTAACAGGAGAAAATTACAAACCCAGAGAAAGGAGAGGGGTTACCTATTCTTTCTGCTTCCCTGCAAAACTCTTGCTGCAAGTCACTTCTGACAATGCAATGCAGAATGTAAGGCATTAGTTTGTTCTGCCAGAACGATTCCCATATTTTCAAAATATTTAAGTATAAATGTGATTATGCTGAGTGACTACACAACTGTAAAAGTGGCCAAGAAGTCCATATGTCATTAGATTTCTACAAAATATACAGGTTCAGCTTCATCAGGCTCTACGAACTATGTGTGATTTCAAGGTGTGTGGACAGTATGACTGAAACACATTTTTTGCCAGATCTGAAGTAGTTTCTCTTTGTTACCAGTGTTGACCATACAAGCTTTAAAGGGTAACATTTTTCTGCTAGAATTCCAAGCATATGATTTGATTTTTTCCCCTTTTGATTTTGTAATTTCCAGTTATATGCTAGAGGATACTTGAGGCCTCTCTAATGTTTTTTTTTTAGCAGATGGGAATCTTAACAGATTTTTCCTAGATGTATGTGCTTTAGGAGAAGATCATAGAAAAAAAAATCACTATGAGTAAATTATTTCTTCTCAAGATAATATAAGAAAATAGGAGCATAAAGTTATAATATATCAGAAAACAGAAAAATAATGGCCATTACTTTGCAGAAGACCTTTTAACATTCTGCAGTATGCCCCATTCCAGTTGACACATGACCCTCCTTGTGGCCCTGGGACAGACATCAAGCCCTCTCTGAGGGTGCCTGTGCAGGCTCACAACTGCATGAGCACAGTGTGGCACTTGCTAAACCTTCTTATCAACCCTAGGACACACAGACAACCCCATATTTAATCCTACAAACCACTTAAAGACAAAAAAGAGGCTTAAACACACAGGTGTATCTATAGTTTGTACATCCATATCACTCCACCTCCCAAACTGAATCCTCATAATTCCTCCTCACAAACCAAACTGGAGGGCAGCCAGGCTGTTGTATCTGTCCAAATTTTCTTCAACCCAAACTTAGTAACACTTACAAAGATTTACCTGGGGGTTGTAAAAACCAGTGGGGATGGGCTCCCCTAAACCCCAGGGAAGATTCAGTGCTGAAGGATATGACAGAAAATTGGAGGTTTGATATACAAGCATGATTATATCTGTGATATGCCTTTTTCTCTTTTTTTCTCTTGTACTACATGTACTCTGGCAAATCATTGGATTCTGCATCAGTTTGCTAATTATCTGTTGTGTTATAAACAATCTTGTTTTGTTTTGCTGTGCTTTTTTTTTAATATAATTGAGCTGTTTCTAATGGTTCACAATTAATTACAACAGCTCTAAATTTTCAATTTAAAGTAGTTTAAATTATTGCCTATGGCTTTTCCCATAGGCAGAGGCATGCTAGTAGTACAGTCCTGGTGAATCAGATTTAATAGGCATTTTGAAACAAGCACAGCTGCAATTATGCCCAGAGAATTTCTGCCAACTTTTTAATAGTTTATTTTTCTTGTAAAAGCATCTTTTAAATACCTTTGTTTCTCCTGGGATGAAAATTACTGTTTTAAAGTATTTCATGCCAAGTTTTTACTTAGTATGCTACCTAGTAATTTATTTCTTATTACGTAAAAATCATGTTATATTTCAATAAAATATAGAACTACTACAAGGTAGCATGCTGGAAATAGAGGTATTTGTGTTTGGTGTAATACATCCAGTAGTTTTTTTTTATGTTACTCCTGATATTTTAAAGTGCTATGCAAACATTAAGTGAATCATAAAACCTAAGAACTCATTATTGCTCTGTCCTTATTTTATAAACAGGGAAGAAGAGCACAGAAGTGCCCTGCCCATTGTAATAGGGAAACAAAATTAGAACTTCTGTTCCCATCTCTCAGATGACTCCTGAAAATGTTTTGTGAGTAACAACCCTTTTGTGTGAAAATTGCCTTTGATTTTACTTCTGTAATAAGGTTTGGACTTTTTCTTCCTTCATGATGCACAGAAAAAAGAGAAGATGTTTACATTTTATTCATTATGTTAATAAATGTTTTGTATCCAAACTTTGCACCATTTTTCCATTTCAGCTTGGAATCCAAATGCATGCTAAGCAGTGCCAGTCAACACATGGTATCTATACCTGTATTTTCCATCAGAGCACATTATGCTTATTAGACTGGCTCTGAAAGCTTCAATTTTTCCATCTGATGTCCAACCTCCAACAGGAGCAACTGTCTGGAGTACTTACATCCATATATAAATGGAACTAAAAAGAAAGCAATATACATTGTAAGAAATAAATTTTAAAAGTTTTTTCTTCTACTTGATTAACAAGAACTAAGGAAAAAAAATTAAATTGATGGAAAAAATTTAAACATATTCATAACCACATCAGGATCATAGAATATTATCTTGCAGTAAAAATGCTACTTAGATGCTTTGAATGAGGCACAAAGTAAATACCTTTGAATTTGGTTGAATTTAATTTCATTTGGTTATCTTTTTCATGCTGAGCTGAGGCTCCAGTCACACCTTTGATGCTGACACCCCTCTCATTTGGTATGAGTCCAGTGTGGCATCTCTGATTATTCATATCACTACTTTCATTTTAGATATTTCTCTATTTACCTATATCTTGCTTTTCCAGACTGTGCTGACTGTGATTCCCCCAATCTCTGAAACAGTATTATAGGAATGTAAAACTATAAAGTGGGGAAAAAACATTTCCCCAAGAAAGCTGTTCCACAGCTCAATTTTTGTCCCTAGCAATTATTATAACCATTGTTCATATCTTCAATACATACATACTTACTTATATTGCACTTAAACATGTGTGGAGCCAGTTCAGGTTTTAAGATCTTCTTATCTTTGTGTTTAATTTAATCTAGGTAGGATTTCCAGACCCTACTTTAAACAAGCAGATACCTGGAGCATGACAGAGGACACTGAAGCAACAAAGATGATAAATGTCAAGTAAAAAACCTAAAGTAGATGTGAATGATTTTCCATGCAGGTCAAGTATGATGGCATTTAGTGTGCTAAATTTTAGAAACACACCTCTACTGTAAAAAAAATGAAATTGAAGTAATTATAGAATAATCTGTATTGTGTAGCATGTTAATACTGTTAAAGGTTGGGGTTTTTTTTTAATTCTTGGTGGTGTGTATTCCTGTTGGATTGCTTCAGAAGTGCAAAATATATTTATTTAGTCAGAAGGACTCCTGCTAATTGTTCAATGGCTCTTGCTGTGCTGGAGAGATTTTGAATTTATATTGTTGCTCTAAATGCAAGGCACTTCTGATTCATTTAACATTGTTTGGACAGCTGTGAAGAGAAATAAAATGGCACAATATTGTTTTCCTGTGCTGCTTTTGAAGTGACATAATTACTTCAAATATTGCCTGAGATACCCACTGAGACAATAAGGGACTTAATTCTAAATGAAGCAATATGTATCTCAACACTGAAAGCAAAATTGTGCACTGCAAAGTGATGGAGAAAGTATTAGAATAGAGATCCTTGCTAAGCACTATGTTATTTACCTACTTGCCAGACAGAAGTTACACATTTTTAGATAACTGCCAATTTTTATGTCAGATATACTACAGATTGCCTTAATTCTGTAACTCCCCTTTACAAATAACAGCAGAGATATTTGTGTGCCAATTGATTACTGTTTCAATCTTTCACAGAAGATGCACTTGTTATCATGAACAACATGCAGTTATTCCTTCAGAGACATCATTTGTAGGTTGATTGCCTCCTTAATGTCATGAAGCAGTCTTTTGATTAAAGAGAGAAATGAGAAATTTTATGCTACTTCCTAATTTTAAACCTCTCAGTGTAAATGTGTGTCTTAGCATTATTCTTCATTCAGAATAACTGCTAATTTCCCCAAACACAAGCTTCACCTCTGAGGCTGATCTCCCAGCCCACTTGTCCAGAGGCAGACCTTGTTCTTGCCTTTATCCATGCTGGCCTGCATAATACCAGGTCCATCCTTCATAGCTTCTTTCTCCCTCATACAAATGCTCTGGTCCCATTTGCCTTACAAAAGAAAAAAACAAAGGCTGTGTGCCTGGACCAGACTGTAAAAGGGTAGTTTGCCTCCAGCATCATGGAAGGAGCTGTTCAGTTCACAAAATCATTAGGTCCAAGGCAGAGGTTGGATTCCCAGCCCAAATAGTTCCATATTTTGGATTTCTCATGCTGTATGAATTAGTTTGGGGCTCAGGACATGGCTTAAAGTGAGTTCTTGTAAGCTTTGTATTGGAACTAGCAGTGCCCTTGTAAAGAAGGAATAGCACAGAGTGTTCTCCAACACTCTCAGAACAAATGCACCAGCGCAGATGCAAAGTCTTGGTGATGAAATACTGTAAAGCAGCTTTACATCTTGCATGTCCTTTACACCTGAGATTGCCCTGTCACTTAAGGGTCCCCTAGCAACATTCAAAGCTTTCTGGGGAGAAAAATGCCCAGGGCCCAGGGGGTAAATTTGTAGTTTTCATAGAAATAATGGGAGGAAACTAAAGCAGAATCTACGTCATATCTTCTGGAGTTGTTATGCAGCGGAAAAAATCTTGAGGAGCATTTTGATTATTTCTAATTTGACAGTTCTAAAACAAACGAAAGATTTTGTATTCACAGCATGGGATGGATGTATCCACTTTCCTTAATATCCTGTCACCAAGCAGGCAAAAGCAGATACTTAGAAGAAGAGAAAAAGAAAAGGTCAAAAATATAATGATGTTTCCTTAGAATATTTTTCTGGCTCTGAAGACTCCTTGAGTCCAAGATATTGTCTTTGTAATTAACAGCCCTGATTTTTTTTTCTTTTGATTTTTTTTCATCTTTTGAACTCATGTAGATGCTTTGCATTTGAAAAGAACTGTATTTACCTGCACAATGTAAAAAAACAATTTATTTCATTTTCTCAGAGTCTGCCATCTGCTTATTTCTGCTAACCTCTAGTTCTTGCTTTGCCAGAGACTGTGAGCAGCCATTCCCCATGTACCTTTCTGTGCATTTTTTTTAATGTGGCACTTTTCCCTACTCCTCATTCCCAGCTAATGTTTATTTATTAAAGGTCCCATATCTTAAAAAAAATAGTTCCATATTTTGGATACTTTAATATACTATTTTCAACAGTATAGTTTTGAATGTGCTTGTCACACTGTTCATGATCTTTCCCACTTCTATTCTGTATTTTCTGAGATTGGGAGAGGAGAACTGCCCGCAACAGTTCAAGATGTGACTGAACCATGGATTTATGCAGCAGGGTAATGAGATTCTCTGCTTGTTTCAAAGGCTGTTCTGTCTTAAAACAGTATATCCAGTGTAGCCTTGCCAGCTCCTGTACACATATTGTTTGGAGAGCTGTAATTATGTAAGAGTCTCAGCTTGCATTTATGAGTTGCATAAACAAGTTTCTCTCTTCTGTGACTAGAGAAAATTCTGCAGGAAGTCAAACCTATTATTTTGAAATTGGGAGCTAGGAGAAAATACAGGTGCATTATGTGGGGAGAGGGATTATCCTTACATCTGATTTCATAATTTGAAGATACATATATATAATATTTGTATGCACTTTATTGGTATTGAAACATTTTGTACCACTTGGCATGCAGATTTGATGAGCTATCCATCTCTTCACCCTAGCTCCATACCTGGCATGGTTCTCCACACAGTTCATCTGCAACCAGACTGCTACTGAAAGATGTTCTCACACATGTGATCTCCCAAATCTGCCCAGAAACAGTTTGGGAGAGCAATGATTGTCCTGGGATGGCTCAGAAAGGTTCTAGGGCCTGTGGTCTTTAGGTTTTGGTGTCACAGCAGTATTTGGAAAAAAGAGCTGGAACAATAATCTCTCCATGTGACTCCTCATTTTACTTCTGATAGTGACTGTAAGCAGCCAGAGTCCTTTCTGAGAGCAAAAAACTTAGTCCTGCTGATTTTTAAAATAAATTTCTACCTCCTGCCTGTATTCTGAGGATCATGCCTGTTTGTTCTAATTCATCAAAGTTAAGGTCACATAACAATGCTAAACAATACCAGATGAAAGTGCTTTTATCACATATTGTAAACCTAAAGAAGGAAATAAAATGAGGGTAGGAAAAACAGATAAGCAAGGGTCAGAAATAACTCTAGGGAGGGAGCTGGTATTGAAGCAGGGTCCTTGCCAAAAAATGCCAGACAATTTAGTCTGAAGTGCTCTTGCTCAGCTGCCTAAGGACCCTGCATGATACATGTGAAATGAGAGTACTAATGTAGCTGGAACTTATTCTGCAGTCTTGTTCTTCTTCATAGAACTGTAATTAACTGTCTTTTTCAAGGAGTGCTATTACTATTTTTATTTTTACTGACCCTTGAATCCTATTCAAACAGACGTAATGCATTTTTGGACTGCTGGTATTACTTAGTAGATGCTTAGAAAAATATGAATTAAAAATAGATATGCTGTTCTATAACTAACTGAATAAATAATGTAATGTGCAAATAAAATGTCAAGATTTTGATTAGCCTTATCCAGCTGCAGTTCCCATTAAGTCTTCTTGGGAATGAAATAGAAGGAACTACAAGGTGAAATGCGTATACCAATGTGCACACATGAACCTTCTTATTTCCACCTAGGTGGCTGAAAACTGTAAAAATTAACAAATTCAGTCCTATCATTCCCATTGGAAAATATAGACCTCTATTATCTCCTACACTCACGTATCTGCTTGTGATGTTGCATTTTGAAATAATCACCTTGAAAGGTAATGGCCATTTGTAAAACTCTTAGGTCGTTATTACCTGTAAGGGTAGAGATTCTGAATTTACAATGTAGTGATTGCAAGGTCAGAAGGCTGAACTCCTGGAAAATCACAAGTCACACTTCCAGTAGTTCAGTTAGAAAAGTCGCAGCAAACCATAATGATGATTTTCCATGAAAATTTTTTTTGTAGCTCCACTTCCATCTTCCACTGACCTCACTGACTCTGGGAACTTTCTTATTTAGATATTGAATTTTTTTTTTTTTTTTTTTTACTTTTTATAACCATGTAGCAAATTGTTTCTGGAAATATTTTCTGGCATTAAATTATTGTATACAATTGTATACATAATTCATTGCTTTTTATAATTATTTGTGCTTTTTTGAAGGTGCTTTTTTTGAAGGCAGTATCTTTTTTAGGGTTTGAGTTGGTTTTCTGCATGTGTTTCATCTTTATGAAATCCTAATATATATAGTGTATATAGAATCTGAATCACCATTTGGGTCTCATTAACCATTCTTCATGGTTCTTTCAATAATTTTTCTTCTCTTAACTATTGTTGATAATCTTTTAAGATGTTCCCTTGTCTTTGTTTAGATCCTGTCTTTTCAAAGATGTCTACGTCAGACTATTTTGGTTTCTGTCTTTCCTACAGAGATGGCCATTATGATAAAATGGGTCCTGTCTTCTGTTGCTGTATCTTGAACCAGATCCTCTGCAATGCTTGAAAGTATACCAAAGATGTACAAAGATACACATCTCCACTTATAGACTTTCTGATCATCTTCTTCTTTATAGCTCTATCATTAATGATGTCTAAAAAAAAACCCACAAGACATGTGGGTTGTTTGTTGTTTTGGTTTTGGTTTCGGTTGAGTTTTTTTCTGGCTTACCTTAATGCTTGTCTTCTGCTCTCAGAATCTCTCTTATTTCCCTTGCCACTGTGTAGCACACTTTTCACCATATTGATTGTGTGATCAGTACTGCAGAAACTGTTCCTACTTAGACAAAGTACTTTAAAGATTCATATTTCTACAGAATTTACAGAACTGAAGAATTTTTATTCAATGTCACCCTCCTTTATTAGTACAGCCTGCTCTGGCAACCTTATAGAGTTAGGCAGAAAGATACTGTTAGGTATTCCCTTGATTATCTTCCCTCCAGCAAGATTTTGAGGTACCTGTTCTAGGAATCCCATTGTTTAAAGACAAATATTTCACTGCAACTCCAACTTTGAAACAACATTTGTGGTTTCTTAAGAGCAAAAACCAAAACAGCACACACTGTGAAAAACAATGGAAATTATAATTGGTTTCCATTAGATTTCTTCTCATGAGCCCTCTTCAGTGACCAATAAAAAATTATGTTGGTGCTATTAAAGTAGAGTTTAATTATAAGCAGCTTTGCTGCCTGGACACTAGACAGCATATAGAAAATTCCTAATGAGCAGGGGCTTACAAGAAGGCTGGAGAGGGACTCTTCATAAGGACGTGTGGTGACAGGACAAGGGGGAATGGCCTTAAGCTGAAGGAGGGCAGGGTTAGATTAGAATTTCTTTGCTGTTAGGATGGTGAGACACTGCAACAGGTTATCCAGAGAGGTTACAGAGTCCCCATCCCTGGAGGTGTGCAAGAACAGGCTGGATGGGTCTCTGAGCAAACTGGTCTAGTGGAAGGTTCTCTGCCCATGGCGAAGGGGTTGGAACGAGATAATTTGCCTTCCAGCTCCAGCCATTTTATGATTTTATGACTCTACAAGTACACTGAAATTCAGGCAGAGAGTAACTACTGAGGGTGCAGAGTCTCCTGCACTGAGGACATTATAGACAGATAATATTGTGCACAAAGGATCTGGTTCTACCTCAGACTTGTAAGCTAAACCACATCATCTCTTCCAGCTTTACTTTCCTAACTAATTTGATTTAGTTAAGCTTCCTAACTAGATTTCAAACTTACACAGTCCAGGTAACTTTTGTGCATCTCACAAATACAGCCTGACCTTGATGATGTTTTGATTTCCTCTTCTGTAAAATGAAGTCTTCAGGCCATAGTGACTAACCACTAAAAATAATAATAAAAAAAACTTTAAATAAAATAAATAAATAAATACAAAAATAAATAAAATAAAATTTAAATAAATTTAATTTTAATTTAAAATAAACACTCTTTGTAGTAGAATTTTCACCTATTGCATTTCAGATATGGAAAAGTTGATTTCAAAATACTTAGTGAAAATAATTTTTCAAATGTTACAATTTTATATAACATTCAAATGTTACAATTTATTATGTTCAAATGTAACAGTTTGTTGCATAATAATTAAAATGATGAGAGGAAATGCAAGACACACATAGACTACTGAATATAAAACATTAATTCATGAAATCCTTTTATTTTAATAGAAGAAGTTCATGAATTAAAGATGGATCATTAACACAAAGAAAATGGGGAATCTTAAACAGTCCTTTATTTGTGTTCAAGTGATGCCCTCCCTGAAGTCTTGTGATGACATCTGGAAATAACAGGAATTGTTATGAAATTTATCCCCAGATTTAGTATGTAAATTGAGTATTTTTTGGTGAGGCTCATATTAACTAGGAAAAGCAAGACTGAGCATAACCTGCTCCAAGGAGCCACAGCTGCAGAGCACGTGCACTCAGGTAGACCCAGCACAGTTGTGGGGAGCAGGAGACCGACACCCTGCTTTGCTTTGCCTGAGACACAGGATGGCCCCACAAAGAGGATGTGGACACGGGTGACAAGGCATGCAGGCTGCTCTGGCTCTTCACAGTGCCTCTGTCTCCATCCCTCCTGGCTTCCCTTCCTCTTGTGCTGAAATGCAGACAGTCTCCATGGGAACCAGCACCTTCCCTCTGCCAGGGCCCGAGAGCCAGGGTCTCTGGCTCTGCTGCTGTGCAGGGACCACTGCAAGGGACAGGAATAAGAAGGGTTCCCTTCCAATAGTCACTGGGGTTTTTTCCAGCCCAGTCTTGGTAAATCAAGTTCTTCAAATGGGAGTACTAAAAATACTGGGAGCTGTTAGTTTTTCAGCTGGAATAAGACTAAGCAGCTACCTCACCTAGCTTTAGGAAGTAAAGGTCAGTTCTTGACTTAGCAATGGCCTTCCTTCTGATTTGAGGAAAGAGAAAGAAACCCCACAACTTTTGTAAGAAGTTGTAAAGCTGGTGTGTTTATGGCAGCGCTGGACGCATGTGGGGATCATTGTCCCCCTTAAAGGACATGCACACCCCTGAGAATTCCCAAATCCTTTTTATCCCCCCTTGCTCATACATTTGCATATAGTCTCATGCATATTTATTTTACTGATTTTGCGTTACACTTGCAGCTAGTTACACTTGCAGCTACTTTTTTATCAGAAAGTACAGAAAGAGCTCCTGGGTCAGCTTGCCCTCTCTCCTGCAATCTCAGCCCCGTCTGGCTCCGTCTGTTTCAAGGTTCAAGGGGCCTCCTTTATCTCAGTCCTTTGGCTGAAGCAGTTTTTGAACATGGGGTTTTTGCGAGAATAGGCAGCATTGAACGCAGACCAAAGAGCTCTGTTTGCAAGCTACAGATTTAATTCAAAGAGGCACATTTTACCTAAATTCAAAATGGATTTCTACTCTGGAAGATTTCCCCTCTGTCTCACTTCCTCACTTCAATCTACTATGAAAGATTGCATGGCTGGACGCACATATATTTCTTTCTGAGCAAACCACTTCATCCAGTTCAGTCATTAAGAATATAACCACAGGAACTAAAGTTCTTGCCCAGAAAAATGCTAGACATAAATACAGAGAGGGAGGGAAATGGCCTGGGGTTTTTGCCATTGATTTCAAGGGACAAGAAGACATTTCGTGTGATAGTATCAATTAAAGGAAGACAGAGGCAGAAGCTGTCCTTGTCACAGTCTGCTTCCTTAGGTTGAATACCTAATTTTTTTGCATACAGCTACTGTTTTCTTCTTATCACTTCTTCACAGATCTACCTACAAAAGTGCATCCTATTATGGTAGGCATCCAGTGCTCCTGGAGGCTATTCTCCAGGTAGATGATGTAATCCTGGAGTATTGCTGGATGGCTTCCCTGTAGAACACCCTGAACAACAGTGTGTGGATGCACTGATTTACAATCACAAGACTTTGCACAAGGTAAAGATACAATCTTCCAGTATAAAGTGTTGCTTTTGTAGTGTAACGATCCTGAGATCACACCACAAAAAGTTTTATTATCAACAAAACTCTTTAAAAACATACTTACTGTGTATTCATCCTCTTTGCAGTGATACTGACTTTCAATAGGTCTCATGATTATCAGCAAACTTTTTTAGCATGGCTGCACCAGACACCAAAATTTAAATAAAATCTCATTTCTTTCTATTCAGGTTGGTATCCCCTTTTCACTTGCCATGACAGATATTTACTTAATTAATCTAAGCTTCCTGTCAAACTGTGCTTAATTAATACTATAACTGACATTCCTGACTTTAAATACCTCAGAATAAAACACAAAAGGTCACAATATTCCAAGTCTGTATTCTACTTTTTTTTTTTTCATAATAGCCTTTATGATATAATAGGTAAGAGATTTTTCTCTCCAGTATCCATAAACAAAAATTGCAGAAACCTCTATATTGTGCTAAAGCTTTTGTGCTGCTGGAAGTTCTACACGGAAAGGACGAAAACAAGAAATGAAAATAACAGAAGTGAAACAACAACTAACAAATATTTCTATCTTTGGCACAAAACATTCAGACTAGTAAGCAAAATAAACATATATTTGACATACACAGAAAATTTGAACAATGTATTTCAGGTTTTACATTCTCTCTTGGAAATACATTCTTAGCAATGTGATTCTTCATAAATAACACTAAATCCGAGTTAAGTCATTAGTTACAATGTCTTAAATTTTTAAATACTGTGGTGAAGTCAATTTCTACAGATGTACAAAATAAAAATCACTACGGACTTCAATTACTCATAACACTTTGCCTGAACTTATAAGTAGAAGAGTTCAGGGTTACAAACATGGGTCAGCCCTGAGAGATGTTCAGTAGCCAGAGCAGCGTATGACTGTCTGAAATAGTCTATTTCTTTTCTGGACCATTCTGTTTCCTGGACCATTCTGGCCCTACTTCCACACTGGTCCTTGGCAGGATGCTCAGAAGCACTGACAGGCCCTAGGCATGTGAGGATGTGCCCCTAAACTTCTGTTCCCCTCCTCCTCAGCAGGTGAGGCAGGCCTGCAGTCTCCATTTAACATCCCCAGAGGCACCCAAAGCTCCTTTTCAGTGGATTCAGATAACTGCAAGGCAAATGACCAAGGAGCAGGAGCACAGGTTGCAGAAGGATGGAGCTTAGAAAAGGGAATGCCAATTGAGCATGGCCAAATGTCAGATGATCCTGTATCTCCATGTCAAGTTTGAGGGTAAAGGCACTAATCCCTTTAATTATCAACTGTGCCATCAATGAAGCACTTGAAAAGATCACTATGTCCTGGTAACTGAGCTGCAGTACAGCAAAAGTTAACATTTTCTCTTGGATAAAAAGTATTGTGGCAGATTGAAGGAGGTCCTGACACTTGCTAAGGCTCTTTTCTGAAAGCACCAGTTTTTGTCTGGAGACTGAAACCCTGATCCTGTAGAGAGTGAAATGAAACCTCCTGAAGGCTGATGGTTCTTCTGCACAGTCCTTGCAGGATGGCAGTAACACCTTGTTTTTCTTCTGTCAAAATAACTGGCTGTGACCCATTTGCAATGCACATCTCACAGGACCACCCCAGATGCAGCAATTCCTCCACCAATGGTTACTGCTTCTGACTCTGTTGATGATACAGAAAGCTTCAAACACTTGCAAGCAAATCACTTTAAGTACTTTCTGCTGCTAATAGTGGCAGCATGAGGTACCTGAGAGCAGATTTATCTGAGCCATGCCTAGTCAGACTTTTTTCTCCAAGTGCAACACAAGCTCTAGTGGGGCAAAGGAAATGCTGGGACTGAAAGCACAAAAGCATTAGCTTCAGTCTGCAAGGGCTCACTTCCCCTGTTCCTTTCTTCTTCAAATAGCTTAGTGGAGATAATTGCTACTTGCAGTCACTCTCCCTTGTAAACTCATCAATCTGTACTACAATTTCCTACAATCTGTAGCATCCTTGTTTCTTTCAGTGTTTGCAAAGATGCTTGTCAGTGGAAAAAAATGCCAACCCTGGTAATATTTCTTGCCTCACACCCAAATGGCATAGAAAACACACACACTGTCAAAAAATGGCTGTGTCAGTGAACAGTTCCAAATCAATCAAACACAAGTGGTAGTCTTTGCCTGGCAGTGCTGACTACATGTATTTACTCTCATTAGTCCATGATATTTTGCCGCTGTTTTCACACTGTGAAAATTGCTGTACAAATCCACAGTGGGTCTTCCATCTGGAAATAATATATATTGCTATGAGTTTCTTGGGAGGAGCAATCATTTGTAGTTTAGTCACACTGTGTCATTCTAAGGCAAGCAACATGATCTGAGATGTTATTTACAGTATAACGATATAATACAAATAAACCTGGCATGGTATAGTTTTATGCTGATCTGGAAAAAAATTATACCCAATAGTACATGATAGACACCAACTAGGGAGCAAAGGGTGGACCAATGGGTGAAAGACAGATATTTGTACAAAACTTATATTTGAAAACTTTCCCCTCTTTTTACAATTGATTTTACAGTAGCTTACCATCATAGACAGAGATTCTTTTTCACTGCAGATGATTTTGTTGAAGACTTTTAAAGGTACTATCAATTTCAGCTTAGCTGTGTTTTCTCTGGCTGGCCTTTTACCTGAGCTCATCAAATAAGACATAGGAATCCACAGCATGAACGAGAAAGAAGGAAAGTAGACAAAATGATTTGGCAGAATATGGCACTGATGTTTTGGAAAATAGCTTTTTTTCTAGAACTTCTGTGGAAATTATTCTATAGACTGAACTGATGCCAGGGAAAGGGTAGTGTGATCCTTTTTGATTGATTCCGTTTTCTGGATGAGATATTATCACACAGCACCGCTCAAACCTGATTCTTGGCAGTTTTTTCCAGAATAATACTATTTTTTTAGCAGAGTTCAAGGTTAGGTAAGAAGCAAAATACATATTTAAAGGCTTCCAGTAGGTTCAGTTTTATATCTGATCCTATTTTATTTCCTACTCCTTGGTAGCGCTGTTGCACATGTGTGGGGTGAGATCGAGCCCACAGTAAGTTGCAGTGTCTGTGTGCGCTGGGTGTTTGAGCTCTTGCTACAACAAAAGAAACTCTTGTTACCAGCTGATGAAAGGCCAGCAAATGGTGCAGATGGGGTCTGTGGAATAGGAGTTCCATCACCTCCTGGGCTCTGCTCCTTAGATCCTTAAATAAAGCACTGAGCATGCAGGCAAACACCAGTGCAGGCATCATGTTTTGGTACCATTGGTCCTCTTCATGTCTGGATGCTCAGTAGGAAGAGAACTAGTCAGAAATTCCCAGAGGTACTGTTTTCTGTCTACTTCTGACCTTGCTGCAGTCAGCCAGAAAACTGAATGTCCAGCTAATTGTCTGGAATCTTCTACAGCCATGGGGAAAGAGTTAGTTGCAGGCAGAGAAGCAGTTTGGCATTATGACACCTCTGCTTTGGTGTAGTCAGTCACATCTTGGAGGGGCTCATCCCTTTCCATCATCTCTAGAAGTATTTCTGGGCAAGTGGCTTTCACTGTATGCTGGAACTACAAGGTACCATGATGAAACTCACTCTGTGCCAGAGTCTCTGAGGCAATAAACTGACCATAGCCTCAAGAACCTCAGTGTAGCTGGTGGCAGAAGCATCAGTTCAGTGTAAGGAGACCTTTTAAATCTTCAAAGCCAACCCAGATGTGTCTGTGGGCTGTCAGAAATATGTCATTGTACTCATTTCTTGCTGATGGCTGTGTCAGAGGCTGATGATTATTACTCCAGGGAACCAGCCTCACACAGGGTGGCTGAGGCTGCAAGCAGCACCAAGGCCTGTGGCATGGGGCACCTTTGATTTTGGCAGATACAGCTCCAGATTGATTAGGGTAACTTATGCACAGTGAACATGGCAACACCTGAATGAAAGATCCAACACACATATAAAAGAGCTTCTAATATTAAAAATGTAATAGGGATTATGGCTAATATCTAATTAGTTGCTGACACCAGTTCACTCTGAAGTGGGGTCAGTGGCCATGCTTATGTCAGAAGCATGATCTGAACGTGGCCACTGCTCCTCTCTGCCCGGAGCAGAGCTCAGGGATCACAGCCAGCAAGCAGCCAATGGCAGCGTTTGTTCTCCACAAGATGCTTCTACTTGCAACTCAGAAGACTCATTTTGCTATATTCACAAAATGACAGATGCAGGGGCTACTGAGACGAGGAGAATGAGGAAGGTACCTTCTATCAGTTCTCTATATTCAGACATTGACACAATGTAAATTGATAATAGTCCTTCATACAGAACACACTGATCAGTATATGAAACATAATTTGATGCTTCTCAAACACTGCATGTACATATGTCTAAAAAGAGAAATTGTACAGACAGATATGCCAGTTATATGCATAATATTGCAGCTCTGAGACCTGTGATTGTGTTAGTTGTATTTACTGCCTGCAAGCAATCTTTCCCATTAAGTATATTCATTGCATCTTACTTGAGCCAACATTGCTCAATATTCATTAGCCTAAAATTAAATGTGAAGAATTAAAAGTGGATAATCTCACTATTTAGCCATCTGTTCCTCAACTTGAAAGCAGCAGAATATCAAGCTGTTTTGTGGGTTTTTCCTCAAATATTCATTACAGACAACAAACCACAATAGAACCTCACAAAAGTTTCAGGACTTTGTCCAAAATCAGACAGGTTTATTGAAAAAGCTTCGGAACCGTTGTAAATTCAGCAAGAAAACAAAGAGCTGTTTTCTTCCAAGCACAACTGGAGATGCAGCAGAGTCTGCATGGTACTGCCAAAACCAGCCACCAGAGACTGGAGGCTTTGCTCCTGCCAAACCCCTGGGGGTTTGTGGGACAGACAGCAGTGGCAGGATCTCTTTTTTTTCTCCGGCACAATGAGTGCTGGCAGATTGGGAAAGGTGGTAACATAAAACTAAGGTTCTTCATCAGTCTGCATGGAAGAAAATCAGAGGTCTAGCATTAGAATTCTTGAGTGGTTGCTTTGTTAACACAGTGAACCTAGAGTGATTCTTTTTGAACATTTTGATAGATAAAAGTTTTCCTGAAGTTTCTTGTAAAAACTTGGTTTAAAACTGACGATACACAAGTGAAATCTTGGTTACTTCAGTTAAAAAAAAAAAAAAGTTTTAAAATAACTTTTAGAACTATCTCCAAACTTCTGAACTTCAGTAAAAACAATTGATGCAAATATTTGGTATCTCCTCATATTCCCAGAGATTGGAGAAATGGCTAAAGGAAAAGGCATGCTGCCTTTCTGTAGCAATTATCCAAAGGGATAATTAAAATGCAGGTGAAGTTAAAATACAGATAAAAATTTTCCTATTTAAAAAAGGTAAACCAGGACATCAGTGTCATATGACACTATCCCTAGAGATCCATTGCCTGATGGGAAATTCAGTTCTGAACAAAGGGCAAATAAAAGTCTAATTTTGGTGTATAAGTCTTTTTTTTTTTTCCAGACAAAGAGTGAATCAAGGCTAAAGGGGCATAAAGGTCATCTCTGTATTCTCCTTTTTGAGCTGTCGTAGCTGTAGATCTGATTACTGCTGTAAAGAATCACCTTTGATAATTGTAGTAAAGGATCAACTTTGCTGAGGGGCAAATTTCATCCTAATGTAGAGGCTAGAGGCCTTGTTCCTGTGATACAAAAAGGTACAAGATGATTGCAAGGAAAGGTTAGTGACCCCTATTAAAACAAATAGACTATGCTGGGTACTTGGAATTCCCAGTAACTTTTGTTACTTTTTTTTGTGGCTTCTGTTACAGCAGGATTCACTTTTTGATCTCTACAAAATCCTCTTCTGAACCCTATAAATCTTTAGTATCATGATGACCACATAAGATTAACTGCAGTGAAGCTGTGATGGAGAAACCTCAATTACTGGGAAGCACCTGGATAGGAAAGCTTAATAGGAATATCCAAGGGAAAGCATATGACTCTGAGCAGTTATGAAATATCATTCCAGTGGTTCTTGTCACAACGAATCTCTGCCTGGGTTCCCTGTTGATGTCTGCCTTTGCCTTCACACCCCTACAAATGCAATCAATTCTTGTGTGGCTGCTAATCACTGATTACATTCATGTACAGATTCATCATCTCCTCTTCTCCAAAGAAACTTACCCACGATGTGTTCTTATATTATCTTCTGATGGTTACAAGAAGTTTTGTATCATATTGCAGATTTCCTTTAAAGACCCTGCCTGTAGTAGTTTAAAGTAATTTTAAATCATGTCTGATTGATACTTAAATGAGAGTGCAAAGATAAGAGCAGACGTTGGTGTCTTAAAGAAGTTCAGTAGAAGCTCCATTAAATGATTTACAAGAAGAATAAAAGGTCAAGAAGCTTGTTCTTAATGCATCTCTGTAGTCTGAAGGTCTATTACACTCTGAAGTCTCAGGCAACTTAGAACAAAACCAAACCAAACTGTACAGCACCTAATTGAACCTCAAGGCACTTTTTTAAAGGTTACAGCTGGAGCTGGACAGGAACTGAAAGATCTGATGAGATTCCTACACTTGCCCTTGCTCCATGGGGATCACAGGTGCTAGAGCCAAACTTTGAAAGTGAGCTGCAAACAGTTGTGCTTCTTATTCATTACACAACAACAGCAGGAAGAAATCACCAGTGTGGGAGAGGGGTACAAATAAACTTTTTCACTGGTACTTTTCAAATGCTGGGCTATGACACATCAGTACATTGCTGTGTATTCTGATTGTTTCTGAAACAAGACAGGGAAGCTTATTTGAGTGAGCACAAATTACTTGAAGCACACACTGTGTTCTGACATGTTTTTTAACCTTGTGAGGTGATCAGTGACCACCAGTCAATTCCTGGGGCAGGATCATGAGTAATGCTATAAGGTAGGTGGCTTCTGTGCAGGAAAGGGTCATTTAAAATTGCAATTTGTAGTTTGTGATGTGCAGGGGGCTGTATATATGTATGCATGCCTGTGAGTCCATGACTGCCTACATGGGGAATCTGACCCCTTGGGAGCCTTACTTGCTCCAAGCATCATCATCCTGTGCAGCAGCAGATGCCAGAAGCAGTTATCCCTTCTTTATCATAGCTAAGATATCACAGTATGTTCAGCTGCAAATATGGTAGAACTGGTGCAGCCATGTGGTCTGTGCAGGTGTTCCTTCAAGGAAAAGTGAAATCTGCAGAGGAGAGACAGCAGCAATGCCACAGGGAAAAGCACATGTGAGTTGCATTACTGGCCTGGGAAAGATTTGTTCACCTGACATCCTGAATCTTTTGCTGTGTGAGGGTTTGATGAAGCCAACACAAAGATGGGGGGTTTTACCCACATGTTTTTTTGCTACACCATCAACAAAGGAGTAATGTACAGCACGTCAGAGTTCCTAACTAGGTCCAAGGACTCTCTGACCTCTTAACTGAGAAGGTGCAGGAAACAGTTATAGCATCTCACAAATTAGTTTCCCCCACACCACTTGGTATTTAAGATCAATAAACACAGATGTCCAGTTCAACATTTCTTGTTGGTACCTTTCAGCTGTGTTCAGGTTTGACGTTGCCAGGCTGGCCCCAAAGGTTCCTGCTACAGCCCTCTCAAATCCTTTGCCAAAAAAGATGAATAGCTGTGTGGACAACCTGCAGGGCTGTGGAAAGGTAATCAATGCTTGCCTCATTCTCCAAATGCTTTATGCGCTTTCACAGGTAGTGTGAAAGTCAATATCCAAACAGGGAACCATTGAAACACATTGTCAAGCCCTTCTGAGCAATTGTTTTGGTTTCCTGATGGCTTTTTCTTGCCCTGATCTTTATGGCAAAGCAAGCTGTGTACTGCCAGTCTCTGCCCAGATGACATGATGCATCACATTTCTTATATGCCCCCGTGGCTAAATGTAGAGAAAACAGACATTAAAAATTCACCAAATCAAGGGGAAGATGTTGGTAAATGAAGAGACACAAGCCTCAGTAGTTTAGGTGAGATCCCTGGATTTTAATGGTGAGGAAATAGAAGAAAATTACTGACAATTAAATTCCTCTTACTTAACTTTAGTACTCCAAAAAACATCTGGTCTAAACTATTTATTTGGAATGCAGCCTCAGTTAATGGGAGAGACACACGTCCTCAAAATGTGATCTGTGCCTTTATCAGAATGTCTCAGTCCAGAGAGAATGTACCCACCCTTCCATATGGGTGCAGGCATCTTTAGCCAGCTGCCAAACTTCTACCAGGACCCCAGCAACTATGGGAAGAGCATGGACACACAGATTCAGTGCCATAATCTCGAAAGATGATGCAGCTTAAGCTTCATTTCCAAGGATGGCTCAGGTAGGAAACAGCATCATGGCATTGTAAATCAAGGAACTAAGGTTACAATATGCCTGTTGTCTCTGAAAGTTGGATGCAAGGTCCTAAATTGCTTGATCCTTTGGGAAATCACAACTGCTTCTGAAAGACTTTGAAATTAATGATCCTTGCCCTATATTGCAGCAGCTTCAAACACTATGTTAAATAATCTGATAATGTGAGAAGTTAACTGAAGGGTGAGCTTTTGTTTTAGCATCAGCAAGGAATATGTATCCTCACCAAAACAGTTTCATAATTTTCAGGTAAATCTCTCAGTAGAGAATCAAGTCATTCCTTATACTTTAATTTTTGATGGAATAAAATGTCATTTAAAAAGGTAATACTGTATGTCATGAAGCACTTTCTTCCCCTTGTGACCTGTGGAATAGGGTGGTATTCTTATCTCCTCCACTCCCCCACATCAGGAGCCCTGGCTCTACAGCAATGATTTTTGAACTGTGCAAATTTGCATGCAGGTCAATGGAGCCACACCCAGACTGAGGTTTATGCAGCCCATTTCAGGATCTTTCTGTTTCTAAAGACATGGCAGCAATGTTTTAGAGAGAAACTGGATCTTGCATCCTTTATGAACAAGCCTAAAGAAGAATATAGTTACATAAGCCCTAGCAAGACATATTCAAGAGCATTTGATTGTTCAGGATGTTTTCAGGTTCACATTTCAAGGTTTACCAAGGTGGTTGTGGTTTGTGTTTTAATTTAGCAGCACTGAACAGTAAGTACTTTCAGCAGCTGCTTACTGTGAAAGAACATCTAGAGTGTTGTACAAGGTCTAGAGGTTGCATATCTTTCTGCACTTGCAGAATTAAAATCCTAAAATTATTTCAGAAATTAAAATATATCAGGATTTTTAAGATCTATAATCAGAGACTAAAAAAAATGGGAGACTGGAGGAATGGGGAATGTAGAAAATACAAAAACAAAGGGAAAAGTATTCTGATTAGATGGGCTTGAATAGGGATATAGTTGGAAATTGTAAATAATATTGAATACAAATGGAAATGGAAAAAGGCCAGGAGAAAAAAAGGAAAGAGTAAGAGCAACAATTGCACTATCACATTCTCTACCCACAATGGACAACAGAGAAAGGACCCAGGAAAACAGTGGAAGTGCTCGATTGTGTCAAGATTTGTAATCAAAGATCAGTGGAAACACAATATCCTGACATTACGAATCCATGCTGGTCACCAATTCATGCAGCTCCTAGTTCTTGGGAGATGAAATTCTTCATAAAGGATTAGGAATAGGCAAAAAGAGTTTGTATATGAAAGTGTGGAGAACGTACACAGGCTCTCCAAGGGTACAGATGTGAGCAAACCTAGTGAATAGATTCTCTACAGATGCAGAGAAAAATAATTCTCCAAGTAGCAAAGGTCAAATGTTTATGAGAAAAGACAGCACCAACTATGTGCAAAATGCACAAATACAAACCAGGAAATTATAACTAAAGAAAGATTTTTGGGGAAAGAAAAAAAAAAAGCCTAATCATTAATTCTCAATATATTGAGTCATTTACAACAGCTATGGCTAGGGAAATCATTATGTTAAAGCTTACAGACAAGAAAAGCCAAGTGAAAATGTACTGAGAAAACAAGCAGTGACTCACAGGAAGAACTTCAAAATAATGTTATGATAACTAAAAGTAAATGGTTGGTAAGACCAAGAGGGCACTAAGTACAAAGACAAAGCAACAGCAGCCACACAAAAGCAAATGTACAATCTAGGCTACAATATATAAGTGAACACACAAAGCTTCACCAAATCAGCATCAAATTCAGTGATAGCATGGTCATTGCAGTACTAAGATGTGCTCAGCCACAGTACAACAAGGGAAAGGATGCAGACTGGATGACTAGACATCAAAAACACTCAGAAATTATGGCTTTCACCTAAAACAAATATCATGTGCTCGTAGGTACCAAACCCGGGTGAACTGCTCCCACCACTGACAGGTTTAGGCAGGCTGAAAGGCACCATGTGGCACCATGGTACTGAAATCATGAATTCATTTGGAAGTGAATTCTTTTGGAAATTCAGGCAAGCTGAGGAAAGAGAACTGTCTATGAAGTTGCTATTTAGCTATATGTGAGAACCCAGCTTTTAGGATAAAATAGTGTAACTTGGAAGAAGAAATTATACACTCCCTGCCTTGCATCTCTCATTACTCCCCCCATGCCTGAACCTAATCAGCATCTAAAATGTATTTAGATGGTTTAAACTTATTTTTCCTTTTCTTTTAACCTTTTAATTCATGCTGATAACTCATGTGAGAAAACACTTGACTGTTCCTGCTATCCCAAAACCATTACATTTGAGAGACGATAAAATTGTAAGAAGAGACAAGCAGAGACAAAATTTGTGTGTTTAGTGGGCCTAAGTGAAAGTTCATCTCTAAAAATGCCACATTAACAATTTTTTTATCCCGTTTGTGGCAGTGCTGAAACAGTGACAGCTGACATGAATTCAGAGGCAGCTGAAGTCACCACTGCAGTGGGTCAGCTGAGCTGGCCACAACAGTGGGTCAGTGCTAGTGTGATAAATTGTTCGGCTTGAATGGCTGTAATTTTAAAGTAATTGAGATTTGAACTATATCTGACTTAGGGCCCCAGTCTGGGATGTTTTTTTTAATGTCTCCCTCCCCACAGAAAACAAAAAAAAACCAAAAATCAACCAAAAAACATACCTTCTCAATTATCTCAAATACTGTATAAGAGAAGAGGAAGACGGAAGATGACTGATATACCAAAAGACTCAAGAAGAAAAGAATTTTTTTAAATGGCTATTACAGACACAGAGAAGTAGTAAATTTTCTGAAAGAAGCTTGTTAAGACACTTTCCATATGCTATATTTCCGTCTTCTCCTGCTTAAAATGTTGCAGGCTTTTTATTTCACTTATGAGATGGATTGAGCAGTTCTGGTTTGAGTCACACTCCTTTCTCTCTTTCTCTTTCACAAAACAATTTATTCACTGTTACCATGGAAATGATTTCATCTTTCCAATAGTAGGATTCCAGCCCTGCAGTCTTGGTTTTGTCAATATAGTATCCAACCCCTAACATCCCTACTTTATTAATGCCACAGTTAGATGAGACTATTTACCTATATCAAGAAAAACAAATCTTTCAAAACATTTTTTTTAACCAATTAAGGAAGCTGGTACTCCATCATTTCATAACTTTGTGCTGCAAATATAAGACCCACAGTTGTGACCTCCACTATTTATTCAGACTCCTCACAAGGCTCTTTCTTATAAGTCAGTTCTGTCTCTCCTGGAACAGGTAATGGACAGACACTGATGTAACACAAGGCTTCCCCTTTTTTTTTTTTTTTTTTTTTTTCCTTTTCCTTTTTTCCCCAACTTTATGGTTGGTTTTTTTCATACTTCCCTGACAGTCTTTTAGAAGAAAACAGAACTGCCATTCATCAGTTTGTATCCCTACCTTTATGCTGCTGTTACTGACGGACTTGCCAGGGGAAAGACATACTCTAATCCTTCTTTGAGCTTAAATGGGGTTTTCAGTTTCATAAGGCAGATGAAGGGGCACACAGAACACTCTGAAACCAGCTGACAGACAGCAGGAGCAGCACAGACACCCACAACATGTACACCAGACACAAATAGTCAGTGCTGCGTAAAAGAGGCGTCATTTCCTCACAATTTGCTATGCTTCAGTTGTGACTCCTTTGCAAAACACAAGCTCTAGACACCATTCTTGTGGGTGGAAAAAAAGAAAAAATCAGTTTCCCCTTTCATATTTATCAGCAGATTTTAAAAGTCTATTTGGGATAAAGTAACGAGTGACTTAAGGTTCAATCTGATATTGTTGATTTCTTTGCAAGAATTGTCTACCCTACAGCAAAATAGGAGATTTCTCTTTAAAACATAATAAACTTCGAGCACTTTATGAAAATATTCTGCCCTGTCTGTCTGCTTCAGTCTCTGGGGCCTCTCCAGCATGAGGCAGTAGTGCACAGCAGTCAGACCAGTTGTGGTGCCATTACTCCATTTAAAGCAACTCAAAGCCAACTCAGTACTTCCTCAAGTTTCCAGCCCACCTTGTTCAACTTTCTGGTGTGTTTTGTCCAAAGCTTAACTTCTGGATGACGTACATCCATCTTTCATTAAAAATATCCTCATTGTTCTTCTTTCTGAACACAGGTATAGTATGAGATGAAATTGTTCAAGTTGCATTGAGGGACATTTACATTGGATATTTGGAAAATTTTCTCCAGGGGAAGGGTTGTCAAGTACTGGAACAGGCTGCCCAGGGAAGTGGTGGAGTTGCCGTCCCTGGAGGTATTTGAAAGCCATGTAGGTGCAACGCTTAGGTACAGGGTTTGGTGGTGGATTTGGCACTGTGGGGTTAATGGCTGGACTCGATGATCTTAAAGGTCTTTTCCAACCTCAATGATCCTATGTTTCTAAAAATTTCTTTTGAGAGTAGCCTCTTCAGAAAGGGATAAATTACCTCATTGATTGAATACTTAAAATTAGCAAGGCAGAGCTGGTGAGTGTGAATGAATGTGTCGTTTTAATACTTTGGGGCTCTCTGTGCATGGCATGTCATAATATTACATTAAATTTTCAGATGTCTTGTTGCCTTCCATGGCAAAAAATAGATAGAGAGAGAAGAGGGGAAACCATCAAAGATAAGAAATGTCTGGACAAAAAGACTATCTGTTCCAAGATACTGTACATTTCAATTATGTCATATTCCCATTTTTTCAGGCTCAGTGAGAGATGGCTGGTGGAACACAATGCGGGGGTGTGCAGAGTTCTGGCTTGGCTGCCTCTACCAGTGGCAATGATGAGGATATGAAAATGAAGCTGGTAGCCCTAGTGGTAATAATGGTGACCCTGATACTTCCTGTTGTATTTTCAGCTGCCTACAATTTTGAAGACTGTTAATGGTTTGGATGGAAGTTTTCCATGTTGTCTTTTTGCTTCGAAATGACCTCCTTTTTTAAAGTTTCACCTGTCATAGTCTGGCTATTTCTGATGGAGAAGTTTCCTGTTTGGTGCCTAATGCACAACAACAACAACAAAAAAACCTGGGAAGAGTTGATAATAGACCAGCTGAGTGTGCTGCCATTCAGTGGGACCTGGACAAGTGGAGAAATGGGCTGACAGAAATCTTGTGAAGCTCAGCAAAAGGAAATGGTAAGTCCTGCATTGGGGAGAAGTAGCCCCAGACACCTGGACAGGTTGAGCAATGACTGGCTGGGAAGCAGCTCTGAAAGGAGGACCTCGGGTCAGGGTGGACAAGCAACTGACCTTGAGCTGGTGTGTCCCTGTGGGAAAGACAGCCAGCACCAGCCTGCACTGCATTTGAAAGTGCATTGCCAGCAAGTGGGGAGAGCTGGTTCTTCTCTCAGTGTTCAGCACTGAGGAGAGACATCAGCAGTGCCAGGACCAGACTTGGAAGTCCAGAGAGACTGGACATGGACTCGAGAAGAGACATGGTCTTACTGAAGTGAGACCAAAGAAAGGCCACTAAAGACGGTTAAGGGAGTATCTTGCATACAAAAACAGGCTGAGAGAGCTGGAAAAAGAGAAGGCTCATGGGCCTTATCCATGTGAATACATACCTGATTGGAGGTAATGAGGAAGAGGGAGTCAAGCAGCTCTAACTAGTGTCCACTGACAAGAGAAGAAACTGATGGACACAAAAGTGAAACAGGAAACTCCCTCTGAACACATGGGAACATTTATTTAGTGTGAAAGATGTTGTGGAGGCTCCATTCATGAAGATATTCCAAATGCAAATGGATATGGTTCTGGACAAATTTCTTTAGCTGATTCTGCTTGAGTACGGAGTTTGAACAAGATATTGTGAATGAAGAAACCTTACCAATGCTTAACAGAACATTTATAGCTTTGGAGCAGGAATTTTAAAAGTCTTTATAGGAAGACTCTTCTGCTGTCAGTTGTGTTCCTGTTTCCACCAGAAAATTTCTAAATTCACAGCATGTTATTAAATTTGTGAGGCATCAATAGAGCAGAACCAAAATTTGATCAATAAGGAAATCCTGCAGGCACCCACCAGAGGTGGGTGTAAGGATCACAGGCCATCTCTGGGCTTTGGCTGCTGTCTAAAATTCACCCTGCCCTTCCTTTGCTGCCTGGAGCACTGTGGTGCAAAGCTCAAACAGAGAGAACTACTCTTCTTTGAAGCTTTCGAGGCTCCAGTTGCTGGTGCCACAGATGGGAAGAAGACTGAGAAGCCTAACTTGACTACTGCAAAATGATGTATCCCTCACAGGGAAAAGATTGCCAAAGCAAGAGAAAGAAATGGAAAAAAAATCCAGCCCAGAGGAATTAGAGTAACAAGGCTGTTACAAGCCTAGGAGTGTTTGGGGAGCACGGAACAGACTTTAACCAATTGCAGATGTAGAGCAAAACCAAAGGACAAGGTCACACAAAACCTGAGTTGCAACATTTCATGAGCATAATATAATCTAGCAAATTGCTGTATTTTGAAATTAATGCATATGAATTTTATGGTTTAGTTTTTAAGTTAGTACATATCTTCTCCCATCCCCCATATATACATGTGAATTCTCCTCACCAGATGAACCCTCTTAAGATGTTTTGAAAAAAAACAGTCTTTATCTATAAAGTGCTACAGGATCTTTTGAGATAAAATTCTCTGGAGTGTCCCATTCATGTCCTCTTCCTTACTTTGTGGAAGTAACGAGTCTTTATATAATATTCATCCCTGATTACAGGGTGTAAGACTTTTTTCTGACTAAAGAAATAGTGATGAAAGAAGGCTAGGTTTGGGTTTTCTGCTTTGATGCACAGCAAACATGTAATTTTGGTACCGGTAGCAACAACCAGCTTGGAAAATGATTAGGCTTTTAAATGACTGGGCTTTTTGAAAAAAGCATAAACAGGAAGATGTGGGCTGTTTCTGGAGTTATAGTGACTGCATTAGAAGGGAAGAGACAGCATGAGTGATACTCCTACACCAATTTCCATGTGGACCTTACCAAATCAGAAGAATTCCTCTAAATTTATGAAGTTTGCAAAATTTCAATTGAGTGTAAAATTTCACTCTTGCTGATTTTGAGGGCTAGTGTTGCATTTTATCAAACTAACTGAGAACTCATGAAATTTTGAAAAGTTGTTTACAATTTTGAGCAATATTTTCATTTATGCTAATTCATCTCATTTGGGTTTGTTTGTCTAATAGTTTTGCATATCTTTACATTCATTACAGTCTATTAAGGTAAACCTTTTAACAAATACTCAGTTTTGGCCACTCTCATCCCTTTCCGCTTGAACCTTATTCTTTTTCAAATGTCAAACTCTTCAAAGATCTTGTCATGAAAGGTCACATTTCTATGAAAATCATATCCAACAGTTCAGCTCTGGCCTGGGATGATAACTTATACAGAAGTCTTATTCCTTTCAAGAGGAATCTCAGAACTTTAAGGGTTTTGTTTCTTTTTTGGTTTGTTTTTTTAATTAAAAATTACAGTTTTCCCATCAGTTTTCAGTACTATGCCTCTCACAAAAGCTGGTGTGTCTACTGGCTAGTTTTTGCCTAAGATTGTTTTCCATGACCAAATAATGACCCAGAAGATGCAAAGAAATTTCCTTGTGCTTTGATGGGGCACACTGCTCTCACACTGAGGGGGGCAGATCATATCACCAGTGTTCACCTATGACCCATGTTAATTAAAAGGGTTCATCATGGCTGAAAAGACTGGCTGAGGTGTTTAAGAAGGGGACATACTCATCCACATAGTCTTGGACTGCTGTGCATTAACTTTCATAAGTGCTGTGACAACATGTCATGTATTTTATTTTGTTATTTTTGCTGCTGTACTGCCTGGTTTCTCAGGGGTGATTATACTCTGCAAATACACAGTAAAAAAAAAAAAAAAATCCTTGCCTAAAGGGCCTTCTAAGTTTAGACCAAAAAAAAAAAAAAAACACAAAAACAAAACAAAAAAACCCCACAAAAACAAAAAAAAAACCCCGAACCTCTGATCAGCAACAGGTTACAGAAAACAGGCACATGGACAGTGGAAAGCAATTGGTTAAAACAACTCAGAAAAAATGTTGTGGAAGTAATATGTTTGCAATTTTTTTATAGCCACGTAGCAAATATGAGATTGTGCATTCATGTAAATGAGCTTGTGCATTCACCTGGGGCTGAAATAGCCCCATTAAGGGAAGCTGCTAATGACAGCTGTCAAGTGATAAAGACATTTTTTAAAGTCCAGGTGAAACTGGGATAAGAATGTTTATTGACTTAGCTGATATTTCACAAATACACCTGTTAGGAAATATATGAAACAAAATGGCACTTGATATCACATACTGCCTTATGCTATTCTCAGCTTTACTTTTTCACATGTGTTTTTAAGCCTCAGTATTGGTCCTTTTTGTCTTTTATTCTTGTACTGTCTTCATGGCCCTGTACCTTAAAACTTCAATAGTGTTTTCAGGGTGAGTTCTCATGGGTGTCATGGGAAGCAACTACCATGTTGCCACTCCTTACCTTTTGTTTTGTTGACCTTGAATCATGTTGGAGAAAACTAAACACTTGAATAACAAAATAAAAATCAGCAATTTTAATAATTAAACAATATTATCCAATAATTTATGTGCACAGTAGCTAATATGCAAAATTTTCACCCTCTTAGTATACACCCCTCAGAGCTAACAGCACCAGAAGTGGACACAATGGGGACTAGGAGTGGCTCAGAATGAAATGTGTGTAATGCTGGGGAAAAGGCATGACAAAAATCATCAGGTATTTTGTCATCTTCATCCTTACCTCCTGCTGCCCTGGACAGTCCCTGCCTCCCCAGAGGCAGTGTCCTGGGACTCCACTCGTCCTGGGTTGTAGTGGTGTGTGTTTTGTTTGATTTTGCCTCTCTCGCTGTTGTATTTTGAGAGGGTTGTAAAGTTATGATTTGCCCCATGTTACCCCTGTCCCTTCCCCTTATAGTGGTTTTTGTCCAGGTTTTCCCACCACTCAGGGTGTCCATCAACCTGCTCACCCTCCCCTTTCCCCCCGTTTCTGCTAAGTCATTCCCAGTTGTCCTGCCCCCCTTCATGTCAATTAAGTTTTCCCTGCCCAGCTTGTTCTCGAGGTTTCTGTGTCAATCACCTTGTCCCCCATGTATGGTTTGTTGTGTGGGTTTTCTCCCACCCCTATGTTTTCCCTATTGGTTCAGTTAAACATATCCTNTGGTCACAGGGAAGAAGCTTCCCTCTTCCCTTCTCTCTTTCTCTCCCTCTGTTTTACTTGAGTTTGAAATATCCTCTGCACTTTGATGTATAGGCTGATTATCTGACTGAAGTACCTCTAACATACCCTCTATATTTGAATCAACAAAACCAATTTCCGTCTTTTCTATCTGATTTGTGGTGATCCTTTAAAATCCTCCCCTTTCAATGACTTGTTGAGAATAGCCTTACTTTTGCTTTTGGAAAATGCTGCCAATATCTGCACGGCATCAAAGTATGACAGTTGCAATTTATTTATCAGCACATTAGGTTTTAACCACAGCATGCCCTCTCATCACTCAAGAAAAAATTACAGGTTAGAGTCTTATTGCTATATCATTTCTATGAATAATATGCATAACTGAATTTAGTCCATCACTTGCTATTATTCTGTCACAGGAATGTCAAAACAGAGGAGCTGTAAAGCAAACAAAAGAAGAAAAATGGTAGTCATAAGGTAAACAGTTCCAAGAGAGAAAGACTATTACAGGTAGAGCATTCAATGGAAACTGGTTTTTAAGCAGGTACTAAGAAAGTAATATGCCTTGTCAAGACCTGATACAGAAAGAATATTGAAAAGCTAATGGACTTCTGGAAGGCAGGTAAGGCTGTAAGTAAGGCTATAAGCCTGCTTGGGAGGAGCAGACTGGTGGAGAACAGGCTGCAAAGGATGGCCCAGGCAGTTGGATCCATCCCCATCTTCAGTTTAAGAAGTTTTCAGCGCAAACACAGGCACGGAGACCTTGTTTAAAACTGTTGCATACCTTTGACTAAGCAAAGGAAAATTGTTTGAAGAAACTGTCTTGAATCATTCCTCATGACTGAAAACTAAAACAAGCCATTAATCTTTCTCAGTGGTCCAATTACAGGATTCTGTCTTCAGACAGGTGAAGGAAATGAAGCCCATCATGGAGAGGATGCTCATGAAATGTGAGATGCAGTTCATACTGTCCCTGGGACCTTATTCAGAAATGTCTGAGCAACTAGGTAGGCATGTCTTTATTGCAGTAACTCAGGATATTTCATGGAATTACTACAGTTATTGAGCTAACTTTATTGCTATGCTACTTCATAACCTGCAGTCCCTTCATTCTCATAAAACCCATGTGAGGTAGGGCTATAGGTTCATTTATCCTGTATTATAGGCTAAATAAGATTCAAGGCTCCCAGGGAAATAATCAGGCAGAGTTGCACAACTCTAGGACAAGCTGATAGGTAAGAAGCCAATGGAAAATACTTTTGTCTTCTAATGAGGTTTGTATGGTCTCCAGAGCTTGCTTCAGCCTGAGAAGAAAAAGTATATTTTTCAGTATTTTTGTCCTTTAGGAAAAAAAATTCATAGACTATGACAACAACTGAGGCTTGAACAGAGATCATTTCAACCAAGAAATTTTGAAAAGCTTCAAGCATGGAAAATCCATCTTTAGACCCTAAGGCCTTCATAAGTGTATCTCTCTCTGTTTCATTATTTTAGTTTCCCATAACAAAGGTGGAAATAATCTTTCTTGAAATTCTTCATAACTCAGCATTAGCCAACAAGTATACTGTCCAAACCTTTTTTTAAAAAAATCACTGAATTTAAGGACATAGTAATAATGATGTTAGACAAACAAAAACACATGTATATTCATAAGAACATGTGTCAAAATTTCTATTTGCCAAAGTATTTCTGGAGCTTTTATAGGCAGAAAGAGGTTTCAGTTTTTAAAAGTAAAAGACAAAGAACAAGTTGAACTGTTGGAAAAAACTTGGTGACTATAGAGTTCAACACAAAACTTTTCTGCATAAAGTTTTTTGAAATGTAAAATTCTACACAAGTAGTGATATTAAATTGAACTGTGAAACTGAGATATTGCTCTGTATCTCAAGTCAATCTCTCTCATTGTCTTAATTTCTTTATTTTTATTTTTAATTGTTAATGTTATAGATATTAATAATAATAAAAACTTAAGAAAATACTTTTTCCACTTGAAAAATTGTGAATTTTCAGAAAGATTTTAAAATTTTTTGATTCATCCTTTGAATCTAAATTTGGAGAATAACATCAATCCAGAGCTTTCCTTCATATAATCTTCATTTTCAGAAGTTCAGATGTTTGAAACAAGTCAAAAATAAAGAAAAATATCTCAAATTTTTAAGGCAAGTGGATTTTATGGGGAAAAAAAAAGAAGCAGTAAATAATATTTGTCTTTCCTCTAACAACCATTTATTTTTTTAGTTTGAACTTTTGAGAAAAATTCAATTATTTTGAGTCTGCTGTATTTTATGATGTGCTGCCAATGATACACTGAAATTATATCAAGGTCATTGCTTGTGATTGACATTATCACTGTCCTTCTTTGGCTTATTACATTTTTTCTGAGCAGGAAATCCTGATGCTGTCAAGTGAAGTCACTACAGAATTTCTAGAGACTTATACTGCCATCCTCCTTAGGCAGAAAGTAAATAGTTCTTTCCCTGTTGCACAATCTGATCAACATACCTACAGTGAAGAGGCTCCTTTTTACCAAGATAATGAATCCCTTCTCTCTTGCCATATTTCATAAGCTCTGCATGAAATTTGCATTAAAGCAACCTATAAACATTGTGAAATTTTATTATGGCAAAAGCAAGCCGTTGTTGGCCACTCTTCATAATGAAGCACAGAGTTTAGATTAATTCTGATGGTTGTGATCTATTTCCAGGCCATCACAGAAACTGTTACAATCTCTTTCTACTGTTTTAAATGGACATACCTTAAAACAGATATTTCAGTGAAGCCACTTCCTTTCTGGCTAATTCAAACCTCTTTATTTTGTAAAGCTGTGATATATATTTTGAAAAGCTTCCTAAGAAAAAGGATGCACAACCTTTATTTAATTATTTGACATTGAATAAGCACAGTTCTTTTCCTGCCCTTTAATGGCCCAAAAGGAAGTTTTGTGTTTCAAGGACTTTGATGAGAATCAAGTGGTCAATTTTCAAGTTTTAATTCCTTTCCAGTGTTCCTTATTGACTAGAAATCTGGCAGCCTGGAGTATAAAATCCACTGCTCTGAGTTAGGTGCCTCAACTCCTGAGCATTGTGTAGGATAAGTTAGCTGTAAGGATCTGGAATAAAGAGCTGCCAAAGATGAATGAATTTTACAGTAGGAATTTTTCCATTATACAAGGCTGAGTGGTTGAAATTTAGATGTCAAATGAAAGAAAATCTCTGTGGTTATTGAATATCACTTGGTTTTCAATGTAAAAAGAAGTGAGAGCAAGGAAAAGCCCTACCAGAACTGTAAGTCTCTGAAAGGGAGAATAACATGAGAATGATAAAAGAGCATTTCATCCTGAATCACAGACGATCACTTCCAGAACACAAAGAAAAATCAGAAATAAGATGGCTTTTTTTTCCCTTACCAATTTATGACTTCTCATTAACTCTGTATTTTCAGGAGCAGGTGTCTGTGAGTCCTTCTAACTGATGCTGAAAACTCCAGAGTTCCACCCAAAGAAAAATGTATTAGAGGGACACATTTTAATAGACTTCAAAAGGAAATAGAAAACACAGAAAGTTTGTAACAAAGACTGTACAGTTTAATTAGTTGTTCTGGAGAATCATTTGAGCTATTTGACTTAAAATTAAAACAAACCAGTTCAATATGAGACTAAAAATCCAAAGGAAATATAGAGGACCTCAACAAAACAATTAATATTGACTTAGCGATTTTACAAAGATTACAGTTAACTACCCTTCCAAAATAGTACATAACTTTTCCATGACAGCTCCTGAAAAGGACTTGTTCAGCAATGCCTCAATGCACTGCTAGGAAAACAGCAGGAACACACTGCCAGGGATGAGGGAATAAGCATGCCTAAGGATCTTGGAGCTGGGTGGGAAGAAATTGTGCTGCAATTGACAGAGACTGTGTCTCCTCTGGCAAGTAGTGCAGCCCAACATGGGTCTGTTGAGGGAAACACTTTTTATGAACATGTTATGTGTTTCAGGAGGGTCTCCAACGTGTTTCCCTGAGGTGTACATGCATTAGCAGCTGTAGTGAAATAGGTGCTCACCTAGAGTTTGTCTTCCATTCTGCTTTTAGCCAGATGGAATCCAGTTTCTGTCTTCCATGAATGCTCTGTGATGTGAAACAGAGGATGGGAAGTATAAGACAGGGTCTTGTCCTGATCTGAACTAAAAGGCTAATGTAGATACATTTAGAGTCCATCTGCACACAAGTAGATAAGAGATTGTCAGTGTCTGGACAGGACTCTGCTCCCAAGTGTTCACTACATTCTTGCTTCTTTGAATCTGTTGGCCTGGCATGGAGGAAGCCCTCAGCAAGGAAAAAAAAAGCCAACATTATTTTTCCTTCCTGCTATTGGAAGATAATAAATCTGTTTTCAGGGCTGCAAAACTAGTTGAACTAGTTGGACAATCTCAGAGCAAACACACAGTTTGGGCACTGTTTATTTGGAACCTAGATGAAGGGCTGACTCTCTAGATTGTTCTTCATGTTGGCTGTTAGCGTATGAATTGGTGGTTAGTGTGCAAACTGACACATGGCTCTTCAAAGTCAGAGAAAAATATTTTTTTCAATAGGCCACTGATTAGATGCGGCTGAGTCAGAAGGGTATGAGTCACCACTCAAATGACAAGTGTAAATTTAGAGCCTGAGGGGAAGGGAGGAGGCTTTTAAAAGCAAACACATTGTTTGAAACCGAAGAAATTGAAGCCAGGTCTCCGCCACAGGATTTTGCTGGCATACCATGTATTGTCTAGAGGTGTTAGAAAATCACCCACAGAGTTGACACTGGTCTGTTGGCAAAATCCACAGTGAAGACACAGGGATGCTTGAGGAAGAGTGTTTGTCACAAAGCTGTTGCTGTGCAGAGGAGGATACAGCTATGCTGACAGATAAACATCTTGGGATAAGATTGTCTATGCATGTAAAGGTGCTCCTGTTTCAACAGGCCCCTCAGAAAGTGCAAATCCCTACGTCTAGTTTCAAGATCCTGAATGGATTTAGGTATGAGCTAGCTCTCAGATGCACAGTGTGTGTTTGAAAACAGGAAGATCTAGGTGCTGGGGAACTCTGTAGTCTCAGAGTGGTAGTAAAGAGAATTGTTTAGGCTGATGTTTTGGAGCTCACTGTCTCAGTTTGCCCCCAGTACTGTTTTAGGTGCCCACATTCTCTAGCATTGTTTCAAGAAAATGGGAGAAAAATGGTCTAGATACAATAGTCAAAAGGTGGCTTTGCAGTAAAATATTCCAGAGTAAATATTAGTAGATCACACCAAATTGGCACAGAGTGTCAAGTGAGATCTGTCAGGGCACTCAGCTGAATGCCAATGAGTATTTTGATTAATGGGAAGGTTGATGGAACAGAATCTCTTACAAAGTGTGTAGACATCAAGGCACAAAGCAGACTGTAAACACTTCTGAGGACAGGATTAGAATTCAAGACAATTACTTGAGACTGGAAAAAAAGGGTTTGAAAACAATAACAAAAAAACCCCAACCTAACAATGAACTGCAAGGACCAATCCAGTGAAAGATAAAAGCAACTACACAAATATATTTATAAAAATAAAAATAAAAATTAAAAAAAAAAAAAAAGACAGAATACCTTGGAGTATTAAAGTCTGTTGTGGACCACAAACTGTATGACAGGCCTAAAATGCACTGTTGTTATAAACAAAACAAATCACCATACCAAATGAACAGGACTGTCTTCTTCAGAACTTATGAAGCAATTAATCTTTTTGTCTCTATGTAGCTCGGGGCACTAAACTTTACCAGAGACCCAGCCACATTAAGTAGAATAACAAGAATACTGAGAGGTTTAGAAAATGTGATCTATCCATCAATGCAGAGGCAATTCAGGTTGTTTTCTTTTTCTTTTTTTTTTTGAATAAAAAAGAAGTATAGGAGAACATGATAAAAATTCACTATTGAAAATATAGTGAAAAGTATTGAAAATGTAGTGAAAGGGTGGTGATATATGACTTTTCATTTCCAGACAATGAAAGAAAATAAAAATTAATTTTCTGAAGGACAAGATATAGTTTAGATATTATGGAGTGTATTCCTAACACAAAGATCAATAAGCATCAATAAGCTACCTAAGTTGTGTCATCTTCATTACTGAAGGTCTTAAAGATAATCTCAGGAAATATTTGCCAGGGAGAATAACAGGATTTCTAGTTCTCCTGAGAACAGGGGCATGGATTAGCTTTCCTGTGAAAGTAACTTCCAACTTTGCTATAAAGAAAATTGACCTGACTCTTCTTATAGGCAAGGAGCAAAAGCACAAGGAGAAACAGGCACAGCTTCCAACAAGAGTATTTTCAGATAGGTGCAAGAAAATATTTTCTCCCTGTGGATAATTCAATTCTGGAACAGGTTTTCCAAAGGGGCTGTAGAATCTCCAAGTTTGGAAGTATTCAAAGTTCTGCTGGACAAGGCCCTTGCTGCTGCTTTAAGCATGGGGTTAAACAAATGAGCCCCAGAGATCCCATCAAAACTCTAGAATAGAATGGAATTATGGGGTTCTCTGATGCCATGACTCTACAGTTAAACTTACACATGAAAAGGGAGTGTCATATCACCCTGGGTGTAATGTGTGGGTCCAGAGAAGGAAAACCGAAATTTACATTATCTGCAGGCTGTCTTGGATTTCTTCTATAAATTAAAGTTAGTTATTTTCCATCATTACCTTCAATCTACATAAATGAAAACCAATCTGCATTAAAATATTGAAAACCAATCTGCATTAAAATATCTTTCATCTCCTCACTGATTCCCTCCCCTTTCTCTTTGGATAACCAAATGTATTAATATTTTTAATCAGAGAACAACACTGAAAAGAGCATTATCAAAAGCTGTCTTTGGGAAGTGACTTAACTGATTTGCCTTTGATCCCTGTCATCAAGTAATTAGCTTAAAGTTTTCAATGTCAAAATGACTGGGGAAAAAATAAGAGAAATTACCTTTTATTCTATATTTTGGCAGAAATGTTAGCCCCACACTTGAACTGAAATTGACTACATTACTATGAGGTAATTAGAAAAGCAGGAACCTCTTTCATTATAACTTAGTTGTCTAGTGTGCAGGATTAGCTGTTTCCTTCATAGCTATTATAAAATGTTCTTTGGACAAATAACATGTTGTTTTTAATGGAGGATGGGAATATTTCTGTCTATTAGCTAGAATAAAAATCTGCTCTTTATTTTTTAAGGTTGCTTTAGACTTACACGAGGGTAGGTCCAGATGGCATTTGGTCCAGAGTGATTTCAAGCAAAGCATTGGGTGAATTTCAGTTCTGTCTACTTGCACAGCAGGGGATGGGTAGGTCAGCAGGCAGTCAGGTGTGACAGCAACAAGCTTCCAAATCTACCAGAAGGCCCTCTGCAGACTTTTGATCAGTGAATTGGGAATGTAATAGATGGTATGGATTAATTCATGCTCCTATGAAATATAAAAATTATTGTGAAATAACTTATGTTCATAAACGAGTTGTGCATGTATGAAAAATCTTTAATGGTTTAAACCCACAAGCAGAGGAGGGGGAAGGTTGCTTCACAGGATTGTGAAACCGAGCGGCAGAGGAGGAGAACTTGATTAACAAACTAAAAGACGTGGCTCCAATGGAGATGAACCTCTTCCCTCTTCCTGGGACTGATTGGGGAACACCCAGGCAATGATCGGCTGACAAGTGCCCACGATGGAGATAACCAGGGTCCTTATCCCTTCACATCAGAATACCAGGTTCCCTAACTCGGTAACTCGGCCTCTGATCTCATCTCTTCTCTGAAACGTCTTTGTCCCAGTCCAGCACAGAGAAAGGAAACCTCATGAATACGTGAAGCAACAAAGGAATAGGAGAACCTCTGCTTCAGGCAGAAAAAACTGTATAAAAATCAACCCTATGGAAATGGCATTTGTGAACAGAGGGGGTCCTGACGCGATAGAGGTCAGACCAGAGTTCACCCAGCGCCGATCCCGGGCTCGGTGCTGTCCTTTTAATTGTGGCTATCCAAATTGTATTTTGATCGCGAAATAGAATCTTAATTTTTTTATTAATACTAAATTGGCTGAATCACTAATTTACCTATAACAAGAACAGCATCACTCAGTTAGGAGGGTGCTCCATTTTCCCTTCACTGAATCTGTAGAGAGCCAGTCAATCTTATGTAAGTGCTGCATTCCAGCAAAATGAGGCTTTTAAAAGCCCCCAGGAACAGACACAGACATGCAGAGAACCAGTGATGCAAGAGACACTTGAAAACAGGCTTTGAAAACTTTTAGGAAAGAACAAGATGCCTGTAGAACAAGATGGCTGCATATGCAAATATATATTTTTATAAGCACTTTGGAAATATCAGGTGGATCACAGCACAAAGGAGCAGGAAGAAGGTTTGTAGAGACAAGGGGATTTCCATATAACAGTGAGTGGCACTGGAGTTTCAGAGCAGAGGAAGGACAAGCTAAATGAATTAATTTGGATTTCCAGCAGTTCTCTGAGGACTGCTTGAAGAAGTTAAATAATTCCTCTTCGGGTGGCCTCTTTCCCAGGAGAACTGCAGTCAGTGGTAAGTGAAAATACTCAGGGAATTTCATTGTATTCTGAGTGCAGATCTTGAGATAAAAGAGTAAACCTTCCTAGCACCTTCACAGACTTTGTCACAAGCTTTTACACAGATACAGGCTTTGGGCCAGTTTGTGAATGCAACAGAAAACCTTTGATGGGCTCCTCAGTACATGCCCAGATGCAGGGAACCAAACTGAGCTCCCCTGAGGGCCCCTTCACTCACAAATCTATCCTTGTGCTCTCACTGCTTGCATTGTTCTGAACTCAGCACTTGTAGTCTTTTCTATGAGCCATTTTGACTTAGTCTGGCAGAGAACTAAACCAGAAGAAAACAGCTGCTCCTGGGTGAACAAATTCAAGCAACTCAGAGTGGGTTCATCTGCTCAGGGTCAGTGCCACTGCAGCAAAACAAATGACAGCAGAGGTCCAGGAGAGATGGAGGATGACAACTCCTTGTAGGGAGCTGAGTGACAATTCCACTGCTTAACAGATCTCAGACACATTTCTTGGAGGGCAGTGGCTCCTAGGTAACTTTTTCCCTCCAGAAACTGTAAAGACAGCATAGAGTAACCAGCTCAGAGTTATACATCCAGCTTTTAAATGCTTGCATGAGTATATACAAGGCACTTGCACCAGGATACATCCCCAACCTTAAGATGACATAAGAGATTCAGTATTGCATAGGTGATGTTTACAAGAATGTCCCTAGAAAGGGTGGGGTATAGAAATAATCTGAATTCTGTCTGCTTTTAAAGTACTGAAACCATGAGGCTCCTGTGCTTACTCTGGGAGCCAAACCTGCAGTAGTGTGGATGCACAGACATATGGAGGGTAAGTGATATTGAAATCTGGCTCACAGGGGCTTGGAAACTAGAGTACATCTCATTTATACAGCAGGACTCTGACTGCCTTTTTTAATCAGTTCCTCACAGTCAGTTTACTCACAGGTACTTAAGTGAGAACAATCTCGGTCCAGCTAATTGTGTGAATAAGCTTTTCTTTTGCCATGATCTATACTGGAGAGCAAAATCTCTTCAATCAACTGCAAAAAATCTACCAGACACATATGTGAGCACTGGAAAAAACCAATAAAACTATGAGAAAATGTGAAATATAAATTAATTCTCAGCTTAGAGTCTGTATGTTTTTTTACAATCTTTATCTTCTCAAGTTACACAATAGCTCTCTGAAGACAAGCAGGTTCATTTTCAAATGAAAACTGTTTATCCTCTATTGAATCAAAACAACTTTGTGGTAGGAAAGTGACTTCAGGAAACAGTAAGTGATCCTATAGTCACTACAGACACAAGAAGATGGCTTCAGAACACAATCAGTTGAGCAGGAGAGTGTGAGTGTCACCCTCATGAGTAGGTGGCCAGGCAAGGTATCATCCTGCTTTTTTTTTTAATATGAGATTCTCCTGTGCCTTTTATCTCACTTGGAGGACAGCATCTCCCACTGTATTAACAGGTTATGGTGAGGCCTTGACACATTTCCTACCCAGAAGGAGCACTGCTGACTCACTGGTGTCCCAGAGTAGACTTATTTTAGCCTGGCAATGCTTATTCTCAGAGCAGAGCAGAGAGTGATCTGCTACGAAGCCTTTTGCCTGGGACTGTTATTACAAAACAGGCAAACAGGAAGGTAGGAATTGGATAACCTCTTAAGTCACCAGGCAGCTCTAAGTGGTAGTGTCATAGGGCAGCACTAAGTGGTAATGCCTTCCCCATTTTAACCTAGCCTACCTATATCACTGCAGATATATTAGGAATAATGATGTAATTTGGACCTGTGCAATGGGAGATAATCACAATTAAAAATAAACTCTGCCTCCTTAAAACACAAAAATTACTTGTCTGTCAGTGTGCTCATTCCCTTTTTTTCTAGATTTCCTGTTGACCTGGTACCATTCACTTGGCAGGTTACAACTGGTGTGTGGTGTGTAGACTTAATATTTGAAGAAGCAGAAAATACTTTATTCAAATGCAAAACCACAGGAAGGACTTCCACTCAAACAAAGCAGGAAACACAAGTTAAGAACACAGGAAAGACAAGTTAATTCTTTCAGGACTGGAGGGGTGAGTATTTCAAGGATGGGGGTTGTCTCTCTGCCCTTTGTCTTCACAAGTAGCAAATTTAACACCAGGAATTGACATAATTCATAATGAGACTTACTACACATGTCTTCCCTATGTCTGTAATGGTGCTAATGCACCTTATAAGTCAAAAACAAGGGCCCAGAAACCCCAGCACATTTTACCACACATAGGTTTAGAGGTTTTTGTCAAGTCCACCTTATAGCCTGTCTCATTTAATTGCTCAAAACTGACTGCTAGAGCACAATTCTAGCTGGAAATAAAATATATTACACAGCGATTTCAGTTCGTGGTCGGTAGCCATGGAAACACCAAGCAATAAGGCTTGAGAAAGGAAATGGCTGTAAAGGGCAAAAATGTGCAACTTGAATCCAGACAAGTGGAATACAGAGTTTTCTTTTCTTCATAAGGGAATTTTTAGTTCCTGTTTTAAGGCAATTAACTTCTTCCTTTGCTTAATAGAAACTAACCCTCATACATTTTTTATATAATGTGATTTTTGTGGCATGTTCAGAATTTCTCAAGCCCAATCCTGAGCTTCTTCACCTGTTGCACATCCTCTAAAGCTAGCCTCAGTCCCCCTGCCTGTAATGGTTTTGAAATGTGGGTATAAATATTTTCAAAGTTTTTGGATCACTACTTTTATTAGTTCAAATTTATAGTGCATTTTTTGCTCTGTGGGCAACATTAAAAGTCCAAGAAAATCAAATGGACAAACAGCTGCTTTTCAAAAAACTGCATAAATTGAGTATAAACAAACCAGCAATCTGTTAGGCCTGTCAGTTTCTGTAACAGGAAACAGATATCATTAACTTTCTTAGGCGATCATCATACAGAAGCCTAAATATTGGATTTTATTTTTGTTGTTATATCCAAAATACCAGCTGCTACTACAGAAGAAAATTATACTGGTCTGACATGATTTGCTCTCAGGAAATCCAAGTGTGTTGCTGCTGCCCATCTCCAGTTACTTTTCCACAGCTTCTAATAATTTCATTTTCTGTTTGTTTTTTTCTTTTTTTTTCCTCCAGTGATTGAAGTAAAACTGACAATAGAATAATTACTGTGTAATGCCTTGTATCCCTTTTTGTTCTCTTTACTAAAGACATAATCTATTCTCCCCAGGGGGACAAAGTTGTTACCAGTTCCAAGAGGCTTCCTTCCTTTAGGTCTTCATGCATTATCTTAATATAAAGTTTCTCAGATCAGGTGAATTAAAAACATCTGCTTTAGCCAGCTTACTCTCTAATTTTGTGATTTCCATATTGCACTCAGAGGTCTTACCTTTTTTTTTCGGTCCATAACTGCATTAGGTCACAGCTGACCTTTTTGGTGAGGACAGTCTCAAAATCATACATTCAATTTGCCTTCTTGACATTCTTTGTTATTCACTTTTCCTGTCCATTGGCTAGAAGAAAAGTACAGACTCTGTCTTCCTTTTCCTTTTAATATAATGATTGAAAGTTCCGGGAATTCCAAATCATCCCTGATGCTTCTTCATGTCACTGTTCATGTTGCTTTTACTGATGTTTTTTACTTGCTCAGCTTGTCTTTTTATATCCATCCTTAGTGCTCTGATCTAGTTTCTACTCTCTAGTCTCTCTTCTTGGTTTAGATGTCAATGAAGAGTTCACAGTTTAAGTAACCTGATCTCCTAGTACATTTTTTATCCTCCTCTGTTGGGACAGGATTGTGCTTCTGCCTTTAGTAGTATTTGCTTGAAGAACTGCCAGGACTCTTAAAATACTTTGAAAATGCATTGACGTTTCCAGAAATCCCAAAGATGAATAACATACTCTTCAAGAGAGTTTTATGTTTCCATCATAAATGTGACATTAAGAATGGGAAAAAAGCTCAGATGACATGGCTTAAGGAAAGGTGAAACAAATAAACTCCAGTTTAGGTCTCCCCATTAAACTCTTCCAAAAACATCCTTGCCCAAAGTACCTTTTAGCACACATTCACCAATGAAGTTCTACTCTCAACAGACATATCTTTATTTAGAGAAAAAAATTGAATTTCTTTCTAGGAAGAGAAAGAAAATTAAAGAATAAGAAATATTTATTTTTTACAGATAAGCTGAAACTCAAAATCTTTTACTTTTCCTTAGTTTTTTGTTTTCTTTTTTTATTGTTTTGATTTTTTCTCAATCTAATCTACATATTTATAACCTACTGATAATTTTATTAATTATTTTGTGAAAAACTATATGAAGTTTGGTAAGTTTCCTTTTCATTTGTAATTTCTTCCATTCTGTAAACGCTGTGCTTAAGGAATATATTTGCTGTTAAGTGACAGTGGCTCTGCTGCTGGTCATTACAATACTGTCACACTGAAAAGACAGTCACACCTTAATTGTGATTTTTTTTTGTAATATACAATCATAACAAACATGTCAGAGAATAGATTTTAGTGAAACCTATTTGGTATCTTAAATGGTCACTGCAAAAATTCTTCACGTTACTGTATCTTGCTTCTGCACCAGTATTGATTAAAAGGAGATGTTATTTCACCAGGCAGGGTAGTCTTTGATTTCAGTCTCTAAACCAATCCATAGCTATCAGTATATCTGATTTACAACTCCTTCCACTCTGGAAGATGATCATTCACATAGGCTACTGAATTTATTTTACAGCACATTTCTAAATCACTGTCACACTCATGGGACGTTCAAGGAATAGGAGGCCAAATGAACAGGGTAGGGCAGAGTCATGAACAGAGCAGAGTCTTTGCTCTGCTCTGCTCCTTCTGTCACCAAAAAATTCCCCTTTAGACTGTGAACATGTGGGAAAATCTCTCTGGAAGTACACAGGGGCTTTAGGGGATTACTCAAATGCAATTCAAGTGTTCAAACTCATAAAGTTTCTCATGAACCACTGAGGGCCCAAAAGACCCTATGGAAGTTTTTTTGCCTTACAAAAGGGGTGAGGATCTAAATACTACTGCCCAGGTTTGATACTTGAAGTTAGACTGGCCAAATTCTTGGTTTGAAGGCAAGTTTTCAACCTACCTTCCTCATCTGGAACATGTTTTTCAAGATGCTGGATATTAAGAATGCTTCACAAAAAAGTATTTTTGAAACTAGTAAATAATAATAAGTAATTCTAGTTATAAAAAAAATTGAAAACCAAAAACATTACAGGGAACATCACAACAGCAAGACTATGAAAACACTAAAAAAATATGTCATAAACAGTATTAAATAGCAAAGTATGAGTGAGAGCTGGAGCTGGGAACACAGCAGGCCTTTGCATAAGTGGAAAGAAATTAATAATAATAAATAGGGAAGTAATAGAAGTGAAGGCAAAGATGTAATGAAATGCAAGAATAAATTTTAAACAGTGATGTATTGTGATATTGTGCATTGTGGAGTGGCTTTAAACTGAAAGGCAGTGGGTTCAGATTAAACATCAGGAAGAAATACTTTACTGTGAGGGTGGTGAGGCACTGGAACAGGTTGCCCAGAGAAGCTGCAGGTGTCCCATCCCTGGGACTGTTCCAGACCAGGCTGGATGGGGCTCTGAGCAACCTGGTCTAGTGGAAGGTGTCCCTGCCCATGGCAGGGGGGTTGGAACTGGATGATCTTTAAGTCTCTTCTGACTCAAACCATTTTATGATTCTATGATTATGCTGACAGACAGAAGAGTGAACTACACTGACTTGAGAGAACAAGACTGGTAGAAGTTAGTGGTGATGTGAAATGCATGTTGCTAAAACTTGTTGACCACAAACCATGTCTTTACTTTGTAACACTGGGCTTCAGTGTCGCAACTTTCCATCTTGTAGATGGAAAGACAGACAGACACCAAAACTTCACTCTGTGTTTTTGACCTTTTTATGTATTGATATTTTTTGGACTGCAAACTGTTCACCAGTGAAATCAATACCTGGTTCACAAGACTGTCTAACAGCAGAGCTTTCCCATGTGTAGTTATACTATTTAATTCTGCAGAGTATCCTGGAACAGTTTATTTGAAAGATGTTTTATGTAAATAATTATACAATTGATTTCACAGAGTCACTCTAGCAGTTGAACAGATCTGTGTTCAGAGGAAGGAAACTCCCTGTAGACAGCACATCTCCCAGGCTTAACTGTGGCTGTGTTTTGAAGAAAATTTTCAGGGGTCTTAGGGGATTTTTATCTGACAGGCAGACTGCAAATGCTGCTGTATAGTATCTAGCTTGAAAATAAAGGCTGAATATATGGGGCAATCAATAGCAGAAATTAGATTCCCCAGTGGAAACCTAACAGAAAACCAAGACTCATTGCTCCCTTAATTCCAAAACAGTCTGTGTTAGTTTCTTAAACCAAACCACAAATTCTAGAAACACAGTCCTAAATCCATGGCTGTGTATGTGAGAGGTAACTATGACTTTCCTAGCTGCTTTTAATAGGTTTTATACTTTTGTAATTTTTGTCTTCTGATACATCCACATATATCTTCAAACTTTCTTTTCCTCACACTTCACCCTTTATATGCAAATCTCTGGTTGGATTAAACCTCATAGAAAATAAGTTGTGCCAGGTGGTGATTTTGAGCCCTAAAAGGAAAGAAAGATAAAATCAATTTAGAGTAGATTTGTAAGTCAGAAGGTCTGGGTAAAACTTCTCTCCCTGGACTGCTGAAATGCCACAAAGAATTCAAAAAAATAATAAGACATTTCCTCCATGTGGTACAGAGGTTAACTAAGTTGTTTCTCAATATCATAGAATCATAAAATGACTTGAGTTGAAAGATGTCTGAAGATCTAGTTCCAAATTCCTCATCTTTGGCAAGGATATCTTCCACTACACCAGGTTGCTCAAAGCCTCATCCAGCCTTGAACACTTCCAGGGTTGAGACATCCACAGCTTCTCTGGGCAACCTGTGCCAGTGCCCCATCATTCTTATAGCAAAGAATTTCCTCTTTATTTAATTTCTAAACCTACCATCTTTCAGTTTAAATCTGTTGTCCCTTGTCCTGTCTCTACAAGACATGGTAAAAACTCTCACTTCATCTTTCTTTTAAGTCCTCTTTATGTACTGAAAGGCCACAATATGGTGCCCCCACAGCCCTCCCATTTTCAGACTAAACAACTCAATGTCTCTTCTAAAATAAAGAAACTTCATAATGTCTTTGTATGAGCAGTATAAGCACAGCTTTTCGTCACATTGGGTCAGCAGCACTAAAGCCCAAATCAAAACCCAGATCCACTCTTCACTTTCAAGCAACCTCTCCTTCATCTCAAGTTCTCAGTCCCAACCATTGCTGCACGCTGTGGTGTGTGACAGGGGTGGTGCTGGTCCCTGCTGGACCTTACTCCTTTCACAAAGATGGATGTGGCTTTTCAGGTGACATGGAGCACATCAAATGGTCCAGTGTGCCCCAGTGCCCTCCCTAGCAGGGAGGGGAGGAGGGAGGGAATGTCATCCTTCCTTTTGTATGGCAAACATGGGAGGTCAGCGGGTGATCCATGAAGTGCTGAGTTACAACCACAATTTTGTATGAGCAGTACTTTATTTTGGTTCACTGACTGTTCAAACACTCTTACACCTTCAGGGTGAGAGACTCTGCCAGTTCAGAGACCAGTCAGTCAAAAAGGGGAGTTACTGAGTAGTTTCAAGTGGAAAAAAAAGAGTTTGTGCAGCATAAAAAATACTATGGAATTCTGTAGTGGTAGAATGAGAAGGAAAACAGAATTAGGGAACAGGGCTGTAGCACTGGAAATTATAAATAATGAAGTGGCATTGTAGGACTGCAGGCTCAGGGAGTCTGACACAGGCACTGGGATTAGAGGGGCAGGTCTGCAAGCCTGTTTCAGTCCCTGGGATAGCCTTGTGATGCACTGTGCACCACAAAACCTCAGCTGAGGAGGCCACTGTGCTGACATTGTGACACTTCATACCCCTCTGCCAGGCAGCTGCATCGTGGTGTTTGTGGGGAAGCAGGATGAGGTCAAGACATGGGTGATGACATTCAGAGGTGGCAGATTTCACTCTTGTTCCTTGCTGCCTTGGGGCTTTGTTTCAGCTTCTGGACTGCTCTGGGACTTTATTGTGCCTCACACCTACCTCCTCAGGGACCCACCAGGCAGCTGAGACCTGCGTGTCAGACCACCCAGAAGGACAGATGTTCAGCTCAGGTGAATCAGCTGTAGTAAGACGGGTGAAGGAACAGGTCAATAAGCGGTGTGATCACACAGGATGCCAATTTGTGATTCTTGTGCTCCACGCCTGAGCCTTGACCCGTGTGCTGCTGCAGGAGGAGCTGCATCTCACCTGTGCACAGAGCTCCCTGCAGGGGCCACCAGGGCACATCCCACACGTTACAGGTCTGACAGACACCACCTCTGACCCTGCCACAGCTGCTGCCCTGTCCCAGCCAACGCAGCTAACCTTGCCCCCATAACCTCCTGGGCAGTCAGATAATCCCCAGGCACCTCTCCTTTGGTGTCCTTTTGGAACTGAGTATGGTTTGAGCACAACCTGCAAAATGAAAAACATAGTTCCTGCTCTGCTAATGCAAGTTTTTTCATTTTGTGCCTTAGACTGAGAAAATACTTTGTGTTTTTAAAGAGAATGAAAGTAATAAATCCACAAGCAAAATGTGCCTTATATACAAAATAACAATCAGGAAACAATATGTTGGTTGAATGAAAATATTGCATTTCACCAGAAATTACTTGTTTCATTCTGATTTTGACTAACTCAAATTATATGAAATGAGAACTTGCTAGAGAAAGGTAATTTGAAAAGAGGAAAAATCAACACCAAATATTACACTGTATCAAAAGGTTTTCTCCCTGGTTATTATTTTAAGAAAACTCTTGTTAAACCTATTTCAGCATTTACAAAGACAGAACATTAATTATAATGTTGTAACTTCAAGAACACTTGTATTGTCTTCATTGCATGAATAACAACCATTCTACAAGTAGTGGAGTGCAGACAAGCTGATAAATTTTACTCCAGAGCAGGAAGCCACACTACTCCATTACTTGCATTGGGAATTTCTAGCTTGGCCCCCACCACACCTTGTAGATGTGAACAAATTCTCACAGCATAAGCTCTGTGCTCAGTCTTCCAAGCTGAATTTTTCCCAAATAAAGGAAACATACATTTGTTTACATGCCTAGTACACATTTGGACATCACAGGTAAGAAAGATTCATTATATCCAAAGTCGGGAGCAAAGAATTTAGAAGTGTTCAGGTTGTAGAGATTTAAATCAGACATTTAGAGGAGTGTAAAAGAAGAAAATCTGAAAGCAAAGAAATAGAGACAATAGATTGCCATTTTGCTTTCTAGCTTCAGGTGATAGGATGAATATTGTCTTGTGGTGAAAAGGAAGGTAACATTTGGCTTCATGGCAACTTATCTGATGCTCCATGCCATCAGATACATTTTAGCCCTGTGCCTATCAGCAGTGTTCTCTCTGAAGCACTGGGTCATTTTGCCTTTAGGAATAAAGGAAAATTCTCTGTCAGCTGGTGAAGGGTTGCACTTTCATCCAGGTCTGAAGTAAGAAGTGCAGCTGATTTTATTAAGGACATGTGGTCTTTCAGAGATAGCTAAATCTTCTCCAAGGAGGTAGACAGTTCAAAGCTCCTGTTGAGAGGTTTGATGTGGAAGATTATGGTGCTGTAAGTATCCCCTGGAGAGCAGGTTTGCTTCCAGTGAAGAAGTCCTTCAGAGCTGATTGAATAGGAGCCCAGAACAATGGTTTATCTCTCTATTCAAGCCTTCAAAATTTACTTTGTGTCTGCCTGAAGCCAGTTTATTAGTAGTGCATCTGTACTAAGCTTTCATTGCTATCTGTTGAAGCTTCTTTCTTCAACATTTTCATGGCATTTTTTAAATAAATCCACAACGGAAAGAAAATTAACTTCTAAAGGAACAATATAGGAAGTAAACAATTTTCATTTATTTATCCTTGACAGAAAACCTATCATGCCCTAAAGCTGAACACTCCACTTTTCTTCCCATTATACAGGCATTTCCTCACCTTTTCATCAGTCACTGCTGAGGCTTTGTTAAAATATGAGGTCTCTGGGGCTTTGCTGCTGCTGTTGCACACACTTAGATCCTGTGATATTCTGGGTTTGTCAGCACAAAAATTACAAAAACCCCCTCACGGAAAACACATTATTAACTTTGCAAATCAGTTATTAAAAGCTGCGGAAATACCAGGATTAAAACTTGCCCCACTGTGCTCATGATTATGTAAGAGAATGTAATATAAACACATTCTCCTCTCCTATCTTCCCCCTCCTCTTCCCTCTTCCAGAAATTGAGGGATTTTCAAGAGATAGGAGAGTCCAGTTATTCACCCCTATGACAGATGAACAAGTTGTTAGCCCTGTTTTTGTATCCCACTAATGACAAAGACTGCAGATCCCACCAGGCCACTCCATCACTCCCCCTCCTCAGCTGGTCAGGGGAGGGAAGGATAATGAGATGGAAGGAGGTTGAGCAAAAGTGAAAAGTTGTGCATGCACAAGCAGAAGAAAATGGCAAAGTTTTTATTCTCTTCTCACCAGCAAACAATGTCCAGCCACCTCCCAGAAAGCAGGACTTCAGCACATGCAGTGGTTTTTTGGGCAGACAAACAGCTTGTCCCTTTGGTCAGTTGGGGTCAGCTGTCCCAGCTGTGTCCCTTCACAAGATCTTGCCCACCTCCAGCCTACTGATGGGGAGTGGAATGCTGAGGAGACAGCCCTGATGCTGTGCCAGCCCTGCTCAGCTGTAGGGAAAGCACTGGTGTGTCACCAACACCTTTCCAGCCACCAAGGCACAGCACAGCACTGTGAGCGCTGCTGTGGGGAAAATTAACTCCATCCCTGCCAGACCCAATACAGGCACAGAGACCAAACAGAAAGTTATTAGTTGACCCAAGGTAACTAGTTTAATGTATCTCCAGCCTGCTATTACAACAAGTAAGAAAAATAACTTTTGTTTACATCATAGGTTCCTGTGTTTCTCTTAGTAGCTTCAGCTCAACTGTAGTCCTGGCAGAAAGATCTCCAAAGCAGGTAGTGTTCTCACAAATCTTATTCCCTGGTTCTAGAGCAGAAAGAAGATAGAACTCCTTTTCACTTGTGATAACCCCCCACCTTTTTTTTTTAATATTCTAAATCACAAAAAAATTACAATATTTTGGCTGAAATTTAAATGAAAATATAATCAACCCGAGGAGGCACACAACAAGAAACTTCAGCCCAAGGGAAAGTTTGACTAAGCCTTGTCTGATTTTAATCTTACACAGCATATCCAGCAAGACTGACAACAGGTGGGGCTAGAAGCCTTCTCAGCAACGTGACAGTGCCTACTTTCGGACAGTTATGAAACAAGAAAAAAGTCAATTTTGCAGTACAGATATTAGCTCATCCTTCAGAGTCATTTATCTTGCCAAGGAGAACAGCAACCCCATTACCCTATCCCAAAGTCTGTTACTCTGTGAGTAATGACAGACAGCAAATCAGTCACTCCATTAGGCAGCCAGAAGTGTTTTGTTCAGCAATAGCTCTCTTCTCACTGTGAAACAAAATGACACACAAATGGCAGTCTGCTGAAAATCTCTGCTTTGCTTTGGGGCCTCCTGAGAAGCAGGTGTGCAGCCACACATCCACTTCACCATAGCATCATCCATTTGGTAAGCAGGCAAAGCTGTCCCAGACAAAAAAAAAGAAATTATGTCCCCAGCAAATATAAGAACACCTCAGCATCTGAAAAATGGTATTTCTGACTATGCAGAGCTCCTTCCAGAGGGATGTCAGGTGAGGTAAAGGAGTCTCAGTTCTGAGACAGAACCCAGAGTACAGAAACCAAAAGTTACGTCCAACCTTACAAATGCATAACTGCTGGCTTTCTCTTCTTGCATTTTATTTTCTCTCTTCTTATATAGACATTTCTCTTTGAGAAGGATTCAGGTGAGTCCCTCATCCTTTCCCAGCTGGATATGTGATAAAATTAGAGACATAGCTACAGAACTATTTCCTTTCTCAGCAAGTCTGTTGCAGATGCTGATTGGTTCTCAGCCCAGGGCAGTCTCCTGGTTGCTTCGGTTTTTGAACAGGAATAAAAGTGCATAAAAAATAGGAGAAGATCATAGGATTTCATTTTATATAAGTTCAGTCTCAAACAATTCAATAGATACCAGTTATAGAGTTAGATGAGGCTGTTTTGTATATCCAGTTCAACACTCCACTTGTTGCAGCGCTGCACAGGAACTGAGCACAGTCATAATTAATTTTGTTCCCATTCCCCTCCTGTTCCATATCCCTGTGGATAATCTTCCAAGTTCCCTTAGATCTACTAAAGAACAAAGAGCTTTCTAGGTCAGGTGCTGCAGTCTCTAATGTGTGAAAAATGTCCAAAAAAAGAAGCTTACCTTACAGATTTTCCCACAGAACATGATATATTAGGAGAAAGTCAGCTCAGCATAAGAGCCCAAATATCCAGTACCCTGAACCAGAAGAACTCTAATTCAAAATGACCACATAGTGCTAGGATGATGCTGCCACAGATAAGTCCTGCAGTTCAAGGAATAAGCACTTCTGTCCCTTTAATCATCACAGCTGTGAATCCCTTCAAGAGAGGGCTAGACCATTCTTTTAAAGAGCCAAACTGAACTCTGTTGATTTTGATTGTATTAAATATAGACCTAGGTAATATATTATTAATATATAGGTGGGTAATAAATAATTTTTTTTAAATAGTGAGGTATCCATAGTTTTCCGTTATATAATAGTCTGATGGTTGTAGCAAACTTTCCAAAAAAGTGTAAGCCTGAATCATTTCTTTCCTGTTCCCAAGAGAATTTCAAGATGAAGTTTCACCATTCTAGTAAGCACCTTTAGCACCCTGACAGAAAGTATTCCGCAGTCTGAATAAAGCAGAGTCACCAGCTTTACAACAAAGCTGTGTAAAGACTGCAGAACAGAATTCAGGATTTATTGGTGCTTTCCACAGGGACTCTCCAGGAAAGAGTTATCCAATGCTCTCTTTTTTCTGTTTGTGACCCAACTCTATTTCAGGGTTTTCTTCCTACAAGATTTCCTTCTTTCTCCTTCTGTTTTCTCTGCATGCGCGTGTTGGGCTCTTTGTCTTTTGTAGAGTTTTTTTAAAAGCTGGTAAAAGGCAACGGTTGCTTCCAAGAATTTTTCCCCTTAAGCACTGAAACTGTGTTAAAAATGCATCTAAACAGATATTGTTACCGTGGTAGGGGTCAGTTGCACACAGAAGAGTGGGAGTGTCTGACTCACTGTACTAGTTACAGTATGTCTTACTAGCGCCAATCGTCATCCATAATGTGACCCGAACTGTGATGGAAAATGCCTAAAAAAAAGTTGAGAACTTGTTCTTGAATATTGAATAGTATATAAACAGAATTGAAAGTACTGAAAAGCAATGAAAACAACTCCTTGATAAGAACTTTTTTCCTGCTTTACTCTTAGCCCAAGGTATTATTTGTGGTTTTTTCCAATCTAGCTTCTATTCACACAAAAGAATCACTAGAATAAAATCTCTGGCTTTTTCTCTGGAGGCCAGAGATTGACTTATTGTACCTGAGAAGGACTGGAAACTTTTGAGGTTCCCAGTTTCATTCCTTAGAGCAAAAGAACAAATCAATAAAGCTTATTAATTTCCTTTTCAGTCCCTTTGCACAGACTTATATCCATCCCCCAGAATATATCTAGTGGAGTTGCAGTAGTAGTTGCTGTGAAGAGAAACTCTTATAAGAAAACATATCTACTTCTGCATTTTTTCTACACTGCATAAAAAGAAATTAAATAATCAAAAGAACATTTCAGCGAATATGAAGCTGGAACATCTTTCACATGGAAATTATTTAATTCCATAAGGATTCCTCATACAAAAAAAGACCTGCTGTGGGGGTGAACCACAGCATTTTATGAATTTTATTATGTTTCTACTTTCCTAATTTTCGAATTTCTTTTCAGATATTATTATGAAGAGTTGTAGAGACAGTGTAAAAAAAATTGAGCAAGGATTAGTTTATGCAATTAAGGAACTAACATTATCTATTACTGTGGTTGCTTTAATTTCTCAATAATTCTTTTAACAGTTGTTTACTCTGCTAAAATAACTCTGAACTCCTGTGGCTTTTAAGAGATTAAAATTTCAGTCAGCATCAATTAGGGTAGTTCCTCAGAGGCAAAAAGCATTGCTCATATATATGTCATTGTAAAGACTTGAAAAAAGGCATCAAATAAAAGAAGATAAAATCGTCACTATGAGAAACCACTTGCAATTCCAGTTAGGGTCAGTGACTGCAGGTACAAATATCACAAAAGCAAAATTAGCTACACTTTCAATATACTTTGTGAGTGTGGAAGCCAGAACTAGCATTCTTTTGGGCACAACAGATAAATAAGTTTAAATAATGCTGAAAATGTGAAATTATACTTGTAGATTTCAGAGATCAGTGCTCTCTTTGAATTTTTAGAGTTGTGGAATTTTAAGAAACTAAGAAATGGAAATCAACTTTCCTGAGTTATTTTGGATTTTGATTTTAAAATTTATTCCAGTACATTATTCAGAATACTCTCCAAGGTGCTGTGTTTTAGTGGCAAGTGGTACTCACCAAGTTCTTTCACAGAAGTACCTGATAGAAGCAATATTCCATAGAAATTTTACAGAACTAGCCAGCATGCAAGAAAAGCTAAATAAAGGTCAGCACAGTGTCTGCCTGTCTGTGTTTTCATTTATCACTGGGTTACATCATCCCAGAGAGCCATTCATGGAGACTGAAACATTCATACATTATCTGTGATCTCCCTATAAATAGAAATATTAATTAAAAGATGTAATGACATAAGTAGATTGCATTCTAAGCATATTAGTTGAATATGTAATAGTGTTATATGGAAGCAACATATCATCCAGCTGCTCTTGGTCATAATCCACAACATTTTGTACATGATTACATATATTTGCAATCAGTTAAAAAATAAACAGTGGGTATGAGCTAACAATTTTCCATGTGAATCTTATTGAAAAATGACATTTCAGTGTAATATAAGACAACATTTCCATCTGATGTAAAGTAGCACATATGAAAAGAAAAATTTTTAAACATTTTGGGCTCATCAGTTCTTAGGTCATTTAGGTTAGAAAGTGTCTCGTGAGGTCTGTAATTCAACCATTTGTTCAATGCCCACTTGTTCAAACCAGAGTCAACTGTGAGATCTGGTATGTTAAAGAAAGCTCAGAAAACACAAAACTACTTATATCATATTCATGGTTACTGTTATTTTCACTTGATCTTTCCTTAAGATTTGTGGTCATGGATCTCTTTGGCATGTGAAGTCCCATTGACTTCACTCAAGTACATAATCTGTAATGTAAAAGTTGGTGAAAAGATATTTAATATCACATTAGTTACCTGAAATCCAATCTCTTAAAACACATTCTTCAACCCTTTATATGATACTCTCAACTCTGATTCCAAATGAAAAGGCTCATTGACACAAACTTTGGAAGCTGTTATTAGGAGAAAGCATAAGTAACTGTTGTGAAATGTTTGATAATTCATTATACTCTCCCACACTTCACTTGAAATAATTATTTCTGGCTTCTCCCACAGATGCAAGAAGAACACAACATGTATTCTTAAATGTACTTATACCAGTGGTTTGCATTTACTCATTTTGCTTTTGTCTCTGAAGTCATCATTCTGTTTTCTTTTTCAAGCATCAAGGAGAAAAAACCAGCTATTCCATTCCTTACAAACCATCACTGTGTTACATTTTTTAAGCAACATTGCTCATACAGAGAACCAGGAGAAGCAGGCTAGATTCTGATATTTAACTGCATTGCTGCCAATCTGCAGGAGCTGCCCTGTCTGCTGGTTACAGATAATCATGCTCTGGTTTCCAAACCTCTCATATAACATTAAATCTTGTTGTCAAATTACCTCCTGGCAACCACAGTTTTAAGAACATAATAACAAATTCTGTGGAAATATAAAACAGACATGCTGATTAGCCACAGTAATACTCTTCTCAGTTCTCCTGACCACACACTCAAGGGCACCTTTTAATTGCTTCAAGAACAGGAAGACAAGCTTTAACTTCTGCTATTTCACATCAAACAGCAGCTCACCTTTCATATTTCCACTGTTTTCCCATATAATGATTAATTTTGCATTTTCTCAGTCAGTGTATTGGCCTGCTCCTGTCCTCCACTCCTCTACACAACTGCAACCTTTTCAAAGTGATTCACTTTTGCTCAGACAACAGAAATTTGCAGTGTCTTGTTTATCATCTCTTTTATTAGCTGAGGATGTGAGCTCTTTAGAGCTGCATCTTTTCCACTGTGGCATAATCAAAACTGGTATGAGAAAATACTTTTGCCCACAGTAAAAGCATAATCCAGGAAACCTGTGCCTGAAGGAAGTTGCTCAATACAGGAATTTAATTGAATTTGGAAGAAGCCTGAACATTTTGTATTGTTAACAGACAGAGTTTTAATAGCTCATACCAAGGCACTTCTGAAAGAAATATTAGCCTTCATGATACAGCTCTTAAACCAAAATTTTAATTCTTCTACATCAGGACAAAGCAGGATTTACTACCTCTGTTTATGCGAAAACTTGTATGTTTTCCTCTGAAGCAGCTATGACTGACATCAGAATAATTGCAGCTTACAGCAGCTATGAGGCCTTGTATGACAACTTCTCTGTTCTTTAATAATATCATCAGTCTTTGAGGGAAAAAACCCTCATATTGTTCCTGAAAGTTTTCCCTTAAGAACTGCACAGTCCAGGAAAGTGTGCATTGTTAGCAATAGGCATTGATGGAGCACCATGATTATCTTCATAAGCTAATATTCTGGTTTTGTGTCAGAACTCAATTTCTCAGAGATGGTCAAGGCACAAAGCAACGGAGTATTTGAAGAAGGAAGGTGGAAAATAATGTTGTGCATCTATCCCTCTCCATCTGAATATAAAACACATTATTTCAGGACAGAATAATAGGCTTACAGCAGAACTTCTTAGGTTTAAGGGCCTACTTGGAACATTTCAGGCACATGTCAGAAATCAGATTAAAGGACATCCCACCTGGAATTTATGAGGCTCTATGTGGCTCTATGACCACAAACATTGTTCTCCTGAATTAACTTTGCTAAGAAACATTATAAGCTAAGAAGCCAGTAAGTCACTGTGCTGGTTTTGATCAATATAGAGTTAATTTTCTTCACAGTAACCAGTACAGGGCAATGTTTTGGATTTGTGGTAAAAACAGAGTTGATAATCCAGGGATATTTCCATTATTTTTAAGTGGTTCTTAGAATCAGAGCTTTTTCTGCTTCTTACACCACCCCACCAGCGAGGAGGAGGGGGGTACACCAGGACTTGGGAGGGGACACAATCAGGGCAGCTGATCCCAGCTGACTCAAGGGGTATGGCACCATGCTCTGCAGTAAAAGATGGGTTAAGAAAGAAGAAGGGGACATTCAGAGTGATGATGTTTGCCTCCTCAAATCACTGCTATGCTTGATGGAGCTCTGCTTTCCTGGAGATGGCTGCCCACGGGAAATGGCGAAGGAATTCTTTTTTTCCTTTGCTTGTGCATGTGACTTTTGCTCTACCTATTAAACTGTCAATGTATCTCAACCCACAGGTTTTCTCACTGTTACTCTTCTAATTCTCTCACCCATTCCACCAAGGGGAAGTGAGCAAACAGCTCACTGCTCTTCTCTCCTGGCTGGGGTCAAACCTGACAGACACAGGCAAATTGTCGGTGAGAAAATGATTGGTCCAGAAAAGTTTCCCAAGCATGTGAGCAATCCCACTGTCATGAAAATTCAGCAGGTGTTTAATGGCAAAAATACTGAAAATGGCAAGTGTGTGTATAGAGACAATGCTCTGACTGAATAGCTATATTTTATATTAGTAAGTAGTGGGGAAAAAAAAGTTATAATTACAGTGCTGCAAGTAAAATTTCTCACCTCAGTACTTAAAAAATTATGTTCTGTGATATGATCAGATTAGCTAAACAAGTCTTTCAGACCTTACCTTGACTGACATAAGAGTACTTTTTGCAAGACACCAAACAGTTACAGGACAGTAAAGAGAAGACTGATACATGACCAGGACACATTTAATACATGCCCTGGATCACAAAAACTCAGAACTGTTACTTGACCTACTGTGTGTAGCTATGTGACAAACATGGGCATTATTTCCTTCAATTCTTGTCATAGTAACACAATGCAAACAGTTTCATAGACAAAAAGTTATAAATTTCAGGTCTACTAAGAAAATATCATTTTCCTATAAGAGGGCATTAAGAAAAAGGCCTCCTGAACCCCCTTTTTACTGCTATCAGAACTGTGTTCTAGCTAAGACATTAAAGAAAATACTACCAAAAAAGTACCCACCCTAACAAAATAAAGGCTGACTGTGTCTATCAACTGATATCAATCAATGGATTTAGAGAAACCACAGGGAAATATTTTCCAGTTTTTGAAATGCTGAAATGCTGGAATTATGGCTTGCAGAGCCTGTGAAGTCTCCATCATGAGTATTTTTAACAAAGTGTTGCACAACCATCTGCCTACCACTAATGCAGAGATAAATGAACTGTCCTTGGGGAACAAAAGGTGGGATATATCATCTTTTGAGGCTCATTGCAGCTCTAAATTATTACTGTTCCAGAATTACTCAGGAGGTTTGGTTCTTTTCTGCAGAAGAAGATGTAAGATAATCCCTATTCTGTACTCTACAGCCCTTTTGATAAGAAAGTAAAAATGCTATGAAACTGTTTATGTTGACCTTATGTTGAATTTTAGTAGAAGCAATAAAGTAAGATCAATTATTTAAATTACATTAGAGATTTCCAAATAGTTAAAAATTTAGTGTGTACTGTATGAAAAATTAGGTCATTATTTAAATTGTGGCCAAAACAAACCCAAACTACAACATGTCACTACAAATCTGATCCAGGTGGACAGATGGAAATAATACTATTAAATACTTTATTGCCAGAGGTCATGTAATCAGCAGCCAGTGAAAGGAAAACCTTGAAGAGATAAAAGACAAAGACATTTCATGCTCTGCAGGTGCTGTAGGCAGACATATTGCTTCCTGATTAAATCAAATAATTAATTTATTTTCCTGATTTGATATCTACAGAATTATTCCTGATAACTTTTGAATATAATTTGTTTTAAATCCCAAAGGTTTACCCAAGATTAACCTTATAACAGCCTATGCAGAGAACAATCAAAAATTCTGCAGATGAGATGAAAGTAACTTTTTTAATAATAGGAACATTTTTTTCTATTATTTAACCTCATAAAGTTTTGTGTGCAAGAATATTGGAAGTTTGAATGAGAAGTGGCTACTGGGCATTTCAGGTCTTACTCCTAATGGATAGAATTTGCTGGAGAAGGGAATTCAATGGTAATAAACTCATCTGTATTTTGCTAATCCAGACAAAAATTCGACAGTTGTTTTCTAATGTCTTAAATGTTTTCCCAGATGCTGAAATACATTACTTTTCCTAGTTAAAAATGTATCACTGTACATTTTTAAAACAGCCATGAAATACTTTTACAAATGCTGCTGATAGTGAATCCCATAGTTGAATATTTTCTTTTTTTCACCTGATTTTCTTCATATTGTAAGCCTGTCATACTTTAACTGTTTGGGCTCAAAAGTTTTGTACCAGGTCCTGCCTCAGTCTTGATTTTGTTGGAAAGGCTTCCCTTAAAAGGATGAAATCATTGCTGTAGCTAGAGAAAATATGTTAGGCTTAGGTAAGGTTTTTAAAATTCATGACTGTTTACTGAAAATATCCAGGTTGTCTGTAGATTGAAGTACTTGAGATTTGACAAGAATCCTCATGGTTTCAGGAATGTGCTCTTTTTTAATCCCATGAAAATCCACCCAATTCAGACTAAACCAGAGGATTTTGAAAAATCTAAGTGTGGTCATTAGAGATTTCTTACATGCTGTCTGTTTCCAGAGACACCATCTGCTCTAATTATGTTTCATCCATTCCCAGCTTCTACAAGCCAACCAGACATGCCATGTATCATTCCCACAGAGAGACAGTGTGTTGTGCCTTAGGGGTGTGATATGTGTGTGGGAGCAAAAACATTTACCTGCAAGTGCACTTCTTGTCTGCTGAGGACTGTTGGATGGAACTCAATCCAGTATTATACTGAGCCAGCTATGATTTGCAAAATCTCTTTCTCCCCACCACGACAAATTAAAACTAAAATCTGGCCCAAGACTCACAGTCCTTTTGAGTAGTTTGGTTTTATCCTTTGGTGTGAACATTTTGTGCCACCAGGGCAAAGAATGTGTAATGTGTTGTTTTGATAGCAGGGCTCTGGTAAATTACTGGGTCCTGCCATAGTTCCCTAGAGAAAGTTCATAGGTGCATCCCTTAGTTGAGACTGTTAAGGCAACAAGCCAAAATAGGCAGTGATGAAACCACAACTAGTCCCTGAAAGGAGAGTGTGTGTATTCTGCTGAAGCTAGGTCTAAGATTCTGCAGAAGAGAGAAGGACCATAAAGAAATAAATTAAAACATTAGAAATTGCCAGCTCTGAAATTTTATATTTGGAATTTTATTCTACTTAACTTTCTTCCTGTATTGAGGCATTAAGCAGGAAGTGCTCCTGTGCAATTCCATATGCTCCCTTCCTAAGCAACAGATCTGGAATGAATGAGCATTCATTTGTAATAAACCCAGCAAATTTCTCCTAAACAAAGGGTGAGAATTAGAGGATTTTCAGTAAGAACTAAAACAGCTCTGATAGCTTTGCAGAGGTAGATTAGAGAGGAGATGGCCAAAGAATGGCCAAGAAGCCAAATGCAGCCTGCCATCCCAGTTCATTCACCATTTTGACCCATTTTCTCCATGCTACCTTCACTTTCAAAAGGCTCAGGAAGCACTCAAAAGGAGACATATCTAACTGCAGGGGAGGAAATGTTTGCAGTTCATCATTTTCCTTCCAGTTAGTGAACAGTCATACCAAGGTGACAGCTTTACATGGCTCACACTGCATAAAACTCAGCTGAACTGTGCAGCCTCCAGAACCCCAGCCTTGCTGACAATACAGATACAGTCAGGACAAGCTGTATCATACTAGCCACAGCACTTTCTTCACTAGCCTTGCTCCTTCCCTGATAACATCTTTCTCAACATTTCTCCCAGTGTGGCAGCTCCAGTGTGACACCCCCATTTTGAAGTCCAGGGCTATTTGGAGCATCAACAAGGTCTCACTCACTTTACATTTCAAGAAGTCATTGCAATATCTTCCATTCTGCATCCTGTCTCTTTTAAGCAAGGGCATAAACTATGCTGGGAGTGAGGAATTAGTGCTATAAAATACTTCTCTTTGTTAAAAGAACCTCTTAGGGCCAGGATAAATTTCACTTAAATTAACGGTTTAAAGTTGTCGTAGGGCCAAGGGCACTTCCCGGGGCAGGCTGGCAGGGCCAAGGGAGGGACCATTCTAGGGTGGCCTTTGGGCATCTGGGACACTTCACATCACTCACTGATTCAGGGCAGGGAAATTAATAGAGCTCCACATGCCTGAGTGTCTGAGTTAGGTAGGATTATCCTTATCATCAAACAGGCAACTTCAGATGGAAATACAACTGGCCTACTTTAGGATTAGAAAATCTGAGCTCAGGATATCTCAATTTCTCCATACTGACCCTGAAGGGACCCTAAGACTGACAACACCAGACTGAGACATCTAACTCCTAGGCATCAAAGTGCCCTCAGCAGGGCTCTCTACAAGCACATCTGACATTACCAGCTGTGCCATTTGGCTTCCAACTACACCCTCAGGAGTGTGGAACCCTAGTGTAAGCCCTGCAAAATATCTCCAAAGCTGTGTAGGTGTCCTGGGGATGCCAAGGCGTGCAATGGCATTGGATGGCTCTCTTTGCACGCCCCTCGAATTAAGTAACATGATCCCCATTCTAAGATTACAGCTTTCTTTGAATTTTAACATATTTTTCTCCTTTCCTATAAAATCATTTGAACTATTATCCTATAAAATCACTATACTATAAAATCATTTAAACTATTAAAAACATTTTATGCCTTGCAGTTTTTTTTCTTTAAATCTTTAAGAGGTCACAAAAATAATTTTACATCAATACTAAAAACTAGTTCTGTACATCATATACAGTCCCCATTTTTGTCTGATCATATGAAAACAGAAGGCAAACACAAAAAAAAAACTGTAGACATAGATGTCTCTTGTTATCATGCAACTATTCCTATGCTTAATATTATTCTGTTGCCTGGAGTGGCCCAGAAATAACTTTGTAAGCAATTTCTTCAATTCTGAGATGATTTCCAATTTTTTTATTATTTGGTTAAGAAACACAGGTGCTCATCACACATATGGAAAGGTGAAAACTGCCCTTGGTGTGATGACCTATTTTGCAGCTCTTCTATCAATCAAACCCAAATCCCTACCTAAAATTTTTCTCAGTCTTTTTGGAAGCATGTTTTTCCCTTTTTTTCTTTACTAATCTCCCACTTGTACCAAACCCAGTTAATTATCTGCCTAACTGAAAAAAAAAAAAAAAAAGTGGAATATAATATCATTCTCATGAGCTAACACTTTACAGGTTTGCTCTTAATTGTGCACTGCTTTTAAAATATTGAGTGCATATGAAAGGGACAAGGTCCAGAGCAACATGGAAAATTTGATATGCAGTACAGTAATAGCTTACAAATATTTTAGTCCACCCATAAAACAGATAAAATTGTAACATTAACATGTTGTTCCTCTAAAGTTAATAAACTTTAGGAGGGCAGGATTTTGCAAAGCTAGAAAGTTTTCTGAACATCTGGAACTGCACAAATAATACCAACAACCAGAGCACACACAGGTTTTTGGTTTAAACCTGATACACATGCTGGAAATCTGGATTAAGTTATGCAGGTGTTTCTGCTCACTGAAGAAATATGCAATAGTGATTTCATAAAATTGACTTGAGGGTGACTTTGAAACTGCTGCCTCAAAATATTATCAAAGCACAGAAACAGAGTTTGCAATACTACAGCATGGAAGCAATGAAATATGGTTTATGATACATAAAAACATGAAATTCAAATTTAGAATTAATAGACTGGGATATCTGGATGATAACTGGAAACTAGAACCACGCTGCCAGATTCCAAAATTTGAAAAAATCAGCATAATTCATTTTATATCATAAGTATTCTTAAATTACTGATTTAAGTCAAGGACTGAATTTCTTCAGGTGTCAGAATTATCCCAGTTGCTTTATTAAAAACAAATAACTATAAGGGCTCAGGATTGTTCCGTCTGGAGAATAGGCTCTAGGGAGATCTTATAGCAGACTTATGGTGCTTAAAGGGGGCCTTTGAATAAGGGCATGTAGTGGTAGGACAAGGGGGAATGGCTTCAAACTGAAGGAGGGTAGGTTCAGAATAGATATTAGGGAGACAATCTTTGCTGCTTCCTTGGGCTTTGCTGGGGGTTAATGAGCAACACTTCAGCTAGCAGCTGAGAGAAAATATGCTGAAAATATGATTACAATCATTAACAGACTGGCTTCCTTAAACCACTTTGGCAGCTTTTAGTTGCTTTTATCAGAAAATGGGATCCCCGTTCACAGAAAGGAAACATAAAACTGGAAATGCTTGCCATCTCTTTGTGCCTTCCAATGTGACATTAAAATTCATCAATATTGGGAACTGGAATTAAAGTAACATGTAAAACATAGTTCTACCTGTTAATGCAGAGTCTGTCCTGTGTAGATTCAATAAGGCAAACACAAGAACATCACAAGTCCTCCTGAGAGCAATGTATATTGCTTTCTCATCCAAACAACCACTGGCAGCCTTCAGTGGAAGAGCAAGGAAACTGCCTAAATGTATGTAAGTCATTGAGACATACCTTCAATTCACAGAAGAAATTCTGATGGCTGTAATGAATCCAGCCCAGTAACTAGTATCTTGATCTGCTCAATCAATATTGTTCATATCCCTAATAATCCTTCAATTTCTAATTCCATAGCTTTATGACATTCTCTCTAGAAGGCTGAGCTCTTTCAAGCTTTAATTTTGTCCAGAGTGATTGTGGGAACCCAGGACATTTCTCTTGCTGCTTTGGATGGGCTGAGCCCCGGGCAGGGGGGTCAGAGGGCTTGGCACAGAGCCCAAGACCCTTTTGCCTTCAATCTCGAGCCATGGAAAAAATTACCAACTTTATGTGAAGATTTACAAACCAGGAAAAGTTAAGTAGAATGATTAGCTTATCACAGGGTGGAAAAATAGAATGTTAAGATTTTTATGATAAGGGTACAGGGGGGTCAAGATGGAGGAATCTGGGCGTGTACTGTCCTTCTTCCTTCTTCTTCACGGCCTCCATCTTCTTGGTGATGGTGGCACTTTTGGATTGGTTTAGAGTAGAAACTGACTGTCTAACATAGGTGATAGGTATTGGGAATTAACTGTGAATAATGTCTAGTAGTGTATAGTATAGAAAGACAACACAGCCCCGGGGGTGGGCAGTGTGCCTTGAGCTGACCTGCTGAGAGCATCGCGACTGGTCAGGGAGAACAGGTTATAGATAAGAGAAAATAAACAACCTTGAGAACCAAAGCCAAGGAACTCTGACTCTTTCTTTGCTCATCTGGCTGTGGAAAGGGACTCTTGAGAGTGTCCTCATCAGGCAAATCCTGAGAAGTGATCTGCTATTTTCTTTGGTAAGTAAACAAAAAAAACAGCCACAGAACAACAGTACGAGAATGAAATTACAATTCTTAGTTAAGGAATACTAATATGTCCACTTTTTTATCCCCACAACCTTAAAGATTGAAGTTAAAAGATTCAATTAATTTTGAAATGTGCACTATGAAGGACTTTCTTTTAAAGAAATGTTCTTTCAGTTAAAAACACTACAAAGAACATGTATGCCATATATGCATTTTAGCTAAGCTTACATGAGCTTATGTAACTTAGTTGAACAATAGAATCATCATCCTCAAGGATGCTTAGGCATCTAACTCCATATCTTTGAGCATTTGGGACTTAGCTTTTTAAGTCTTTAAATCACTGACCTATAAATACAATCACTTTCAAAACATGTCAGGTTAAATTTCCATTCTTGGTACTCAATTTATGATAAGAATTAAGGAAGGCTGCAAATTTTTTTCCCATGCCTTAGAAAAAATGTCTTTCAAAATGATCTCTCTTGTCATAACTTTAGTAGTAACCTATATCTATAAAAGAGAAAAACCACAGTCTCTAAGCACCCTCCATGGATCCATATTTTCTTTATTGATCTAGATTGGCAGCTATTTTTTCCTATAACCCTGCAGAATAGCTGGAGTCAGCACCTTTGAATAATTCCCAGTTCCTCATGGAGTCTGTGGAGTGGCTTCTCTCACAGGCTGTTTATTGAGGAGGTCGTGCCCCATTACCATCTAAGCATACACAAGTATCTTTCCACAAGATGCTGGATGCTTGCAATAATTTAAATTTAGCACACTAATAATTTAAGGTGTTTTTCTTAAATTTCTTGTATCATCATCCTTGAGGAGTGTCCCTTCTTAGACACCTACTAGCCTGATGGACTGGCATCTGGACATGACTGCTTTAGGTCTCGCTTTTACACTCAGGTAGGTTGTACATGCACCCAGAGCCACACAAAAGCCAGAGAACTTTTCCCGCTGGTATCTCCTTAGTCTCCCAGTTCACCGACTCTCTCCCTTACCAAAGGAGTACCAGTAATACCAACCCATCCATTTGCCCCAGCCATAAGTTCATCTTATGTACCAAGGAGTGAATACACACACTGGTTCACTCATTATCTCTCTAGCACCATAAATGAAGACATGCTTCTATTTATCCATTCTTGGCTTGTGAGTAGGACATACTTTTTCTTAGTCACTCCACTTTTCCAGGTTTTTTTTTTTTTCTTTAGAGATAGATTTTTAAATTTTTTTTTGGTCCTTTTATAATAATATTTGGAGCTTTCCTGTCTGTTGCCCTCAGCATTATTCAGGCTTTGTTATCATTGCAGTGGAGTGGAGAAGAGAGAAGCTCTATGTGGATGGCAATGCTTCTGATTTTTCAAAGACTGATGCTTCTGTGTCTCATGGAAGAGATATTAAACATGGCTTAGTCAATGAAACTGCACAATGTATCAGACAGTTTGTCCATCCTTTCTTTTCCAACTTATTTTACCACATGAGAAATAGACTCCCAGACACAAGTCAGCCCAATGAGGAATCTCCTCTGCTAACAAGCACTACATTACTGACCAAGTTAAAGAAAAGGATAGAATTGAGTTTTTTACAGGAATGTACCAATGAGGAGATAACCCTGACCTATATCTACTACCCCCAAAAAAGGTCAAGAGGATATGTGAATGATAACTAAAGTAATAATTTCAAAGTCTTCAGCTGGAAGAGGTGGCCCATGGTCACCCCATTGCTGCTGTGCACCTACAGAGATGCAAGGGAGTTTTTTTCTGCTGCATTTATATAAAGTAAGCAAAGACTGTGTGCTTCTCCAGTTATGATTTGCACCTGACACAGCATTACATAAACATCTTTTCACTCATTCTGGTTCACCTCAGCTGCAGAGATTTATACTTTACAGCATGGAGCTCGTTCTGCTTTATGGTTGCCCTTAGACAACCATGTGCTTGTGTAAGTGTTGCTTTGGGATTGAAGCTACGAACCAAAGGCTGTGACTTTGGACTTATCTCCACATGAGCTGATTCCTCAGGCAGCAAACATCCTTTGCTTCACCAAAATACTTCTGCCAATGACCAGGTCCTCCAGGACAAAACTTGAAGCTATCACAATCAGCACAGTAGATATAACTTCACTCATTTAGTCTTCTATGTTAAACTTTATATTATATTAATTTTATTTTATAGTGGCTTGCAAGCCTCTGTAATTTCTACCTTCAGAAGTAGTTCTTGACTCTGCCCTTTCAAAATATGTGGTTCTCTCCTACAACCACCCATGATTACGTCACAAAAAATTAAAATTATGTGGCACATCACAGCCTTGATTTTTTATTAAAGGACTTCAAGAAAATGAATCGTTCATAAAATTATTCCAGTGATCCATAATCTTCCCTTCTCTTGTCTTCAGGATACATTTCTAGAAGCAGCAAAAAGGAAGCTCTGAAAACTTTCCCATTTAGGAAAAAAAAAACAAAAACCAAAACCACCTCAGTCTTTTCTACCTACCTAAAGGCTAATTACTGCAACTGTGATATTAAAGCATTCTCAGAATAATTTCTTTCTGACACACACTCTGTTGACGTACAATAAAAGCTTTTAAAAATATCTTCCTCACCTTTCATACTCATTCACATAGAAACCTCAGTGTTGTTGAATTTCTAAATGTTAATTCACAGCTCTTCATTCATCAGTTATAATATTTTTTTATATTAGTAGCTGTTATGTAATTTGCAGGACTTTAAATGTCAGCTTCACTCAGCTATTTGCATACACAGCTGCTGATATTTCTTGAATATCTTTATGAACATGTAGGAAAAAGACTTGCTTAGGTTATTCAGAAAGGATAGACATACTTCAGTAACTATGACATTCTGAAAGTATAAGAAAAGGAAGATGGTTTTGCTAATGGACACAAACAAATTCATACCTTTTCGCATTGGTTATCTCAAAAACATACATATTACAATAATTTCCAATTTTTGATGTGTTCATTAGGCACTTCAAGTCTATTCAGAAAAGAAAAAAGCAGGAAAGTTCAGGAGCAGCATACATCTCCTTCTGAAATTAGGGTTTCCTTAACATGTTTCTATAAATGGAAGTATCTGTTAATCTAAATCCAATCTCAACTGATTTAGGGAGATGTGTTTACCCAATAGCAGTTAGAGGATTTTATAGCAGCAGGATTCAACCATTTAAAGATGTCCAGAGTTTGTGAGCACTAAGTATACATTCTTAGGAAATGGCATTGGTGCCCTGAGGACAAGACATTCACTGATATTAGAAATCATTTGAATGAGAGTGTCTTACTGAAGTCAATGCACAGCTGGATCCCCATTATTGCAGCCCCAGGTAAGCAGACAAAATGAAAAATGTCTAAACGAGCCTATGTATAGGAACTGGATCGGTATCACCCATTTGTAGCATAGGAAAAAAAACTTCTCAGGCAGTGGGGAGAAGAGTAAAATAAACAGCAATGTGTCTTCTATTTCACTTCCTAAAACCAGCCAGACTTCAGGAATTTTGCATGAACTTTTGTACCTTCCACATTTTTAGCCTCTGTCTTCTTTCTCTCCAGATGACTTTCATACTTTGCATCAAAACATAGGAATCAAACTTGCATCAAAACATAGGAATCAAACTGAACTTTAGGAACTCAGAAGTAGATATATGGTCTGTGGACTTGAAACTGGAATAATGGAAGAGTCAGGCTCCCTGACTGCCACTCTGTGCCCAAGGCCAGCCAGCTCGTACTTAGCCGAATAGCCTGAAGCTAACAGTAACCTCAGTTTCTACCAGGATAACCCCAAAGCGATCACAGTGCTAGATTTGGCAAAGTTTACAGCTTTTGAAGGAATGATTCTACAATACACATACTCTAGAAGGAGCTACCACTTTCACTGTACCAGCAACACTCAAGGGCAGGACCTCTATTTCCTGACTTTATTCACAGTAACCATTCCACATAAGCAGAGCCCTTTCATATGGGTGATGGTACAACACTAAAGACCATTACTGAGCAACAATTCACACCCACAGAAAGTTCTGCCAATCCAGGAAATATTTCTTTGGAAGTGAGTATTGTATAAATACATATTTCTGTGTTGACATGTTCGAATTTCTTATGTGCCATGCCTAACTGATGGACAGAGCACTCCCCTTTCTGTTCCCACCCATAGATGACACCAACTCTTTTACAGCCTCAAACTGCTGCTCCTTGGACAAAGGACTTTATGAAGATTTAGGCCAGATAATTTACTGGTGCTTTTGACAGCAGTGTCAATATCAGTTTTTACTTGTTGGCCAATTTGGACACCAATTCACTGAAGCATTATAAAACAAGCAAAATCATCCAGTAACAACACAAGATGGTCTGGGAAAGGCTCTGATGAAGGGTTTCTTAGGCTGCAGCCTCCACAAAGGCTCACAGATATCCATAACCTTGGATTTCCTCTGATCTTCCCTTTGCACTTGTCCCTCCTCCCATAACTTTAGCTGAAATGACTCCACCCCTCCTGCTGCAGTCATCTTTCCATAGCTACATCCTTCAGTTTTGCCTGTTGACAACAGCACCTGTGCTCTCCTTTGAGTGCACTCCAAAGTCTTTCCTGCTACTCTTGCTAATTAAGAGGTTTCTAAATTGGAGAGATGGAAGTGGGTGGAACTGTCATGGTTTAACTCCAGCTGGCAAATAAGCACCACCCAGCCACTCACTCACTTTCACCCAGTGGGATGAAGGAGAGAATTGGAAGAGTAATAGTGAGAAAACTTATGGGTTGAAATAAAGACAGTTTAGTAGGTAAAGCAAAATCTGTGCACACAAGTTGAGCAAAGCAGGGAATTCATTCATTGCTTTTCTATCAGCAGACAAGTGTTCAGCTGTCTCTAGGAAAGCAGGGTTCAATTACTTGTAACTGGGATTTGGGAAGGCAAAATGCTGCTAACTCTGAATGTCCCCTCTTCTTATTTCCCCAGCTTTTATTTCTGAACGTGACATCACATGGTCTGGGATATCTCTGGTCAGTTGTCTCAGCTGTCCCAGCCGTGTCCTCTCCAGCTCCATGTGCACCCCCAGCCTCCTCAGTGGCAGGGCAGTGTAAGAAGAAGAAAAGGGCTTGACTCTGTGTAAACACTGATCAGCCATAGCTAAAACATCCATACATGATCAACACCATTTCCAGGAAAAAATCCAAAACATTACTCCGTACAAGCTACTATGGAAACAAAAAACTCTATCCCAGACAAACCAGCACATTCTCCACCTCTTATTCCATACCATTTACATGATATTCAGGTCCCACACATCTTCATCAACCTCTGCTTTCCTTCCCATCTTTTGATATAATATCAGACAGATAGAAGAAAACATTGCTTCAGGCTATTACTGGACATTTTGCAGGGCCACCTGCAAGATGTCCACTAATATCCACAAAATGCCCACTGAGTTAAATTAGTTCATGAATTTGGGCTCCATATGTTATGGGAGGATTCAGAGCAGGAGAGGTGGGGTGTTACATGGAGTTACTGGGCACCAAAGCAGCTCAGGTCAGGTCACTGCTACACTTGCACCTCCTTGTAAGACTTGTGCTCCATTGGTTCAGGTGGTTCCTGCCACTGCAAATTCTGTAACATGCAACTCAGGCATTTTGAGGTGCTCCAGCCTGTCTTCCTGCACAGGCACTGATGCCCCAAGGCGTGGATAAATCCGTGCTGCAGCAGGGTGCTTCAAGGTGTACCTTCCTCAGCATACACTTATCCTTGGGCCACAATCCCTTTGGAGGTACACCTGCTGTGGCACAAATGCAGCCACAGGTGCTTCTGGATGTACCTGCTCAGGTGTGGACCTATCCATGACCTATCCTACCCCAGATGTAGCCTCTATCCCAGTCACAACCAGCACAAGGAGCTAGAATGTTGTAAGCTACATAGGGAAAGAAGCATGAAAACAAATCTAGACATAGATAACATGCTGCAGCTATAATATTTCAGCAATGCTGTGTTCACTATATAACACTAAGAAGAAAAATTTAATTCTGTTGACTCATGACCCAGAAAATGAATAGGAGATTTTCCCCGTTTCTCTGTTTATAAGTGTTGGTCCCATTACACTGGGACCCTGTCCTCTTCCTCTTGTCTTGCTACAACACCAATTACTCTTAGTCCAAACCAGTCATGGGCAGGACTCTCATCCCAGATCTATGAGAAATTCTGAGCAAAATGAGAAACAAGAACTTCACTGATGTTCTTTAACAAAAACAAGGCAGAAATACAAAAGACATTTGCTCATTTTATGAGAGCTAGGACTGCTGTGGAATGTAGGCCAATTAGATGTGCTAATTTGTACTAACATCTTCTCCAAGTGCTTTACCTGCTGCTTCTACCTTGCAAGGATAGTGGGGCTAGAGAGTCTGAATGTGCACTACTGCAGTTTCCTGCTGTTACTTTACCTGACACAGTCTTGGCAGTGTTATTTCTCCTTATTCAGCTTCAATAACAATCACAGATAACAAACAGTTGGCTTATGTAATTTATTCTTTGCTGGTTTGTGGATTTGGGCTTTTCTGTGGTTGTTTATGTTTGGGGGTTTTTTTGTTTTGTTTTGTTTTGTGGTTTTTTTTTTTTTGTGGGTTTTTTTTTTTTTTTTTTTTTTGTTTGTTTTTTTGGTTTTTTTTTGGGGTTTTTTTTTTTTGGTTGGTGGTAAAAGGACTTGGGGTGTCATGCATTTCTTTTTGTTTTGTCATTTTGCTGTTTTGCTTTAATCTGACTGGGTTACACTGCCCTATAAACTCTCTGATTTGTTTAGGCACTTAAGCACTATTCTCTCTTCCTTTAAAATTAGTTTTGGAGGATCAAAAATTAATAAGTGATTTTATATTTGCTATATTACAAGTTTTGGTTTGGGGTTTTTTTTGTTCGTTTTTCTTTGGGGGTTTTTTGGGTTTTTTTTGAGAAAGTATTATTTTGGCATGTCAAACTGAAAACATTTTAATGGAAAAAGAAATGAAAAACTGCCTGCAAAGGACAGCTGAAGAATTAAAGTTCAACCTGTTAAAAATATATTCTGACAGGTATTTTCTGGCTGTTAATACTGACTTGATTTAATAACAACACACTGTGGGGACCTGACAAAACTGTTGATGGAAAGCCGGCAGGGAGGCTGGTGTGACCTGTCTTACCTTCCAGGCTCCTTAGCTCTGGATGGACAGATTTTTGGTTACCAGTCTCATTGAGAAGGGAGCAGTCAAAAGTGCTGACAAGCTGTCTGGCTTCCTGGGCTCATTCTTTGGCCAAGAGTCAGCTCCCTGCTCACAGAAGTTTTCAAAAATGTTGGTTTACATTTGTTCTCCTAATGCTAAAACCATTCTATTCCATAGAATATTTATAATTTTCAAAGTGTTGTTCCAAATCAAAATGTAAATAAATTGAAAATAGAAAAGGTTCTTTGTGCATCTAATCACACACAGTTCCTCAGACTAGTAATCTAAATAAAATTATCATTCAAACACTGAAGTCTGATAGACACATTATTCCCTGTTCACTGTTTGTGATGCCTTGGGTGGTTGAATTGGGCCATGCTGCAGCTAGCAAGAATGTAGGCATTGGCTTTTAATAGGGCTGAGACTTCCCTTCCTTATGTAGCTAAAACATAGCATAGTTCCAGCTACACACAGGCCACTCAAGAGACCATCTGTGTAAGACTTGCCAGTGATTCCCATGCTCAGCCAGCAGCAATTTTTTCTAATGACTTCAATAAACGTTGAGGATTTCATAAGAAAGAGGAGAAAAATGGTTAAATTTCTGAAAATACTTACATGGGAAAAGAAGGAAGCTCAAAATGCATACAGCTTAGCTAAGCAGTGACTCAGAGGGATCTGATTGCCATCCTCAGATATTTCAGAGAGGTTAAACACATGGGTGGGGAGGAACTACTCAGGATAACAAGGGAAAGGAAGCAATATGATTGCAGACAATTTGGATTGAGCTGGAGGCATATCTTCTCAATAGTATGACTGGTTAAACTGTGAAACAATTTGCAAGTGAGAAGGTGGTGGTCTCAGCATTTGGTCACTTACTGCCAGATGCGGAATCCACGTGCTGATGAATAATCCTATTGTAGAAGTAGATAGACTTGACAGATTTTTTTATGAATTGTTTCTACTATGGTTTCAAGTTTCTGGGATCTGAGGATGGAAAATGTAGAAGCAGATGAAAAAGGTAGAGGTGGGTACACTTTTACTGCTGCTTGTTACTTTAAGAAAGTAGTATCTCCATGTAACCAGTTATTGGTTGGGAAAACTTCCAGTATGAAGCCTGAAGAGACTGAGAGCAGCCCTGCTGAAAAGGACTTGGGGTGCTGGTGAATGAGAGGTTGGACATGACCCAGCCATGTGCACCAGGAGCCCAGGAAGGCAATTGTGTCCTGGGCTGCACCCAAAGCTGTGTGGGCAGCAGGGAGGGGATTCTGCCCCTCTGCTCTGCTCTGGTGAGACCTCACCTGCAGTGCTGTATCAGCTCTGGGTCCCAGCACAGCAAGGACATTGACCTGTTGGAGCAAATCCAGAGGGAGCCACCAAGATGACTGGAGGGATGGAGCACCTGTGCTATGAGGAAAGACTGAGAGAATTAGGTTTCTTCAGCCTGGAAAGAGAAGTCTTCAGGGAGACCTAATTGCAGCCTTCCAGTACCTGAAGGGAGCCTACTTCCAAGAAGGATGGAGAGGGAGATTTTACAAGGGTGCTTAGTGACAGGACATGAGGGAACAGTTTCAAACTGAAAGAGATTATGTTTAGATTAGACATTAGGAAAAAAATCTTTACTGTGAGGGTGTTGAGGCAATGGAACTGCTTTCCCAGAGAAGTTGTGAATATCCCATCCCAAGAAATAGAATTATAGAATCACAGGATCATACAACCATAGAATATCCTGAGTTGGAAGGGACTCATCAGGATCACAGTGCCCAACTCCTGGCCGTGTGCAGGATACCCCAAGAGTCACACCATGTGCCCAAGAGCATTGTCCAAACACTTCTTAAACACTGTCAGGTTTGTTGCTGTGATGACTTCCCTGGAAAGCCTGTTCTAGTGCCCAGCCATCCTCTGGGTGATAAACCTTTTCCTGATATCCAACCTAGACCTCCCCTGACTTAGTTTCATGCTATTCCCTTAAATCTTGTCTCTTGTCACAAAAGTGAAGAGACCAGTGTTTACCCCTCCACTTCCCCTTGTGAGGAGGGGTGTTTAATACCAGATTGGATGGGGCTCTGAACAACTTGTCCTAGTGAAAGTTTCTCTGTCCAAGGCAGGGGGATTGGAACTAGATGATACTGAAGGTCCTTTCCAACCTCAGCCATTCTATGATTCTATTATTTTAATTTTTTATTCTGTATCATTGTTCTTTTTAATATCAACATATTATTTCACTCCCTCCAATCTAAATTTTCCTTAAGTTTAATAGCATTCTCAAAATGGAACTAATAGAAGCATAAACCAGGTATATCTGCTCTTGCTTAAAACTAACAACCATTATGGTAAACTGATAACGTTTAAATAGTTTTACAGATTGGGGTAGTTACCGCAGCACTAAAAACTATATATGCACATTTTCATCCTGTTCTGTCCTTGGGTAATGACAACATTAATGACTTACATTTATATAGTACCCTTCTGAAAGGAGAACAATTGCTGCACAAACTGGTTTCACAGACAACACACAAGAGACATTTTAGTCAGAAGTGTTAGGTGGTAGCTAAAGACTGAAGAGAGCAATAGCATTAGAAGTCTGGATTTATATGGCTTGGAGAGAAAGATGCCTCCAGATGAAATAGCAACATCACTTAGGCCAGGGCTAAGCACATTTCTTAGATCAGTAATGGCTTTTGGGACCATGAACAGCATCACTATCTCAGCTTTGCAGGAACAAATGGGAGATTTTGAACTGCAATATGTGTTATGTTAAATGTGTACTCCTTAAAGAAAGAAAGGAAAATACTGCCCCAGCTTAGGATTCAAAAATGTGTGCTTGAAAATGAACTTCAAGTACTGGAATCAAGCAGCTTAAAGAGAGTTTTCTAGGGTATGTGGCAATGCACAGTAAAGGGAGCGATGCTTAGACAGAGACAGGATTTATACCTCAGACAAGAAACGTGTCCTGACATATTGATATTGCCTAAAACTTTTTCTGACTAATGCAAACAGAAAGAAAAATCGCAGTTGCCCTGGGGTTTCAGCTTTGTGAAGCAGCATGTTCCATATGCTCTTCTTTAACTACCCACACCTTTCCTAGCCCCTCATCAACCCACATCTAAGCCACAGCAGAACATAGAAATGTCCATGAAGTTAGGGATAGATTTTAATAAACTGTAAATTTTACTCGTGCACTGATGTCCCTCTTCAAAAGTCTGATGTCCTTAGTCATGAAAGGCTTTCAAAAGCACCTACTCTGAAGTTTGGAAAAAGTTTATAAGACAAAGTGTGCTTACAGCTCAGCATCTATGAAAATGTGAGAAAATCAGGGCAAAACCTGTCATTTCTATAATTCATGTTAATTGCAATTCACACTGTTGGATAAGTGCTTGATATTAAACAACTCAACAAAGACAGGTGAGACTAACAGAACAAGTTTCCTGGAATAAATAATTCCCCAGCAAGAGAGTGGAGGAGCTATGCTCTGTCCAGCCTTTTTGTCTCAGCCATCCTGTAGTAGAGAGCAACACAAAAGAGGTCAAGAAAGAGAATGAGGACAGAGGTACTGAGAAAAACATTGAGCATCCCTGCAAATGTGCAAAAACATGGGGACCAAGCAGTCAGGGGAGAGACAGAAGAGCAGAAATGAGGTAGAGGTGAAGTGCAGCTCAGTCAAGTTTTAGCTGATGGTGCAGATTGCTAGTGGAAGTGCAAAGTAAGCAGCCATGGTAAAGAGAGTGTTACAATAATTGAACTGAGAGGATGAAATGTGGGGCAAAGATTTTAGAAGTAAACTCAGAAACACTGCAACTATATTGGCCCAAATTCCACGCTTCCTAGAAAAAAATAAAGTACTTTAGGATCATAGAATGTCTTGGCTGGAAAAGACCTTCAAGATCAGTTTGAACCCCTCTGCCATGGGCATGGACACTTTGCACTACACCAGGTTGCTCAGAGCTCCATCTAGCCTGGCCTTGAACACTTCAGAGATGGGGCAGCCATGTCTTCTTTGGGCAGCCTGTTCCACTACCTCACCACTCTCACAGTAAAGAATTTCCTTCTAACATCTAATCTTAACCTATTCTATTTTAAGTTTAAAATTATTCCCCTTTGTCCTTGTAAAAAGTCAGATTTCTTGTAAGACTTCTTGTCAGATTTCTTAAAATTTCTGCAGGTTTCTTGTAAGCTCCCTTTTGGATCTGGAAGGCAGCTCTAAGGTGTCCCTGGACCCTCCTGTTCTCCAGGCTGAAGAACCCCAGCTCTCTCAGTCTTCTTCAGAGGACAGATGCTCCAGCCCTCTGAGCACCTCTGTGGCCTTCCTGTGTACCTGCTCCAACAGGTCAATGTCCTTGTCAAGGTGGGAGCCCAGAGCTGGATGCAGCACTGCAGGTGGGGTCTCACAAAGGCAGAGAGGAGAGGCAGAATCCTCTCCTTCTACCTGCTGGCAGCACTGCTTTGAATGCAGCCCAGGATATGGTTGGTGTTTTGGGATATGAGTGCATATTTCCAGGTTGCATCAACTTCACTTTTTGTATGATGGGTTAAAAAAAAGCAAAAGATCTTTCTGTTTTGCTAGCCATACTGCTCTCACTCCTTAAAAATAAATTTCTGAGTGCTGGGTTCATCAGCCTCTGCATGAAGTTAGCTCCTGATATAGGGAAACTCTTGTTGGAAACAATTAACAACCTCATGTTATTGGCAGAAGTGATTTGGAATAGCTTATTTACTTCTTTCATGCCTTGCCCATGTGTGAGGCTCTCCCTGTGATGTCTTTTCAGCTGCAGCCACAGCACATTGCTGCCCACATCAGGCAGCAGCACCCTCTGAGGATCTATCTGACTGTCTGGGGGGAACCAGCCATGTCAGGTTGCCCAAGAAGCTTGGCTTTCTAAAGGGCCATGACACTACTGTGCCTGGAGCATCACTTAGATGTAATACTTATGATATTTTAACATTTTAAAAGATCAGATCTAGTGATGTTGTAGAAATGTGGAGGGGAAAACTGAAGTTTGCCACAGAAAACCACGAAGTAACAGGAAAGAGGAGCATCAGGATTGCATCAGACTTTATATTGGCTAAAATCTCCCAGTGTGTAACTCCAGGGTGCATTTGGCCCACTGGATAGAAAGTGGTCTATACTTTGACTCTTGTATTTCTACCATGTACTTGGATAAAAGCACTCTGTATAGCTTTCCACCTACTCTTCCTGAGGGAAAGGTGTTTTATTATAACAGGAGCAACATGCAATGGGATCTGCTCTGTGCCTCTCACCAACAAAAGCCAAAGACAAATGTGACCCTCTGAGATTTCACACTTTGCAATCAACCAAATGTGAAAAGGGCTGGAAGCCCTCAGCCATGAAAAGTATAAGGAGAAACTCATCTGAGAGATGTCTTTGTTGCATATAGCTTTTCATTTTAGGCTTCCTTTAATCCACGATAGCATCCTATAAAATATATCTCCATTCTACTGTCTCTTTTAAGGGCAGTCTCTTGATGATTTTTTGTTCTCTATTTCTGCTCAATTGGATTGTATCATATTTTTGCTCTTCAAATTTTCTCTTCTCCTCAGGCTTTCAATCTCATATCTCCTTTACCTATATCCATCAATCTCTTTTCTTTTACCTACCCAATGTCTCAAATTCTGTCTTTGAAACAAAGACAGCAATTCAATCTTTTCAAGTCCTCAGGTCTATGAAAATCTGTACAAATTCACTCCCTGACCCTGGGTGCCTTTTGTGTTATGATTCAATTTGCAAAAGATTTCAAGATGTATAAAAAATTAGTTTAAATTGTAAATATTGCTGTATTTTTGGAAGGTTTGCTAAAGCAAAGCAAAATATGAATGCTAAGAACCCTGAGAAAAATTAAAGACTTATCTTTGAGAGCAGCCCTGCCTGGGATTAAAAATTAGACTTAAGTTAGTAATGTGTGATTGCAACCAAGAAAGCAAATCATACCCTGAGCTGCATCAAAATAAGCAATGATTTCTCCCTTCTACCTCCCTCTCATGAGAATTTATTCTGTGATTCTGTGATTCAAAGTAAAACCCCTTGCCAATGGTAGAGTGAACATTATTAAATATCTTAAAGAATAGGGTTTCTGCTACTCCTTTTCTTAAACTGAGCAGCTGTTTTGTCTTACAAGGTCTAGCTTAGCTCCTTTTGGGGAGTCTCACAATTTGCAGAAGATATGTGTGAGACAATGTGGACCATTAGTGTATATATAGTAACAACAGCATAAAATAAAAACATCTCCACTGTTGTTAAGCTATGTCCCCATTTATCAGTTCTGATTCATACAGAACTTTCAGACATTTAGGGATTCCTGGCTGGTATCAGTTTCAAATGCCTGGACCAGCTGTTATCTGATTTTCATATAGTTTTCCATCTGAATTCCTATACTGATACAATTAAAGTCAGAAAGTGGCCACTCTAGGGCTTCTCCTTCAGTTAGCAGAACCAAAGAGGCAATCAGAAAGTGGAACAGAAGTAACAAAAAAAAAAAACCCCTAAAACATATAAATAACAAAGAAACAAAACCCAACAATTTTTCAATTTCTTACTGACTCTCATAATAAAAATGTTGGTTTTTTTGTATCTGAAGGATAACAGGCATTAGCAGTCAAACAGATTCTTTGAATTTAATTAATGGAAAGCCCTACAGTAAAAGGAGAATAACTTCCAGCTGACCCAACATAAGAACAGCCTTCTTCATGAGCATTTGAGATAAAGCCTTGGTGTTCATACAAATTACTATATGAATAACAAAATGTTTTATGCATATGTATGATGGTAATAGCAAACTTCAAAACAAAACCTCAAAACAATTTTACTGTGAAGCTGTTACAGTTTGTTTTGAATACACAGAGTTGAAGATTTCCATTAAAAAGCAAGATGCTTCGTTCCACTCCAGCTATTCTGTGCACACTGGTTGGGGTTTATTTTTTCATTTGCTTTTCTTCTTTTGTAAAGAGTTAGACCCAAAATCATAACGCTTTAATCTCAAAATAAATCTTCAGGAAATGTGTGGGTTTGTTAAAAGTAGTGTCAACATGCCATGTGGGAAAGGATAATCTGTCTCTGCATAAATATTTGGCATAATACTCCTACATGGTGAAGGCTAGTGCAACTGGGCAAAGGGAAATAGAGGGGAGGATATAACTAAGAATTTCACTCAGAAACTTCCTTTTCTTCCCTCTCAAACTGAATGTGGACCAAAGCATTCTGAATGTACTGAGAAATGTAGATATTTTCAGGTTTCTGAAAGAGCACAATCATCAGTGTCAGATGATGAAGGGCAGCTCTTAAATGCTTTCCAGTCATCTCAAGTGAAAACATTAAAGTGTGCTTTGGAGCAACATGAGATAATTAGAAGTTTCAACATTATTAAGTGTCTGAATTTACCACAGTCACATATTTTTAAGCTTACTCAAAACTTTTTTCCCTTGCATTGATGAATGTCCCCTGTGACACCAAATCCTTCCTCAACAGCTTCTGCAGCTGTTGCAGAGTTCAGCTTCTGCAGAGTGACATCTCAGTCCTGAACTTTCTCTACCAGAATAAATGTAAATGGACACTTGGGTTCCACTGCAGAACCTGCCACTGGTTTTGGGCCAAAGCAAAATTAATTGATGTTCTTCCTTGACTCTATGTTGTGATAATAGAGTACCTGGATTATTTTTCTGCCAAATAGATGTGTGAATGCAACAAAATCAAATTTCTTAAAACCAAACATCATGATATAAAGACTTTCATCAACTTCTTGGACTCTTTCAAGAACTCATTTCTGAAAGTAATTTGCCACTATCTGGATACTCAGAAACATCAAAGATTCTGCATAATAATTTCAACCGTTTTGGATGCATAAGACAGTTTCAGTAGAAGCAGATGAAGAATACTTCTCACCACTATTTCCAGCTCTTCTTCACTGATGAGGAACTCAGGCTGTCTGGTTTCATGTGAAGAAGCAAAGGTTTGCTGCAACATAATGAGGATAAATCTTCTGGGAAGAAGGACCTGAAAAAAAACCCCAAGAAACAAAACCCAAACAACCAACCCCCCCAAAAAAAAATCAAAACCCCTAACAAAGAAACAAAAAACCAAGCACAACAAAATATTCAGTGATTTCCATTGAATGTTTTGAAGGGCTTGTGACAATAACTCAATGTATTATGTTCTTAACTGCTTTTTTCTCCATCAAATGGAATGTCAGAGCTGAAATATGTAGCTGATTTCAAAACTAACTAAAAAAATAAAAGGTAATATCACCTGCACCTCAAAATGCAAAATGAAAAATATTTGCCTCTGCAAAACATACTTAAAGACTACATTTCAAACTAGTTTCTATGACTACCAACAATTCGGGATATGCTTCAGGATATTTGCTTTAAAATGTCATCATCCTGCCATTATGTGCCAATTTGAGGTACTGCTCACTAAGTGTGTACTTAATTTTGAAATCATGACTCAGTTTTACAACCTGGACATTCTATCAATAGAAAAATGCATGCTGCAATATAAACATCAGATTTCAAGCATTTGTAATTATAAAATTGCTATTATGCTGAATGAGAATGATTAATGCACATATAAAAAGTGATACAATGACTGGTTTTGCTTCTTTTACTTCAGAGCCAATGCCATATAATATAAAGCAGCTGGGAAACCAACAGTAAAACTGATGACATTGGTAACCCTACACTTTACGTGAAGAAAAAAGGACAATTTCAGTGTTGGACTTTTCCTCCTTTGTCCTAGTCTCATTCAATTCCAAACTGTGCAGAAAGTGGCTCACCTTGCCACTTTATATATATATATATATATTATATCACTGTTATATTGTCAGGTGTTTCAGGTATGCCACTTCCGATTGCTCAGTTTTAGCAGACTACATACAGCACAAAGTGGGAAAAGGAGAGGAGTCTGCTCTTCTTTCTGCTTCGGCTGCAGAACGCAAAATTTCTTTCAGTGTCTGGGTGCACAACCAGACAACTCCCATCTCTGTATCAGAGGTGGGAGACTGGTGTGTGCTGGGCATGCACCAGCCTCTTTCTCCTCTTCCACAGGGAGATGATTTGAGCCCACACCCTTAAATCCCAATAGCTAAGCACAGACACAATGGTTTTTTCCCCTTTGTACCACTGAATAGCTGTACAGCTCTGTCTGTATAAGGCAACAACTCCTCAGCTTCTATTCCAGCCTTGAAGATGAAACCTTTCATGCCACATAAAGAGGCAGCAGCCTCTTTTCTCATCTACTTCTTTAGTGCTAGACTATGTTGAGTTTGCATGACCCTCCTAATCCCCCTGCTGAGAGATGCCAGTTTGCTGTGTAAATGCATTGCCAACATGAAAGTGAACTCACACAGCACTGGTCTGTACTCCTGAGGGTGCTGGTTTTGGCTAAGACAGAGTTAATTTTATTCACAGTAACAACTACAGGGCTGTGTTTTTGATTTGGGGTGAAAATAGAGTTGACAATGCAAAGATGTTGTTATTTCTGAGAAGTGCTTACACAGCAACAGGGAATTTTTTGCTTCTCACACTGCCTGGCCAGTGAGGAGGCTGGGGGTGCACAAAGAGTTGGGACAGGACATAGCTGGGACAGTTAATAAGCTTCCTTCAAGATATCAGCAGGTCTTGGCCTAATTACCCCAACTGACCAAAGCCATTTGTCTTCCCAATTCACTGGTATGTGCAATGGAACCCTGCTCCACTGGAGATAGCTGAGGACATCTGCCTGCCCATGAAGGTGCTGAATGAATTCCCTGTTTTATTTGCTTCTCTGTGTGGCTTTTGCTTTAGCTGTTAGACTGCCTTCATCTCAGCCCACAAGTTTTCTCACTTTTAGTCTTGGGATTCTTTTCTCCGTCCCATCAGTCAAAAGGGAGTGAGCTTAGTTGCCAGCTGGGGTTAAACCACTATACCAAGCCACTAAATATATCATTTTAATGAACAATGTACATTTAAAAAACCAAAACCAAAACAAACCCTCCACCCCAAAAAAAAACCCCAACTAAAAAAAAGCACCCAAAACAAAACAAAACCAAAACAAAACAACAAACAAACCCCCCCAAAAAAAGAAACAAAACAAACAAACAAACAAACAAACAAACAAAAAAAAAAGACTAAAAGAAACAAATAAATAAGGCCAAAAATTGTTTAGGACCCTGATGAAAAAGCCCTCATAACATTCATAAAACCTCAAACTCAGAAGGTGCAATTGAAAATAAACACAAACTGTTAAGCCAGCTGCTACAGACGAAGCAAAACATTCTCTAGAAAGTTATTTAAAATCTCCACAAGGAATCTGGACTATTCCTGCTCCTGCTGAGGTGGGTTATAACTGCTATGTATCCACCTTGTCCAATAAAATAACTCAGAAATGGGAAGCTCTGCAGCCTTCAGAGCACAGCAACTCATACTACTCTGCCTGGTAAAATGTTTTACATCTGCTGCCACCTTAGCATGGCTCTTACTTAGGACCTTTCCATGGCAGTTAGCCACTGGCAAGCTCAGTACAAAGTTTTCTCACCAAAAGCAGTTGTTTCTTCATTTAGTCTTCTACCCTTATTTCCCTTATGATCAGAAAAGAGTTGCCACTCATCCCAGGCTCTGTATTAGGATGATTTAACAAGCTTCCTTCAAGATATCACCAGGTCTTGGTCTAATGACCCTAACTTGTTCAGCAGAATTCCCTAATCCTCTTTGAAACTTCCAATCAAACAGCTAAAGAGAAAATACTACATGTCTGCACACATAGAGCTAACCCTCAAACATATCCCAAACAGATCCAGTCAGCACAAGCCACTCACAAACACTCTGATCTAGAGCCAGTGTTCTGGACTGAACATAGCCTGGCTTTAGGCCAAGGCATGGTAGAATATCCATCCTCAACCCTGGCCTCAGCTGAGAGCATTTAGTACTGCTGACTGTAGGTATTATGGATCAAGAGTGGGGGCAGCAGACTCAGGAATTCTTTAAGATGCATTCCATGTAGGAATGGAAGGAGCTGAAATCCTCCTCAGTGGGATCCTGGAGAGCTGTGCTGGAAAGCCACAGCTTCCTCAACTGACCCAGGGCATTCTTGGGCAGTATCTAAACACAGGCTTCAGGGGGAATCAGGGGTGCAAACAGCAACATTTCCAAACTTCTCCTTGTCCTCCACCACATACAACAATGCCATTGATTGAGTTGATTGGATTAATAGATGATTACAGCTGCCTAAATCTGGGAAAGAGTATTAGCTGAGTATTAGTAGAGGGAAGCAAGCATAAGGGGAAATTTGTAGCTACTGAGTGAAAAAAAGTTTTGCTGAAGATAGAAGCTGGCTTTGAGTGTACAAGCCTTTTCCAAGAAGATACACACCTGAAAAGACAATGTCAAGTTTCCACCACAGCATCCAGGAGCAATGTTTTTGGTCAAATCTCCAAAGCAAGAACAGCTAATCCTCTGCATCAGTAGATGCTGACCCAGCCCCAAGGCCTGCTTTCAACACTTACTGCCCAAACTGCCCTGGGACAGTAAAATACCCTGCACAATCCCCAGCATGTTAACATGCTGCCCAATCACAGTGTAACTGGCTGTGAATCATGGGCTGAATTATATTCAGAAAATATATTCTTACAACTAACCTAAACCACCCCCACAAAAAAAAAAAAAAAAAAAAAAAAAAAAAAAAAAAAAAAAAAAAAAAAATCCAAAATTAGTCTGGAAGCTTTGAAGAGCAATAAAAATGTCTACAATTTTGACATGGTTCTTAACTTCTTCTAAAGGACTGAAAAACAATTTCCTGTAGGCATGATCCATGATTGAGAAAATAGTTTGAAGGGAATTTTTGTTTCCATTTCACTGGAAATTTTTAAATATCTGTCAGGAAACCAGCCTTAGCTCAATGGCATCATTGAGCTGCCTCAACCCCCTACAGTCCAAGCCCTCCTGGTGAGCTTAGCAAGCAACATGAGCTTCTTTCCTTTTATCTACATCAACACATCCTTACTGCAGGAACTATGAAACACTTCCAACCTCCAGCCAAATCAAAAACACCCAGATATTTTGATTTTTATCTTGAGGGATAATACAGACAAAAAGTCACTTTAACATTCTGAACTCAAGCTGAAATGTGAAGCTCCTACTTCACATGCAATAGTGCTGTACACATTACTTTTTTTTTTTTTTTTTTTTTTTTTTTTTTTTTTTTTGGGTTTTTTTTTTTTTTTGCTTTTGGAGGTCTTTGTTGCAATTTATCCTTTATTCCAGATGTATGCTGCTCTGTGAGATAATATACATAAACTTTATTTAATCAGCTGCACACCTCCCACTGTAGCTAAAATTCCACTGAGAAAAATAAAACCAAACCAAAACAAAGACTCAAAACAAAACTGCCTTAGCTCTACAGCATGTCATCAACACTTCCCAGTAAAGTGATTAAGGAACAAAAACCCTTTGACCTTTGTGGATGAAAACACCAAACTTTTTGAAACTGGCATCACTCTCTATTTCTCTACAATGGCTTGAACAATGGTATCCCTACTTCCTGACCTGCTGTCTGTCTTATTTGATTTTCTGCTGGCTCTGTGTTATTTTACCCTTCTGTGTTAATAGGAAGTTTAAGGTGTCTGTTTCTGGAATCATATTTAAATGTGGTTTTGTTGGCACTCTTGTTTGAGACAGATGCATGCTGACTGCTACTCTGCTGTTTTAATCCTCACAGTAGTTCATATTGCTTTAGTTTGTGGGGTGGTTTGACCTTTGCTGGATTGCCAGGTGCCCACCAAGCTACTCTATCACTGCCCTCCTCAGATGGACAGGGAAAAGAATACATAACGAAAAGTTCATGAGTCAAGAAAAGGGCAGGGAGAGATCCCTCGTGAGTTACTATCGTGAACAGAACACACTTAGGGAAATTGGTCTAATTTATTACTAATCAAAATCACAATACGATAATGAGAAGTAAAACAGATCTTAAAAGTACCTTCCCCAGATCCCTCTCTCTTTCCCAGACTAAACTTTATTCCTGATTCTCTAATTGCTCCCTGCCAACAGTGCAGGGAGAGGGAATGGGTGCTACAGTCAGTTCATCACATTTTGGTTTTGCCGCTGCTTCCTCCTCAGGGAGAGGACTCCTTTGCCTGCTCCAGTATGAGGTCTCTCCAATGGGAGACAGTCCTCCACAAACTTCTCCACTGTGAGTCCCTCCTACAGGCTACAGTTCTTCACAAACTGCCCTCATGTGGGTCCCTTTCCATGGGGTGCAGTCCTTCAAGAACAGCCTGCTCCAAGCATGGCTCCTGTGGGATCACAAGTCCTGCCAGCAAACCTGCTCCACATGGGCTCCTCTCTCAAGGGTCCACAGATCCTGTCAGAAGCCTGTTCCAGGTTTTTATAGAGTCATAGCCACCTTCAGGAACCAACCTGCTGTGGCATGGGGTCCTCCACAGTATGCAGGTGCATCTTTGTTCCACTGTGGACCTCTTTGTTTTGAGTACAACCCATATTTGAGACTTAGTACATTGGAAAGCAGGGAGGGAGGGCAATACTTGCTCAGTCTGAAATCTGGAGAACCAAAGAGAGTTGTACCAGATGCCCACAAGCTGTAAAGTCAGAAGACCTCTTGGTGACAAAGTGGTTACTCCCTGCAGCTAGGGACTGTGTTCACTTGAAGCTCAAAAAGAAGAGAAGATGTACATCTGAAGGAATACTCTGATATATGACTTTTTATTCATATTCACAGAGAGAAGATGAATTTAAAGGGAACTCAGAACTCCCTGTGGAGGCCTCAAACCATGGGCAAAAAATAAAAACTGCTGAAGTCCTAGGCTTATGTAGGTCAGGAAAAACTGCATGGTAAAACTGGTCTACCATTGCATGTACTGCAAGAAATTAGAGAAACCAAGTCTTCTGATTTACTCAGATAATTTTTGGGTTTTTTGCCTGAAAGACTGAATAATGTACTACAAATAATTTAAAATAAAACCCAGTGCATGAGCCCACCACACTGCACACCTGAATACACTGTGCAAGACATGCACAGCAGTACAGAGGAAAATGGCCTGGGGCACCATCAGTGTCCCACTAACTTTTACTACCATATCATCTCTGGTACTTGGAGTATAACATGCAAAATCTCTCATGTATATTAAGAAAATAAGGATGGAAATTATTGATTTTGTGAAAACACCATTTCCCAGACACTCTACAAGTATTACTGCAAGTGTAGCTTTTCTTGTTGCAGGGATCATTTCTGTTACAGTATTTGACATAAAGAATAATTTATGAGAGCCATAATATGCATATATGAGCACAGTTGTATAACAGCATTTGCTGAGCATTTTCCTTTGTTGTGCTAATGGAGTTTTTGGCTTTCTTCTACTTTCATTGTCAAGTCACTCAGCTAAGACAGTCACAGCAGTCATTTACAGGGACTAAGTTTACACAGCAGTATGTGTCATGATGCAAGACATCCTATCTAGTGACAGCTGCAAGGGGAATTTCTGTAAGCAGAATACAATCAGTGAGTAGAACCATACCCAGCAATTCGAGCAATAATGGTCTCTGTGATTTACAGTGACCTATTTTATTTCTGATTATAGTTGCTTAGAGCAGCAGTTTCAATGATACAATGGCACTGATGCTGTCACCTGGAGCTTCCCAGCCTCAGGGTGCTCCTAGAGCACTTCTCACACCAGCACAGAACAGGTCTGCAGATCTCTGTGTGCATATGGAGCACATCTCTTGCTTTGTCCTTGAGGCAAAAAGCAAGTTTCAACACTAATGCTTCCAGGACAAGCTATGCAAAGATTTGGTGACCATCATAACAGCACTCTATCTGTGCCTGTGTGAGAGGTGATGACCAGGACATGCTGTCCTGGATGACTGGTGATGCTCAGTATCTCCTGGCTTCTCTCTCCAAAGTTATTTTGTGCTAGACCTTCAAACTCCGCAGTCAGAGGTTGAGTTTCGTTCTGCCAGCAGGATAATTACTGTGCAGCACTCAGACTGCTGCACAGCCCCAGAGCTGCCAAGGGCCCCACAGTCCTTTGCCAGGCTGATGGATAATGACAATGCAAGTGAGAGGGAGCCTTGGCACTACTCAGCTTTAGGTAACTCAGAACCTACTACCCACTCCAGGAGGCTGGTCTTCTCCTAATGTTAATAAAGAGAGGGGCAAATCTTTCCAAAATGCAATCTGGAAGAGAAGCCAAAATTAAATACATAGAAATGCTTATGTCCCTGCCAGCTGTTCACCTTGTAGAGAAGTCTACAGTGCTACCTTCACCAGCACCTTTGTGTCTGAGGTAACACTGATTCATTCTGAGGGAATGATGGCCTTTTTGGGGGATGAAATGAGTTCCCTGTTCTAGCAAGCCTTGTTATAACAGCATTGTGCACTTACATATTCCCTCCAAAACCAGCCTGATCTGCCTTGCATCCAAATATCCAAGTCTCCAGATGTAATGCTTCCACTCATATTCTCCAATACTCATAACTATATATATATATATATATGTGGGATGATTATTCAACACTGTAATCTTGGCATTCCCCAGACTAGTTTAGGGATGACAAATATAACTTCTGATCACACTCTGCTCATGTGGAAAAGTTAGAACAGCTGCTGCTATTTCAGCTCTCACAGGCACAGAGTTAAATTACCTACAAACAGACACAGCAAGTATAACCCAGAAGGCAGAGAGCCTTGGGAGATGTGCTGTGCCACCTGCCTCCCCACAGACACAAGGGCTTGCAAGGGGATACCTGGAAGACCAGCTACAAAGCTGCCCTCTGTAGTGCTTACATTGGGGGAAATACCTCTCTCTCACTCCTTTAGAGTTGGAATAAAGGTTTCTGGAGCACCTTCATGCTTTATGTTTGTTGTTTTGTTTTTAAAGAAGTAGAGATGAAAATCTTATCCAAGAAGATTATTTGACCATATAAAGAACTCAAGGTCAAAATGGGGTGAGATAGATAAACCTTGCTGTAACAATTTTGAAATATTATTCATACAGGATAAAAAATGGGAAAGCAAAACACAATCATCTTGGCATTTAGAGTTTTATGCTGTTCCCCTAATTTCCTTGACAAATCTCCTGCTCCTACCTCATAAACTGTAAATATTCATCTGCATAACAATAGTAGCTAAAATCCAGCAGCTGGGCAAAGAAGTAAAAATTCTTCCACAGTCAGTGAGCTCATTTTTAATGGTATGTGGGATGTTTTATTTCTGAAAAAATAATTTATTTTGTTAGCAAAAATATGAAGATAAGGTCTTAGAAATACCCGCACAAAGCTACCTACTCGCTTCTGCCCTTTTCCATTTTCCTGCTGGCTTCTCTCCTGGCAGTCAGCAAAAATATCACAGTATTTATACAGCCAGCAGCACTATAGGCAATGCAAAATGAATTGCAATAGAGGAACAGTGAAAAACCTGAAAAAGGAAGTATATAGGACCCTTGGGAAAAAATTAAAGCAGACAACAATTTTAGAAAAGAGCACATTATAAAGAAAATAATGCTATTCTGTAAGACAAAAAAAAATTTTGGAGAACTGAAAGAAAAATTATTTGCACAAAAATAATTTGTGTCTTAAAGAAATTATTAATCATTAATAGAGAGTTGGAAAGTAAAGATGGAAGCAACTTAGGAGATCATCTAGCTTAGTTCCCTTATTCTCTGGTATTTTAAACTGTCTGAGCTCTTTCAGCATGAGAACTGCCTTCAAGATGTACGTCTAAGATTTTCTCTGCTAGAGGTGTTCATGGAACACATCTGAACAGAATTAAAGAGATATTCGAAACTAAGCTGAAGATGTCATCCCAGGTGAGATTTAATTTAGAGCTGCATATGTTCTATCAGGCAGGTCAGAATAAATATAACAATTAAGCAAAACAATATTTAGTCCAGTTTTATACCCAAACTGTAATATTATTGTTCTAATTACTGTCAATTTGTATCATCCTACATAGACTGCTAAAGAGTGACCTTCAGCTTGTCATTTTTGCTAATCACTGAAAGAGCTTGATTGCAAAGGTAAGACATGTATCTCACTCCACAGGTCCCATTTTCCCATATTTATTTGAGATGACAGGAGGTAGCTCAGCTTGGAAAAATGAACAGGAATACAATTCATACAAATGTCAACCAGGTATTGCTTCAGCACATTTCTGCAGCATCAGTGTTAAGAGCCATGCATTGTAAATGTTCTGCAACTCACTGGACTGTGAAACTGCTTGGAAAGCAAACCTTGAAATTCTGCTTATGAAACATTTACACTGATAAATTTAATTTAGTATTTCTTTCAGGTAACAAGAAATGTACATTAAAGTTTTGAAACAATGGCAAATGCAGTGGAAATGACAAAATCAACAACATAAATCTTACTGACAATTTCCTACCTGTCCTAATTCTCTGCTCATTTTAGGTCTATTTTTCCATTTTGTGGAGATTGATATTTAGAAAATAACTTCAACCTTTAATTCCACAGAATACATAGACAGCACAAACTGTTCTCAGGGATGCAGTTATTCTGTCAGGGAAGATATCAGTGGTTGCTTTAAAGTGTTTAAACATTGCCCATATTTATCCTTGCAGCAGGGAAGAGAATGCAGCAACATAAATACTTGCATAAACATAAATCAGTGGAGACATTATTTTTTTTTAAAAAAGCAGTCTTTAGAGGCAGGTAGTCTTTTGCTTTACCTGTTGTTTTCCACTCTTTAATCAAAGAATGCATTCTAGAAATCTATATTAGATTCTGATCCTGCAAATACCTGCAATATGTTTAAGGTCAAGCACCTTGTTCCACTGATTAGTCAATTTAGTTCTGTGTAGAATGAAATGGCATGATGGGAATCCTTCCCAGTGCTCATCTTGCTGTTCTCTTAGGCTTTGTTACTGAGATGGGACAAAACCAAGTGCAATACAGCTCTAAGTCAGCATGTTCCCACTGGAGGTCAAGACAGAAAAGAATTTTTGTTCTTATGAGTAAAAACAAAATTAGTCTAAAAGTACTCTTAACTCATGCTACTGTTTTAGACACCCCCAAAGACTTACTACAGAAGATGAGAAGAGAAGCTTTTGGGTTTCCTGTTTATCTTGGTGTCCTGAATTGATCACTATCCCAAAAAAACATAGGGAAAATTTATAAGAACCTAAAAAATTCTCTTATAGACTGGAAGTGCTTTTAAAAGTTGCACAGTCTGTAGTTTAAAGAAACTGGACCAGACTGATCAGATAAAAAAGACATCTATACCAACACCCTGATTCCAGAGGCGCCAGAAGGCAATGAGCTGGAACAATGTTTTTGACTCTGTGACATCCAAGTACCGCTCTAAAAAAGGCATGACCTTTAATTAAGAGAAGGCAAATGTGTTTAAATTTACTACATAATGATCCAGAAGTTCTCAGTCTGAAAATCAAAAAATTGAAAATCACTACTCTGAAAATGTCCAGGCAGAAATATATCAACCAAATATATTCCAAGTTTGAGAGAAACAGTGGCTATCTGAATGACTACATGAAAAAAAGTTAATGTTTTGACTTAGACCTCACTCCAAAAGTCAAACTAGTGTCCATATATGAAAACTTCTTTCTGCTAACTTGCCTGACTTACATAGATACAAATATATTTTTCACTGAGCTGCCTAATCCCCTGCCTGCTTAAATCTACCATGGTTTTCTCTTGAGCCTCCTTGGTTCAGACTTCCAAAGGATTATTCTAAGAGGTAATAAAAGATGTCATAAAGAAGATGTCATACTCCCTTATCTTTATTAGATTCCTAGATGATGACCATTACATTATGGCATTGAGAAAACTGTGTAACACCAGAATACCTTGATCCATAGGCAGAGCTAAAAACTCAGTCGAACAAGCTTTGCTCTGCATTACTGCTGATATATAAAATGCATCATGAGCATTCATGCTATTACCTGTGCAGAATATTAAGAAATATTTTACTGGGTTTGGGTTCCTGGGATGGAAAAGCAGCTGGTCTGGGGCTATGTTTTGGATTTGTGGTAAAAGCAGTGTTGACAGTGCACCAGGGCTTTGGCTGTGGCTGAGTGGTGCTTACACAGTGCTCAGGTTTTCCTGTTTCTCATGCTGCCCTGACAGTGAATAGGCTGGTGGTGGGCACAAGTCTGAGAGAGGACACAGACAGGACAGCTGACCCTGACTGGCTACAGGGATGTCCCATACCATACATGACACTGTGAGTTTGTCTTCCCAAGTCACTGCTACGCATGATGGAGCCCTGTCCTCCTGCAGATGGATGAACATCTGAGGGCCCGTGGGAAGTGGGAAATTAATTCCTTGTTTTGCTTTGCTTTTGGGCATAACTTTAGCTTTACCTCTTAGTGTACTTATCTGCATTCACACTTTTAACCTCATCTTGAAGACTGTGTGTAGTTTTGGTCAATGCAATATAAGGAAGACCTTAAGCTACTAGAGGGGGTCCAAAGGAAGGCAACAAAGATGGTGAAGGGCCTTGAGAGGAGGCTGAATGAAGAGCAGCTGCAGTCACTTGGTCTGTTCAGCCCGGAGACTCAGGGGAGACCTCACTGCATTCTGCAGCTTCCTTGTGAGGGGAAGAGGAGGGACAGAGATTGATCTCTTCTCTGGGGTGACCAGTGACAGGACCCAAGGGAATGGCCTGAAGTTGTCTCAGAGTAGGTTTAGATTGGGTATTAGAGGGTGGTTGGTCACTGGAACAGGCTCCCCAGGGAAGTGGTCATAGCACCAAGCCTGGAAGAGTAAAAGAAGAGTTTGGACAATGCTCTCAGGTACATGGTGTGACCCTTGGGGTGGTCCTGTGCAGAGCCAGGAGCTGGACTTGATGATCCTTGTGGTTCCTTCCAACTCAGCTTATTCTGTGATTCTGTGATTCTCACCCCTATTGTGGGAGGAGCATGTGAGCTCCTGGATGGGACTTGGCTGCCTGCTGGCATCAAACCATGACAAATATTCATGTTGCAGGGATGCTTGAGCTTTTTATTCCTCATTCTGGTAAAGATCCATATAATCACAGGTATTCCAGCTCCTGACTCACAGTAGTTGAGTCATATACTGGAAACTAGACACCATTTAAAATCTGATCCTTGGGCTCTTACTGCTTTATATATAAACCAAGAAAACCTACTGAGGACATTAGTTACTTTGTTAATTGAAATTTTGGTTTCAAAACTTTTTAAATTAATATGAGCAAGATGGAAACACTTGTTTTGATCTCCAGGTGAAGTAATTTAAAAAAACCTATTCCTTCTCCCAAGCATTTGGCATATCCATATTGAAAAATACTCATAGATATTCTGACTTTAAAAGCCACCCAAAGACAGAAATATTACTTTGTTTTGCTGCTCCCTGTAAGAAAATCTTTGACGTTTATCCTAACAGGGTTGTAACAGCCTTGCTGAAATCATGCTGACTGGAGAATGCAAACAATAAAGCTGTACTGGCTGGAGACTCACAAGAGCTGAACAGAAAAGATTCAAACCACAAAAAAGGCAATTTTAAAGCTGTATCCTGAAGTAAAAGCCCAAAGTTACATACTTAAAGACTAAACTTGAGAAAAAAGTTAAATTGCTGACAGGGAGAACATGTGAAATGGACAAATCGGGCAACTGGATTCCTACAGTGTGTAAAAATATTAATGGGTAAAGTTTTTGAGAGAGTAAGTATCATGAGCTTGAAATTAAGTTCTGATATGTTGTTTTAATCCACAGTGAAAGTTATCTTATGCTTTTCAAAGCAATAAACATGTCATATATGTAAAAAGAAGATAATAAAGAGGCATGATATTGGTTTGACCTACAGCACTTTGAATCAGAAGTGCTAAAAGTGACCTTAAAAAAGAAACAAACAAATGAAAAAAATCAGAAACAAGTAAAACAAAAAACCCAACAACCAACAAAGCAAAACCAAAAAACCACCCAAACAAACAAAAAATCCAAACTAATCCAAACAAAAAGCCAAAACAAACAAGGAAACACCACAAAAAACCGAAAAACCCCAAACAAAGCCAGAAAAACAAAACCAAGAACAAACAAAAACAACCCAAAGCCAGAAATATTCCCAGATGAGAGCTGAGAAAAGCTCTCACAATACTATCCAAAACAGTATCGAATGTACAGTTGAGTTTAAACAAAAACAAAAACCAGCAAAATCCAGGCCAAACCTAGATACCACCTTGCTAGTGGAAAGAAAAAGTGCTGTAGTTTGAGAAAAAAACCCAGCAAAACTGACAGCAATAAAAGTTAGATATCTACTGGCAATTATTAAACAGCATCAACAAAAAGTCCAGTCAATACAATTCAATTTTTTTAACATTTAACTATTAGGAAAATTGCAAACATTATTTTGACTTGGTCCAACTAGCACCTTCACAAACAATTTGCAGGCACATCTCAGAAGATAACTCCTACCATGATTATTCCCTACAGGCAGATTGGATGCAATCATCCTTTTTTTGGAGGTTAAACTAGTTTAACAGTTGGACACGGGCTCTTCTGTGCTAGCTGGTCTCAGTGTTGGAGAACATTCCCAGACATGTTTATTTTATGAATACCAACATAGCCAAATATTACAGGTTATGGGTAGCTGAAGCTGAAATTATTACAAGAATGTGACCTGCAGAGATTTAAAAGCAGTTGATAAATAACAAGAGCATATGAACTGATAAGCTGTCCAAGCAATGGAAGAGACCCAAGGGGCTCTACAAAATATTTTCTCTTGCAATAACAACTTCTTGGCAAACCATATATTTAGCTACAACATTGATTTTGTCACTGCAGCTAAAAGGCAACAGAATAAGCTGTATTTATGGAAATAGAAGGGGAAATTTAAAGTCTCCTAATGACCTAAAAAGAAATTTCATACTTATCACATGGAAGAAAGGCATTATAATCCTCTGGGAAATGCTTAGAAAATTACTTTTTTTTTGTTAAATTATTGTGTAATTCCTACTCTCCTTTTTATATATGAGAGCTTTCTTTTCCATATGTGATTAATTCCTGGGTATTGTCTATCCTGAGTGACTAGGAAGTCTGTGTGTATGAGATTGCACCAACTGCCAAGCAATATACCTGCTTAGTAAAGTTTCTGGACAGCTTGCTCTGTTAGAGACATTGGTTATATTTAGAGCAGACTAGTGAAACATAAACAGCACAACATATTTACTTAGAACATCAAAGAGCTCCTGCTTGTGATGATGGCAGTCTAACCTTGTCTTTCAGATTGCTGAAAGCTATTGGCAGAAAAGGCAGGGTTTGGGAATGTAGGTAGAAATTAGTTTGAATCAGTCAGATTAAAGAGGAGACAGGACTGGTTCTGTTTCCAGTGGCACATTTACTCTGTGCTGTCAGCAGGTGAGCCCAGAAACAGGATCACACGTCTTTGATGTTGATTAAAAAGTTTACTCTACAGATCTCAAAGCTCCAGACAGCAAATGATGGGATTCACTGAATCAGATGTGAGTTATGTCTAGCACTCATCTGGGCCAAGTCGCTGTAGGATCCTTCCACAGTCCTGCAGAGAGCAGGGAGCTAGGCAGGAACAGCAAGAACAGGTCAGGGACTGCCTCATTATCTCCTGAAGGAGACACCTTTTATACAATCAGATGAACTGCACTTGAATTTCCACTGCTGAGACTCTGCTGGGGGCCAAAACAACCAGGCAATTAAAGTTAGGTGAGCTCAACCAGAGTAATGTTCTGGAGGGTCACTGAAGGCACCCTCACATAAAGCACACACACACAGAAACACACGAACACACACACGAGCCCAGCTGAGCCCAGGGCAACAAGTCAGACCCTAGAACATGCTTCGTTCTGCCCAGAAACAACACAAGGGTTAGGCACACCCCCTCTTAGCACAGGCTTAGTTTAACTAGTACTAACCTAAAGCCCCTAACCTACAGCCAGAAAAGCAGACAGATAGACTGATAATCCTGATCAGTGCTTGCACTGGAAGTTGCAGGAACCTCAAGCAGTTTCAGACATTTGGAAAACAAAAACATTCATGGCTTTAGGAAGGGTATGTGTTTTACATAAGAAATTTCTCACCTATAAGCACAAAACCACCCCGTTTCTTCAGGCACTGGAGTTTGCAGTGCATGTACACACCATGCCCAGGTAATACTGTAACTGTGGATCTGACCTCCCAAAGTGGTTGCTTCACCCACATTAAGTCTAGAGATATTTGAAACCAACCAACGTCTTACAGGAGTAATTAGAACCATGGCATGTGCAGAAAGGTCAGAAAAGGGCTGGAGAGATAACACAGAACTGGGCCTGCAGATGGTACCACATGCACCTTGTGCCACAGAGTGCACACTGTGAGCTTTGACAGCAGGAAACCAGGCAGGCTGGGCCAGCTCTTTGCATTTCCCCTTCATATTCCTGTGACCATTTAAAACAATGTGAGAGGTGTTAGTACCATCGATGTGCATTCTGCTGTACACATGGCTGACACTGTTCTTTACGTGCTTTTTGTGTCACAACCAAAACTCAAAATACTTTTGTTTGTAAAAAGTCAACCAAACGTGGAGCTGTGAAGCTTCATCATCTGAATCACACAGCACTTATTAAATCTGTTTGTGGGCTGTCACACAGGAAGACTGCACAATACGGCAAGGAAAAACAAGCTAGAGAAAGCAGATGCCTTAACAGCTACTAATTAGAATCTAATTACTCTTTCAATTACCTTTACTCAGCACTCTAGGTCCCCAAGCCACTACTGACAGACATCAGCTGTCCGTGTGGCATCCTCATCCGGCACAAACCGTATTGAGTGCGAATCAAACGAGACGCTGTTACCCCAGCGTTAGCAGCGAGCCTTTCAAACTCCCCGCAGTAGCAAGGCATGCTGAATATTTCATAGCATGCATTTAGAGCTGGTATCTCCTTCCTGAGGCAGTACAAATGCCATATTTCTGCAGGATTGCAGTGCTGCAGAGCTGTAGGCCAGTGATTACATTCTATGCACAAACATAGATGGCCAAATCACAGTCATGCTGGACTAAATATGGATTCCCCCATCCTTTTACACGAGTTTAGTCCCCTGCTGTTACAAGTAATTTTGTCATAGGTTAACATCTAGCATCAATCCCTTCCTTACTTAAAAAACAGAGAAGGTTCCTTGTACACTGAAGGAATGAAACACAAATACAATCCTTATTCCTCCAGAGAGATTTTTCTTCTATATAGTCTAAGGAACTGAAAATCACCAAATCCCGGTCATCTAGAGATCTCTGTGTACCTGTTATTATTTTTCATCATTCTTACAGTGCCTGGAGTCCTCCCACAGCTACAGAAACCCTCCAGAATGGGTCTGTAGATGTTTATGCTGTGAGCAAGACCACGCTGCCACAAGCACACAGCATAAGTGCATAAGAAAACAGAAGTAATTTCTATTTACAGATGAGGAACAAAAGCTGAGAGACACTTCCCCCAAAACATGAGAGACTCAACCTCAGACTTCCTTCTTTTAGCACAGCATTTACTCTGGGTCCACCCTTCTTGCCCCAGAAGGATGGGCCTCCTTGCTTGTAGATAAACCTATCTTAGTTTTGAGGGAATGTTAATTTTTGAAGCACCCTGAGCAGTAAGACCTTTTGAGAGATAAAGAGTTAGTCACCATTAAAAAGAGTATCTGAGTGTGGCTTAATCATGAGAATTATCAGGGGAGTGTGTCAGAGACTGAATGTTATAATTTATGGCTTAAACATCTTCATGAAGGACATTTGCTTATTATAGCAGAGCTGTATAAAAGCTGCAGAGAAGATCACCACACCCTGAACAGGCCTGGCTGAGGTCCTGAACTCTGAAGATAACATATTGCCTCAGGTCTGGGCTGGGGGAAGAAGAGTATATTCTCAGAGGTCTCAAGCTTAGCACCTTGGGGGTGGAGACCAGAGCCCCAGGGCTATCAGCTGCCAGATCCTCCCAACAAAGGGTGGGGGGAAAAGGAGAGGTTTTGGGCGTGTGGTGAAAAAGCCTCTGGTCAGAGGCAGTGAACACCCACCCTGTGCTGTGCAGAGAAGCTCAGCTGTGGGGTCCCTTCACCCTGGGACAAGCTGCATCCACATCAAGGACAGAGGGACATCATGGCCCATCCGAGGCCCCCCAAAGGGGTCCCCAGACCCTGCAGCAGAGCACTGCAACATGCTGCAAGGGATCCAGTGTTGCAAGGGACAGTGTCAAACTTGCTCTCCCCAGGAGAGGCACGTGGGTGTTCTCACCTGGCCAAAACATACATTAACCCCTGGGATTCTATACTTTTTGCTGGGGACTCAGCACCAGATGGAGGGAAGCCATGAGTTGTCATTAGGATCCCCAGAAAGGTGATATGTTTCCACCTAACCCCTGTCACCCTCTCCCTGTCCCCCCATCCTCCATGCACAGCCCTCTGTCCCTCCTTCTCTCTTTTTCTTTCTTCTTTCTTTTTCTTTCTTTCTTTTTCTTTATTTCTTTTCTTTTTTCTTTCTTTCTTTCTCTTTCTTTTTCTTTTTCTCTTTCTTCCTTTCTTTTCTCTTACTTTCTCTTCTTCCTTTCCTTTCCTTTCCTTTCCTTTCCTTTCCTTTCCTTTCCTTTCCTTTCCTTNCCTTTCCCTTCCCCTTTCCCTTCCCCTTTCCCTTTCCCTTTCCCTTCTCCCTTAATTTCTCTCTCTTTGTTTCTCTCTCTCTTTCATCTACTACAGACCACAAGGTCAATAATCATTTACTTTCCTGCACAAATCCCTCTTTGGGAAGAGGTGGTCAGGGAGACTACAAACTGTGTACTATAACTCCCATCCTGAGCACACTAATCAATCTCTCCTGTTAAGTAGCCAAACTCAGTTATCAATATAGGAGGAAGCTCCTAACAAGACACAGAGTTTTATTTTTAATTCTAAAGAGAGATGACTACTGATGTGCACACAAATAGGTCAAGCTAATATAAAGAATACAGATAAAATATAAAGTATTCTACCCCAAAGCAACCCCTTTAATAAACTCCCACTGTCAGTCTTAAATCAGGTTGTTTTCTTGTTACAGACAAATGTGCATGTGGCAGCAGACCAGATCTTTGCCTTTTCCCCTGCTTCAAGTGAAAAGCCAGGCAAGCAGCTTTACAAAAGGAAAACAAACTGCCAGAGGAGAAGCAGATCCACTGAAGAGATGAGAACAACTCCTGCTGTCATGGGAGTTCTAAAAGATTCCTAATCCTCAGAAATCACTGTCCCTTAAAAAAAAAAAAAATAGATATCGACCTTGCCAATACAAAGAATCCATTTGGGAATAGGAAAAGGGGAAAGAGAAAGATGTTAAAAAAAAATAAGTGCTGTACAAAAAGCTGCCTGTCTGCTTCCATGCCACCTAAAAGCTTCCTTATATTTTCAGTGAATATTTTTCTTTAATTTATTCTGATCTAGACTATAACATACTGTTCTTCAAGAGATGAACAGAGAGATTCACTTTCTGCAACCTACACTGTAACACCATATAGTTTTATAATTTTGTAAGTGGTTTTCTCCAGTGATATTATTCTGATAGTAAAAGGAGTAAAAATGTTTAATTTAACATACCATTTAAGAAAAGACTCTTCTTAGGGGGATACTGCACTACTTTACAAAGTAGTGAAGATGCAGGAACTTACCTTGCTATACAGACCTCTCTGCTGAGTCCACATCTCAATTATTTTTAAAAAAAACTTTGAAATTTTCCAGAAATGCTACCTGGGATTTCCTCCATGTATTTAAAGGAGAGGATAGATGAAGGAAGAGACAGAGGATTATTTTCTATCACTCTTTTTTATTAATTATTAATATTGACTAAATATGTGTTGATTTTATTTGTCACCTATGAAGATTATTGTAAAGGGAAACTTTTAAGTGGTTTTCCTGCATTCTATTAGATTTTTGAGATCTAAAACCCTTGAGCACATGAATATACTTGATAAATTAGGGTTTTTTTTTGGTTAACCAGAGCAAGGGAAGGATGTCAGATACAGTGGGGGAGTTCTCTCTTATCCCTCCAGTTTGAAATATTTAGCATACTGATTTTTTCATCTAAGCATATTCTCAAGCCTTCAAGAAAGTTAGAGATTACTTGAGTAAGAGCTAGAGTTTTAATGCATCTATATATGAACATATTGATATAAAACCTTAAATTTATATAAGATTAAATTATACTGTAATTATAAAATACAACTGGTTGTACTTTTATCTTCTTCAGTTCCAGTATCTTACGATGAGATAATCCATCTAGTTCCAGAGTGAGTGCCATCTGTATTTTAATTTATTATTAAATCCTGAAACTGTTAAGCATACATCAGAGGACACAAATCTAAATATAACACAGAGTTCTTGGAATCAAAGTGAAGTTAATATTGTAGTAATATTGACACAAGATAATAAACCGTTCTTATTGCAAAATTTCAGCCTTTTCAAATGGCAGCTGAAGAATATTCGTGCAGGCTGCAGACTTCTGAATTAGCAGCATGGCCTCTCAGTGTTACTCCCTGCAATGAACAAGTGCAGCATCTCAGAGTTAGTTTCACAAAATCACTCTCAGAGACCAGACTTTCAGGATGGTTTTGCAAGGACAAGATTTTGAGAAGTGATTTTTGACCTGCAAGCACACAGACACAGAGTCCCACAAAATCCTCTGTGCAAAATTGTTTTATAGATTGAAACTGCACTATTGCTGAGGTTCTTTGTTCAGATTAAGACATGGACTCTGAAGTCCAAAATGCCTGTGTGCCTGAGATCACAAAGCTGTGAGCCTATTTAATCTGAGTCATATATATATATAATATATATTCATATATATATACACATACATCTATGAGCAACCAGTTTCCTGACCTCTTTGTTCCACTCCTCCTCTCTCTTCCTGTACGTAATACAAAGAGTACAAGCAAAATGTGTCAGCACTACTTTCTTCAGGATCATCTCAGACATATGCTGAGTGATCTCTACAGCAAAGTGAAACCATATATAGCAAGCAGCGCTTTTGCTTTGAATTAAATTGCAGCTCCAGCTAACAACCTCCACATGATTTAGGTTGAGTAATTTAAGATGATGGTAGGGAGCAGGTCTGGTTCACTGTCCAATATTTCAATACAGTCACAGCCTTCACTTGTGATTTATTTGAGTGTACTTCTGAGCTCGTTCTGCAGTCTGCATTTAGATGACAACATCTAGGTAGCTTAGGGTTCAACATGATTTCAAGAAATGTATATACAATTCTAATTCTTTTGTTCCAAGCTAGAGGGAATCATGCCTGAGGCAACTTAACAAGAGACTGTACCTCTCCAAGAGGCATGACACATTTATCACAGTATTCATCATGAGTGAAGATCCCCAAAAGCTGACAAGTTCAGAATCAGTGGGAATTTGGATCAGGGAATTGCTGCTTTGCAGAAGATACCATGGCACCCCCATTCTGATCCTCCTGTGCCTCTCCAAACACTGGACTGAGTAATACAGATGCAGCAGGTCACAAATGGCCCCTTAAAAGCACTGGAAAACATCAGAAGTGTTCAGTGGAACTGGGTGCTGAAATCCTTTGGAGACCCTTAGCACATGGCTTCAGGCATCTTTTCGGCACAAAGCTATTTTAGAGAAACTGCTTTCTGGGTATCTAACACTTATTATACATAATAGGACTTCTTTGAGAAGTTCAGACAAATTATTTCCATCTCTTGTGTTGGCACCATTTACTGTTGCCCTGCTACTGTTAAATATCCAGTACCATTACAAAATAGGAAAAATAAAACAGTTGCCAAGGCAGCATAAATCTGATATTGACTCAAAGTAATTTCACTGTATTTAAAACATTTATTTGCAAGTGTTTGGACATTTGTCTTAATTGTCATTATTGTAGGTACCTCTAGGAAGAAAAACACTCTGCTCTGAATAGCTGATATTCTGGTATCATTTTTACCAATATTACTTTAAGCTGACACTTAGAAAAGTACACTTTAATAATTACCATGGCATTTAAGAGAAAAATCTTGGAATCAAACCACATACGATGGTATATACACTTAATTTAAGCATTGAAATACAACAATTCAAAAATTCAAGTTTTGGGGACATGTCTAAGAAGCTACTGCATGAAATGGCAAAAATGCATATTCAGCAGCAGAATAAAAACAAAATTAGTCTGAGATGTCACTTGGGATTTCATATTCTTCTTTGTTCTCCAGCTGTAACTTAGCCAGGTCAGCGTTTGGAGATGCCTTTCTCCTCATCCATGATCTTCATGCACAAATAACTCTTTTGCAACATAAATATGCACAGTGTGTGTATGTCATTACAATCACAGAGAAACAACAAATCCAAGGAATTGTGCATTTCTTCGACCTGCAGGGCTGAATGTAAGAACGTGACCTTTTGTACCTCTGTTCTCTGCCCAAATTTCCTCAGTGCTGTACCCAAGCCCCCAGCACCAGCCTCCCACCAGCATCTCCTGCTCATTCCTGCTGGGCTCTTGCATAGCAGAAGTGCCTCTGAGGGAGTTTTAGCCCCGAGGTTCCATTGAACTTCTGTCTTTGACTACCTAATGGGCAGGAAGAGAAGACAGAGCCAGAATCTCCCCAGAGGTGTTCAGTAACAGAAGAGATGGACACAAACTGCAACACAAGAAATTCCAACCAAGTATGAATAAAAATTTTCACCATAAGGTTGGTCAAAGATTGGACCAGGTCACCCAGGCCTCTGAATCCTCCACCCTTGGAGATATTTAAGCCTCAACCAGATATTGCCCTCAGGAGAGCACATCTAACTGGATATGACCTCAGCAAGGGCTAGACTAGATATCCTTTCCAATATTCATTACTCTATAATGCTAAAACCTGGAGACAAACTGCTCTTCTGGAGCTTCAGCTGGTCAAAATGATCTCACTTGTTCAAGGCAGAAATTTCCAACTCGGTTATGCTAATTCTTAAATACAGGGGAAAGTAAGAGTTTGGGTTTTTTTTTTTAGGAGAAAACTCATCTCTTATTTAGGTAAATGTAATACACACAGTACACCTATAAAGAACTTCCATCAGAGGTACCTCAAACATTGTAAATATCATTATGGCCAATGATATCCATTACCAGAAAGTGCAGGTGCATCTCCCAGTTTTCCTTTATCAAGTTCTAAGCTGGTTAGAGCTGCTGCTAAGGGGGAGGGATTATTTGCTCAGGCTTATGCCACGTTATCACAGCTACACATTTGACCAATTCTGAGACAATGAAGTGGCCCATACACAGCATGGAGCATAGGAAGAGAACACCAGATACTTCTGCTCTACACATAACTCCAAAAACTGAATACTCAAGGACTTTTCCCTAAGAGAATATAATCCATGTGACACAAATCTACCCATGCTTCACTACATGGCTACTTTTTTACCTCTGTTTATCTGAGCAGATATAATGAAGAAAAGTAGATTTGTACCAACATACCTGTCACTTAAAAAAAGCAAATTTCTGCCTTGTCTCAAGGTTAATATTCAGTAATCTTTAAGAGTTTGCATTTTCTGCATTGTAATTCATTCTTATGACTCCCTTTCCTTTTCCTATTCGGGTTTTAACAAGTAAAAAAGGATTTTAAAAATACATTTAATCCATTCTTTATGGAATGACTCACTGAAAAGGAGAGAATAAAGTCCTCTAATTATAGCTGCCAGGGTTTTTACCTCTTGCTAAGTATACTAATATTCTTTTCACTAATTGCAACTTTCCCCTTCCTCCTCTAAATTTTAAATTCTCAAACTGTTTATTTATGGAAACATTTTTGAAACTCATTACTACAAGACTTTTCTCCATTGCAAATGCCAGGACTCTGAGAAGCCCAGAGTTATTTCTCCAGACCCTGCCATTTTCCTACCTCCAAAGAACACTACCATACCCAACTTAATTAAAGGAAGCATCTATTGCAAGAAGAATATCTGTCATTAGACTAAGAGTAGTAGGTGGAAAAAAAGACAGATAGATTCCTCACCTGAAAGGAGAGAGCCACCAAAAAAAATATGCTCAATGATGGACCAGCATGTGTACATAGCAGAGTCCTCTATTTGCCTGCAAACCAAATGATAACCATACAACATCTGAGAAACTGCTGTGGCTGCCGTGGAGGCAGGGGGAAAGAGGCATGCTGTAGTCAGGGAAATACAATTCAACTCACTGCACAAAAATCAGCTGTGCTCTAAAACCTGGGAGGACACAAATCCATGTTACAACCACCGCAGCCTTCCCACAGAACACAACACAAATGCAACACAAAATGTTTGTAAAGCACCAATTATATGATCTTGGAGCTGCACATGGTGCATATGGCTATGGTTTCCACAGCTGTGAAACCCTAAAATCCAGTGCCACACAAGAATGGTTGGAAATCAGTGATTCTGTCCAATGTCAGCTACAAGGAAATCCCTGCACGGCTAGCACAGCACTGGTCCCTCACAAGCTCACTGACTGCAGAACCTCACACAGGAGCTGCTGAAAGTGGATGAGATTACTGCAGCTGTCTGAACAGAAAAAACATCATTTTGTACCTCAATTTACATCCATGGGAGAATATATAGAATATTAATTTACTCGTATGAATTTTACCAGTTCTGAAGATTTCTTGGGTGGCGGTATTTGGGTTTTTTAATTTTTTCAATTTAAAATTAATTTTTTTTAAACTATCATTTATTTTGGTTTGGTTTTGTCATTTCTTTCCTTTTTTTTTTTTTTTAGATCAGAGGGAAAGGAAGTTACTCATAGTGGTTTGGGGATGAAAGACAGAGCAACCTCTGGCTTCAGCTCAGCAATCTCTGCCTCCCCAGCTGGTGGAAAAGCAAATGGCAAGTGCACAGCTCTTCCTCCCCCAGCCACCACCTGTGCCAGGCAAAGCAGAGCAAGGCAAAAAGGAAGCCTGTCAGGCAGGCAGACCGTCTGCCATGTGCTGCTGCTGCATAAGACATCAAAAGGGCAGCAATAAATGTTCCACTTTTAATGAGATCTAGCCATTGCTTCTGGCTTGCACCTCTCTAGCTCAAGTTAAAAAAGCAGGCTCTGGAGGCAGAGGTGTGCATCCAGCAGCTCTCCAGAATCTGAGAAACATTCTCTGAGTGTTTACTCCAGCTTCTTCTGAGGCCCTATCACCCATAGGTGTACAAGACACCTGAAACAGTCATAAAAAGTTAAGGCTTAAAGCTTCACACTGTTGCCATTTCAGTGTTATTTACTTCCAGTAGTACCACCCCCACCCCCAAAAATCCAACCAAAACCAACCCTCTATCATCTGGGTACTTCACAATCTATTCAAGCAAATTGTTACTCCCTCACAAAAATCATAGAATTCATTAGTCTATTCCTCTCACCACCCACCATTTCTCACATTAAATGGAGAATATTTGTGATCTTAAGCAATCAAGTTTCTAAAGCACAGTAAAAATTTGTTATTAGAACAGTTCATCACCGCAGGCCTTTCCGTCCTTCCTCCCACCACCCACCTACAGACTTTAAGGGAAACAGTTGCAGCTTGCAGGGAACAGAGGGAAACACCTCACATTCAGCAAAGGGAGCTCACACGCCCGCAGAACGCTGCTCGGTACACAGATTTGTATCCCAGGTGATCTTACCCTGTTATTAGAACAAACTAAACGTTTCTAATTTACAGAAAAGTCACCAGAAGATTATTTCAGAAGTTAAGATGTCTAAAAAGTCAAAGCATGCTAGAATTCTCTAGAAGAGAAAATGCTGACCTGCCTCTAGGTGAGGCCAGCTGCCCTGCCCTGGAAAGAAGCAGAAGTTGCCAAAGGATTGGGCAATTACAAAACCAAGGCACTTAGGTGTATTTAAAGGTCTGGCAACATTATGGTTAATTTAACTCTTCAAACTGTGTCCACTGTGCTCAGATGTTCAGCTTGAACAATTTGCAGCTCTCTTAATTCCTCCTCCTGCAGAGGAGGGATGGGAAACAATGCACTGCAGTCACCAATGCCAAACTGTGCTGGGCTGGAGAGGCTGGAGACTGCATGATGTAAAAAGACTTGTCACACTAACTGATCCAAGTTTTACATCCTTTTTACCAAAGCCAGTCCTTTATTACCTTGATGGACATAAGCTTATGTGGCTACATCTTGGAAACATTGTCTCCCAAAAAGGATGGCATCTAATATTCCAGTCTCAGGATCAGGCAGAACAAACCCTTCCACTATCTTGCTTCATGACTTTTGTTCTAAAATAAAGCAAAACCCCCAGTACATTAAGCCTGTTCTGGTAATTTCTTTAGCAATGCATCTGAAGTTCTAAATAATTAGAAGGAAAGTTAGAGGACTTTCTACTCTCACAACAGCAAATCTGGCCCAGCTAATTTCCCAAATGAATCGAGAATCCAGAGCCAACCAACTACACATTAGTCACTTGGCTAGCAAGGAGGACTTAGCTTTCATTAATGAACTTAGGACTTCATTAAAATGTAATTTTAAGTTTAGCACTACACCAGGATAATATATTGTAGTAGGAAAGGGGCAGGATTGACACCGCAGACTCAGCTCCTTGCTACTTATCACTAATAATATAAATTAAAAATCAATACAGCAGGGTAGTGCAAGACAAATGCTAATGTCCACGAAGAGAGAATTTGTTAGACTCATTAGCCCTGTGCTAACAGACACATCACTAATTCTCCAGGACTGAAGAGGACAGAGACAAGCTGCTTTGCACAGCACAGCCAGAATTTGCATCAGCTCCCCTTCTGCAATCAATTCGTATCCCCTCATGCCCAAACCATCATCTTACACAGACAGGACTAGTACCAACTTTGAATTATTGTGAGAAAGCCTGTCACAGAGCTACCCAAGTTCTTTACTTGTGCCATTAAAAATGACCACAGTGTGAATGAGAACACTTTTATTATTTCATCTTAAGCATTGTATCCTAGATTATTTGCAAGTCAACTGATGACTCCAGTTATCTCAACCAGCCAAAATCCAAATTGTATCAGCCTCAGGTGCAAAGCTGAAAATGAACGCAAAGGATCCGGTACCGGACAAAAGCCACACGCAATCTAAGAGCAGCTTTCCATTCTTCAAACTTGACCTCAGCAATGCTTGCCCAAGTTATTGTGCAAAAATCAGTATGAAAATAGTATATAAAGCTCTGGGACTAAAAACGGTTTTTCTCACAGAGGCTTAGTCCTAAGGTAAATTTTGACAAATTTACTGCACAGTTGCACTTACCACAAGGCAGAAGAAAAAATCTGAGGTGCATGTCACCAGTTTTTCATTACGACCTGCCCTTTAGGTATCTTTCATATGCAAAAAGCAGAAATGTCACCATCATAACAACTCAGAAAATATTCTTGAAGGTGACTTGCCACATACTGTTTAACTAGATTCATACCTTTGAGGGTTTTAATAGACTAGGTAGGGAGCCTATCTTAAAAAATAATAATTACATCACTTTTGCTACTGTTATGTTCAGAAATATCAATCCTATTGCAGTTTTGTAGCATGTTTCTCATAAGCACATGTATGCTTATGCTTCTATCAAAAAGGAAGCTGCAAATACCAAACCTTTAAAGTATCTAATAGAATTAACCATGTATTTAGTTAAACAAAAGTAAAAATCAAGTCTGTTTCCCTTGTTAGTAATTCCCCACCCATGGAATTCATCCTTAAAGTCTATCTTGTTTCTCCTTTGATGCAGACAATTATCTTTGTATGGCTGCATAAAAACGAGACTCCACTGCACCTTCTTTCCACTACATCATAGCAACTTAAACATTTAATACATATTCCTTTAAAGAAATTTGAGTGAATTTATTGTATAAAATTATGATTGGCATGGTACAGAAAAGTTCCTTTTAATGCACATTTCCCATTAACTTGTACACAAATATTACAAGTATCAAGCAAAATGCAAAAGTCTTAAGAACTAATTCCATACTACAAAAGTGTTCACATAGTGAAGTTACTCTGGTTACAAAATGTCATGGAAATAAAAGCACTTCAAAATACGTATTTGGGAAATGTTTCAAATAATCAACGCAACCTTAAGTTAGTTAAAAAATGCAAAGAAAGAGCTACCCTCTTCAAAACACTATTGTTCATTTGGCAAGATAGAGCAAAGTTCAGATCAGTTCACTGAAGGACTGTTCTTCACAAGAAACAAACAAACAAAAAAAACTTTAGTTAAGAAAGGACTCAATTACTCAATTATACTATGATGACAAATAACGCCATCAAAAAGTTATCTGGCTCTCTTGTTTTCACACAGGAGCTGTCAGAGGCAGAGATGTGTAAATGAACACTTCCAGGTAGATACAGATTGCCTTTTCAAAAACCAACCAACCAATAAAAACTAACCCAAAACCAAATGAAACCAAAACAAAACAAACCCAAAAAACAACAACAAAACAGGCATACAAAAAAACCCCCACCAAAACTGAAACAAAAAAAAAAAAAACCAAACAAACAACAAACCAAGCCCCAAAACAACAGAAAGGAGACAATCTGAACTTTGTTGCTTTCACTGAACTAGTTCAGTTCTTTAGGTCACAGGACCCAAGAACACCAATCTGCAAAGGATACGTATTTGAGGAAAAAACTGAACTCCCACTACGAAGGAACGCGCAGATGTTCGGTTATGCGAGTGTTGCACATCCTCTCAGTAAGGCTGTTAGAGGCTCTCACATCTCTGCTTCCCAATGGCCTTGAAGACCCACTATTCTCAAGACAAAAATGCTTGGACCATACAACCAACCTTACAAAAAGGAGGCACAGTTGTACTGTTAGAAAATAACACAAAATTTTGAAGACTGAAAGCATCCTTAAAAACTCACACAAAATAACTACAAAAGAAGCCATACTTTACATTATTTTTGTATCAGATGACTTGCGTGTGTTTGAGCATTAAACACTGGTATGTATATCTACATGAAACTCACACATACAGAACATGTGTTCAGGCATTGCTGTTGTTTTTCTTTTAGACACACACACAAGTTACCGTCAGGTTATCCAGTCTATTTAACGCAGTGAAAAACAGTCCACAGCAGGCGTAAAAGGAGCAGTATCCAATATAGTGTTGTCTTGCAAAAATGGAGTCAGAATTCCTGAGTCTCAGAGACATTGCTGTCCTCTCCATTACTGGATTATTTCTTTTTCCAAGGAGAACCTCTAGTTTTCATTTCTTCACTCTAATGAAATTTGTAATAGATTGCATCTTTTAAAAAATGTAAAACTAGTACAAAAGATGTGCCAACCAAAGTGAATTTTTAAAGCTTTTTAAAGGGAGAGGGGATTCACTTACAAAATAAAGGCCACCTTCTTGTAAATTTAGTACTGCTAATATCCCATCATTCTGTTTAGAGCAGAGATTTAGCTCCCTGTTCTAGAAGCCTTACCACACGCAGTCATGTGAGCTGAAAAACTTCATCCTTTTAACAATTAAAAATACCATATATAGGACTAACGTGGAACAGCCCTTTGTTACAATCACCAAGGTGGCAAAACCAATTAAGTGTCATTCAAATAGTCATTGCAATCTAACTTCTGCATTTTCCCTTCTACTTTGCATATTACACAGTGTAACTTAAAATGTAATTTAAGAGCACTTCAGTCCCACAATGTAGGATTTAAGCTTGTGTGAATACATTTGCATGGCTCTGCAACATTTGTAATGACTTAGAAAAATACATTCAACCAAAACTTTATATAGGGTTCTATTTTTTTTTAAGTCAAAAATGAAGAAAAAGCCAAATGGTCCCATCATTAGCTAAATAATATACTCCAAGTTCTGGAAGCAATTCCAAAGCAAAAGCACATTCAAGAATAACATACATTGAATTGTATACTTTCTCATTCACCTTTATCAGTAATAAAATTCTACTGTATATAATTATTTAGCCTTATAAATAATGCTAAGCAGAAAAATATTTATCTCTGTGCTACTTTTTTGTTTATAGAAGCATTTCTCAGTTTCTAGGAGCAAAGGAAAAAAAAAACTACTTAAAGTGCAGATTACAGGCCATGACAGGCATAATAAATGACCAAAGGTGCAGCCAAATTTGCATTTACATCTTAAGTTACTTTTCCATCTTCCTTGTCTTGCTAGAAGTCACCCCATGTGCAATTAAAGAGCTGGTCAGTTGGTTTGTGCCACAGTACAACCTGTAATCACTTGTAACTTTTTAAAAATCTATTTCACTTGTCCATAGATATTTCTAGGCAAGGTTCAAGATGTTTCTAGCTCAGGTTTACAAAACCTTACTTAGTCATTAATACTTGAAGTCACACAATATTGACACCCCCTCCAGAGAATGCTACTGTCCTCTTGTTGCAGTATGTGGTTGAGCCATTGATGCTTGGCTGAGTGTCTTTAACAAGCGATGTCTTCATTTCCATCTCACACGCTACAATCGCTGCATTGAGTTCCACTTGAGCCCGGTGAACGACATAAAACGAGAGTCCTATGCTTATGACAATCTGCAAGTAAAACAAGAGTGTTGAAGGCTGAATAGGCTGTGGGAATGAATACAAAGCAACTGAACTGAATGAAACAAAAAGTTGTCAATGTAAAGATTCATGAAGGCATCTGTTGACTCAAAGCTTCACAGGCAAGACACTGGAAGAGAGAGGAACTTAGCCCCTGAGTAGCTCTAAATCTACATATGCTAGCAATGTAACCAGCGTATCAGAACACAGACATTACATAGAACTTAAAATATTTATATACATTGAAAAGATAAGTTTCTTTATGTTGAACTCCATATACTTGTTATAAAGCAATCTTTTCACCTTCTCTCTTCAATAAAACACCAGTCAAGTTTTTAGCTGAGACCCTACTGAGGGGAAAAAAAAATCTTCAAAAAAATTAAAGGTGTATCATAGTGAGAGTCCCTTTGAAAGAAGCCTTTCCTCTGCCTTTTTAAAAGAATGTCAACTAGCTGGAATCTGCAGCTTCCTTTCAAAAAGGCAAAGAAGTTATATTACTTAGAACCTAGAGTTCTGAGTCTAAAACCTGAATTTCATTACGAACTGTAGGGCAGTTTTCTTTAACGTTGAGGACTATTGCTTAAAACACCTGTCGGCATGGCAGACAGTGCTGGAATATCACTGGCTAAGACAACTGACAAGTATGAGCACAGGACAACTGCAACTGGAAGGCACCCTGGCAGTCTCTAGCCCAACCAGCTGCTCAGAGCAGGGCTGGCTGTAAGATCAGAACAGGTTGCTCAGAACTTTTGTCTAGTCAAGTCTTGAAAACTGTAAAAGGGTAGAGATTTCACATCTTTTCTGGGCACTCTGCTCCAGTGCTAGACTACCCCTTGTGATGAAAATTATATTCCTCATGAATTTATATTACACATTTCAAAAGCCGGCTAATATAAGATTCACAATTATACTATAGACACTAATTTTTGAATATATTGGAAACTTTCTATTCTAGAAGCTTACCCCAATATTTAAATTTGCTTTGGTTTAGAAATATTACTACCAGCAACCTAGCTCCCTAGATAAATAATTAAAAAAAAATATATATACATAGACAACTAAGAAATGTGAAGGATTTTCAGAGCTATTTACTAAATCAAATCCCATCAAAGCTCATCCAGGCAAAGCACTCAGCAGACACCTGAGAGACAGTGGGTGAATGCAAATAATTTCTCCATTAAAGGCTTCCCCTTCAGTTATTCAGTCATGTCCCAAGGACTGGTCTCATGGATGTTAGTACTCCTTTTAAAATATTCAGGCTATCCAGCTACCACTTACCTGAGCAACACTTATGTTACAACCTATATAATCTGCAAAGGAACGTCAATGTCAATTAAAAATATATATAGCTGGGGAAAAAAAAAGGAAAAGGCCACTAAAAACTACTACCCTGGATAAAATAACATTTCATGACTAAAATAATAGCTGATCAAAAAAACATTTATTTCCTCTTTTACCTATCAAGACTACCTATGCCACACTTACAAAGGCATTTTTAATGCTCAAAATCATGTTTCATGAAAGCTATAAATTATATGTTCTATTTAAGAGCATACAAAGTTCAGGGAAAGGGGGGAAGGTATGTTTAAAATGGTCCTAGACTTAGTTTTCTGTGTTAGCATGGTTAAACATCAGCATTATGACTGTAAAAACTGAGGAACAGAAATTACTGCAGTACCTACTGAAAGTCTGCAAACCATGGTAATTGCTAGTCAAACACAGTTTGAAGTACTGTCACTGTCAGAAGAAGTTTTAATATATAATATAATTCTGAATACCCATAACCTCTATGCTTATCACGGTCTCACACTTAAGGCTTATACCCAAAATTACCTGATAAATTATTTCAAGAGCTAAGGTCATGTAAAGGTCCTTGATATACTTCTCATTAATTTACTCACTTGTAAAATTAGGATATTCTGATTCAGGCATTAGGGAAATAGTACTCTACAGCATTTTTAATATCCTGAATATCTATGCAAAATGGGTATGCTGAGTACTAACAGTGAACAGTGCACAGGTCCTGGGTCTACACACACCAAGCTTTTGTGTAGGGGTGGTTTGACAAATCTAAAATTCAGCAGGAGATTATCCTAGAAGGCAAGTTTTTTCTGGATTTTCAGTCCAGAGCAGGGCCAATCAGTTCCAAGAGAAAGAAAAGCCATAATCTGGGGAAGTTCTCTGCCTCAGGTAGCTAAAAAAAAAACTAACTAAAAGCAAAGGAGAGCTCTTTCCCATTTTCCGTGCTGCAGACAACACAATCCATGAGAGAATTACGGGGAGCAAGTGCAGTTTCTAAAAACAAACTGTGCACTTCTTGCCCGCTCTTTGCTCTCAGAACCAGTCTTAAAGGTGCAGAACTTAATATCCAGCATAAACAGAACAGACAACTGGGGATACAAGCATCATAAAGTCACCCTAGGACAGCAAGACAAGCACCCTAGTACAGCAAGAGAAGAAAACTTACCAAAAACTGTATCAGAAAAAGAGAACACTGAGTAAGTTCTGCTTTATGTTATGGTGAGGTGTGAGAGAATTACACTTTTCTCAGAGCATAAAACAAAATCTAAAGAAATCAGTACACTGGGAACCCATTTTTCTGGGTATCTAGCAGTCAACAGAAATCACAGAGAGACAGACAGTACCATTACCAAGGTCTATGAAAGCACTTATTTTAACTGACCTGTAAACCGAATACAAAATAGCCACTAACACTTTGTTCTGCAATCACGTCCTCCATGGTGCGCAAGGTAGTGCCCAAGTATGAGTTCAGGAGCTGAGTAGGAAGCAGCCCAAGTGAAGAAGCCATCAGGTAGTTAGGTAGTGATAAATCTGTAATCTGAGTAAAAAGAAAGAGTAAGAAATCAAAAGCAGCTCCAACACAATCTGTGTGTACAATCAGACTACCACTTCCCACAACTGTCCCTGCAAAATCATGAAAGAATATCCTACAGTTCTTCACTGAAACTTTGATTCATGCACGGGGGAAGATAACAGAATGACACAGTATGTATCTAGTTTTCATCTGGCCTTTTTAAAGTTACTGGGTTTGATTTCTTTCCACCTTACATTATGCAATATCTCTGTGCAACAGTCATTAACTAGGGGTGCAATTACACTGCTCACTGAAGATATTTACTTTTACCCAGTGAATGGAGGCCTTGGATTTATGAGAATTTACTTGTGAGAATAAATTACTTTATCAAATGTGAAAGCCTAACACAAAAATCTATCTGTTTTGCATTTTACATCTACAGCAAATAATACAAGAGGTAATTGTTCAAAATGTCACTGTTTTAAATATGATCCAGGTAAAGAGAATGGCAGATACAATTTGTCTGTGCTGGGCAAATTATGAGCCTATTAAGATACACATGTCTTTCAGTGATCCCTATAAGCAATATCCATCTATATCTATACTGATATATATGAGTATTATTAAGATTGTCTACCAAAGGTATTTTGCATCTCACTTCAATTAGTGAACGAAATAGTACACACAGACATTGTTTTTATTAATTTCTCTGGAGAAAACACTAATAATAGTTCAGTATTTTCTTCTCTTTGCTGTGAAGTTTCTGTTCTCTGTCAATAGGTGGGTGTACAAGCTTACATAGGAACAAAGTACACAGTACCAGCTAAATTAGTATCAGCAGCCATCGGAAATATTAAAGGCAAGCATCATGGGATCAAAAGATATTTACACAAGAAAAAAGAAATAAGGGGAAACTGGATTAAAAATGAGTATGAAAATGACCCTTTTGAGAACAAGCAGTCCAACAAATTTTCCAGACAGTTCAGTTGATAATAACAGAGATCTAATTAAGAACAGCTCTAACACTGAGAGCCTACATGGAAATTATTGACCTTGCCAGTTTTGTACAATGTTGAAGACCAAAGAATAGCAGCAATGTTACTCATTTCATCATGCTATTCTTAAAATAAACTTTAGTTACTGTGAAAGTCACAGTGCTGAATTCTCAGAGCTCTAACCACCATCAGTGGAAAGTTTTTGGGAGGAAGGGCAATGGAGGAGCAGAATGCAATGAAGCATAAAGATTAAAAATAATTCACTGGAACAAGATCCAATAAGCCATTTCCAAACTTCACACTGCATATTATACTTCCCACAGACTGAAATATATACCAGCACCACAAATATTATATTTCCTTCTCTAGACAAGATTAATTTGGATTTATATTGAAAAACTATTACATAATTATGTCAGAACTTCACATTTGACCAATACTTTCAAAATACTTTTTTAAGCATTGTTGTAATCTGGGCCATGTAATAGGAATGCACAATCCAAAGTTCCCATATTGTCAAGGGAATAAAGGAGCTGCTATTAAAAGTTTCTGAAATACTAACGCAGAGGCAAGATTTGCTAAGTAGGACACTATCATTACATCTAATGGAGCTGGGAAACTTCCCAAAGATTGCTTTAACACTCCTGGCACCGCCCTCATTTCTGTAGATGTACCAAGGACACTTCAGTTGCAGAGCAACATGTCTGCACACCTGGATGTGTCCCAAAACAACTGGACTTCCTGAGTCATGAGAGATTTTTTCCAAATGAAGGGGAGACTGCCCAGTGGATACATTAAATTGCAGCTTGTGCTTCCCACTGCAACGAAAGCTAAGGAGAGGGTGTTAACTAAACTGTAAGTTTAGAGCTGCAGTTGTATCCCTTTCCCCAGAATGCACAGGAAGTGGACAGCATCCCCACCTAAGAAACTTGAGAAATCGTCAATAAAACTTACAGCTTTCCACACTTTTCTTTCTAGGAAGGTTACCTGTTCTATGAACCTGCCAAACTGGTATCTGCACAGCCAGGCTGCCTAACAGAGCCTACCAGCACTCTGGTACTTCTGGTAAAAGCTCAACCCAACAAAAATTAACCCTGAAATCCCAAACTAAGCATAGATGCAATTGTGTTATGGACCATAACAGAAATGCATTCAAATTGTATTCAAATACAATTAAGAACTACCTAATTGCACTGATAACAATAGCCAGAACCTCCCCCCCCCCCCCGCCCCCGATTAAGCCTTGGATGGGCTTTGTCCCATGGAACTTTTGTGCATCTTTTGCAGCTGACACCTTTGGTTCAGCACTGTTAAAAAATAAATGCTTCTGTCAAGATATCCTTGGGTGACATCTCTCCTTTGCTGGGGGCTCCCATGCCTTTAGGGATTGCAGCACAATTTCTCTTCCCTCAGTTTACAAATCTCTGTGTTTCAGATCAGGTAGGCTTAGTGACCAAGGGCAAAGAATAACTCTGGGGCTTTTTCCTCAAAAAAAAGCCCAAAATAAAACCCCCCAGAAACAACTCTTCTTGCCCCACCAAAAAAGCCAAAACCACCCCTTAAAAAAGTCCCAGTAATACAAAAAACCAAAGCAGCTGCCAATTTTCCAACAAGCAGAGGAAGCAGTGTGCATGTTCTTGCAAAGCGGGTACCATTTCTTCAACTCTGACTTCACTGTATGCATTTCTGAACCCAGAGGTGCACACTTGAACACAGATTTCTTAATCACATTATTTCTTTCATGTAATATTCCCCTTAAAGAGCGGAGGGGAAGTATGAAATCCCATCTAACCTACATCTGGCACTACAAATAACCAGTTTGCACAAATCTCACTCCAAGAACAAACTCGTTGAGATGATAACCTGCATACCAGGCCTCCTTACAGACCTGCCTTCAAAACACTCCAGAGCTGCCAAGGTGAGAGAGCTGTGCGTGGGCAAACACATCAGAAAGAGCTATCAACCCACCCCAGCAGCCCAGGCCACTCTGGTATCAGGAGTGACAATTAAGCAAAACTCACTCAGAAGAGAAATACAAACATGCTTTCAGTTAGCAAGTGCAATATTCCAGAAAGGCAAGTAAATGCATTACCTCACCCCTCTACTATCAGCAGAATGACCTTTTAAGAAGCAAGATCTTCACGTCTGGTTGGTGAGATGCTAAGGAATTTGTGTTAATTTTCTTCTTGAGCTGTTTCAATTTATATGATTCCCTCACTAATCAAATCCTAAGAAGCTCTCCCATATTTCTCTACACCCCCTACAAGTCAGCCTCCCGAAAGCCCTCAGCAGATGGTACATGCCACCAAACAAGTGCTTGTAGAAATCATTTAATCCCAGCCCTGCAGATGACCCTGCTCACATCAAGGTTATGCCTTTCCCTGAACCTCATGTGTCACTTCTCTCTAAGTATTCTCAGTATCTCCAGTTTACCTAAAAATATCCATACAGAAAACATGCATAGTCCAGACCACTGGAAAATTAAAGATGTGTACTTATTCTTAAGTTCACTGTCATTTAAAAATTAATCCTTTTAAAATTCATTGCTGAAGTTGCTAGCATGGGGAAATGCGTTTTAAACTTAAAATGAGTGTTAAATTTTCAAATAAGTGAGATTTCAAGGACATGACAGCTTGGTCTGTGTAGGCAGAAAACTGTATTTTTTACCTAACTTAAATTTGACTCAAAATGAGAAACTGCCTTGAATTCCTAGATTTGTATGCATCACCTTTCGGTGATCTAGTAGCTCATATTAAATGTTCTCAGTAAAAAATTGAGTATACACTGTGCATTATTTGACTATGCTATAAAGTAGTAAATCAAGAGTAATAAACATAACAAAACTAAAATTAGCAAAAAACATACAAGTTATTTGGCAAAACTCAAGCATCTGGTTTCATCTCATTTCCTATCTATTATTTTAACACTGAAACCATCCATTTGGAAGGAAAATTATTTAGCCTGCAGAATATGAAGAATACAAACCACAATGATTTACAGAACCATTTTAATACTGAACTGGCCTGAATACTCTGCTGAATCGTGTTTCCAACAGAAGGGTTATGCCAGGAAGGAAATAATTTTAACTTGGTAATTCTCTGGTCTGTTGTTCAGACGCAATACTACTCTATATCATCTGCTGACTACTGCAAGTGATTTCCCAAAGCTGTGAACAACCAGAGCATAGCAGCTCTCCCCACTTTAGGAGGGTCACAACACAGTAGAAGCTTCAGCTGCAACAGCGGACCTTGGGCTCCAGGAGGGGCTCTGCTCCCAGCTGGACAGGTCTAAGCCTCTTCAGAAATATAGGTAATATAAGTCTGCAGTAATACAGGTTAACAAATAAAACAGCAAAGGTTCAGCTGTTCAGCTTCGCATTCTTAACAAGAAAATGGTTAAAGGATCTGCTTAAAAAGAAATTACAAGTTGCTACAGTTCTTATGGATAGAGATTACAGCTCCGGACAGGAATGCTCCAGTACACACAGTTTTATATTCAACAATTTAAAACATTTGGTGCGGATGTTACACCCCAAAATTGCATGGATTAAATTCTACTTATAAAAACAAATTTGGTATTTGGTGACCTACTAATTGCAGCCAGATGTTTCTGTCAAAATTAAGCAAATGATTCAGAAGGGTACAAGATTAGGACTGGAGACATGGAAAAAAGAAGGTGGGCTATAAGAAAGTGGCATACCAAAACATGTGTTTACATAGTCACTTATGTTAAAGAACATACAAGTTACTGATAACATTTAAAGTATTTCACAATGCAGTTTGCCTTGTTTTGATTTCACCAAGTTAGCTGATACAACTGAGGCATAACACAGCCAAAACATGATCCTTCAGACAAAGTACTCAGGAAGCAGTGAGGGTCTGAAATTGTCATCAGCAGCATGACAATACTCAAACAAACCACCCTCCATGTTCTTCTTTACTTTTTTCCTTTAATGTGACCAAAGAGACCAAATGAATGCACCAATCTTCACCTGAAAGAAGAAAAAAATGCAAGACTAACACTTTTCCAGACTCAAGTTTAAACTAACTTTCAGTGCCACTCCAGAGTACAGTCCCTTTTCCGGTCTGAGGCTACATGCTGCTCTGCCCAAAACCTGCAACCTGTCTTGTGTGCATGGACTTAACATCCCGTATGGATTTGCCAGATGCATGGTACAAATACCAACCACACCGAGAAAGAGTTTTAATCTGTCCACTTCTTTCTTTCCAAAACGATTACTTATATTAAGTAGTTTAGGAAGATCTGGCAAGAGTTTTCCTCAACTCTTGCCATGCTTTAAAGTGGATCACTTTAAAAGCACAGACACTTCGTAACTATTGAGTTCTCCACAGATTTTGCTATGCAGCACCTTGGTGATTCCAACACCAGAATATGGTTGTGAAAGACAAGAGAGCAACTCTAACACAACGCCAGTGAGCAAGGCATCTCAAAAATTTGCCTGTTGTCCCTCTGCATGCACAGAAGAGCAGACAGAGAGGGCTGTTTTTACTGTTGTTAAAAGAGAGAGAAACCACGGCTTGTTCCCAGGAAAGGAGGCAACCTTTACCAATAACAGAAGCCACTGTGCCGAAAGACATCCTTCCAGCACTTGTCTCTCTTGGCCGCACAGCCCAGGCAGGGACTCACCGCGAAGACGGCGTTCTGCAGCCCGAAGGGGATCAGCGTCAGCCGCGACAGAAACACCACCTTGAGGCCGCTGCCACCCTCCACCACACGGACGATGGCACTGAGCGTCCCGCTGCCCTGGATCCTGGCCCGTGCCCAGCGGGCCAACAGCCGCTTGCAGGCCACGTGGGCGACAAAGGTGCCGACGAGGACGCCGAACACCATCAGCCACATGCCCAGCACGAAGCCGTAGAGGTAGCCGGCGGCCACGTTGAGCAGGATGTAGCCCCAGCCGCACGGGAAGGACACGACGATGAAGCCCACGGTGAAAAGCAGCACGCCGGCCAAGCTGTCCAGGCTCTCGGCCCAGAGCAGCAGGTCCCGCAGGTACTGGCGCACCAGGGCCAGCGAGGCGAAGCAGAGGGCGGCCAGGACGCACAGGCTGAGGCAGCTCTTGCACCAGCAGGTGCCCAGCAGGCAGCAGGAGCAGCGCCAGCCCCGGGCCTCGGCCAGCCCATGCCCGCCGCCGCCCGGCTCGGGCAGCTGGCAGAGCAGCAGCTCCGCGGGCGGCAGCCCGTCCTGGTCC